>CM040742.1:40015681-40440681 GCA_022829145.1 Albula goreensis
AACAAATCATGGTATGTGTTCACGATTCACCCCGTTATAGTGCTCCCCAAAGCACCTGCATGCGCTGTGTGTTAACCTATCGCACACCACGCTAAAAGTTTCTCTGGCTGGGACTCTGTTTGGGGTTCCAGGTTGAGATCGTGACCCACACCGGGCCTCACCGGCGCCTGTGGATGGGGCCCCAGTTTCAGTTTAAGACCATCCATCCGTCAGGCCAGACCACCGTAATCTCCTCCAGCTCCTCAGTGCTGCAGTCCCAGGGCCCCATCGACTCCCAGCAGCCCCTCCTTGACTTCGACACCGACGACCTGGACCTGCACAGCCTCAGGTGCTGATTGCCAAAGAGCCGCTGATATCAGCCCTAACACGAAACCCACCTCGGCTTGCTCTGACTCACATAACTGGCTAGCATACTGGCTAATATATCAGCTCCTAACCCAGAACACAGACACCTAAGATACTGTAACTCTGATCTTTACCAAGAGCATATAAACCTCAGCTATAATAATGCCTTAGCATACACCGATACTACACACTGACACATACTAGATACCCCATTACAGTGTAATACCATTGCAGCACGCACTAATAAAATCCAATGCACACCAGCACTATACAATGATACTTTTTCAGCACACACTAATAAAACCCAACACAGCGGACACTCCACACAGACACTATCCCAGCATAAACTGATACTAAACACTGAGCCTCTGTGTGATTCTTTACACCAGGATCCAGCCTGTCCGCTCAGAGCCAGTGAGCATGCCCGGTTCCTCCAGGCTGGTGTCGGATCGGCGGGCCCAGTCCAGCGCCATGGACCCAGGAGCAGGTAAGGGAAAGACTCCATTACCGCCGTCTCCATGTGACACAACGGTTCTGCAACACAATCAATCAGTTCCACCTCCTGGTGTCGGCGGCCAAAACCTTTTCTGATATCCGGCCGGGCATAATAGAATTCCACAGGGCGGGAAATGGCAGCCTGTTCAAAGTCACAGCATCAGGCCTTTCATAGGATATAGATATTACGATCATAACCCCTTTATGATTGGATAAATAGACTTCCTATTCTTGATCTTTGGGTCAGATTAAATTGATCTTGTTTTAAAGAGTTGTTGTTTACCTATCTTTTATCTCTTTTTTATCCCGTTATTATGTTAGGATAATCCAATCATCTGTGATCTGTGCTGGCACACAGTTATTCTTATTCAAGGAGGCCCAACAGCATGGCTGTTGTGTCTGAAGCTGGTGTCTTGCATGTTCAATATGACAATTGAATTAATGCCTGTTCTATTTCTGATATGACCGTGCTATTGGAGTCACCCCTTCAGTGGTAATTTGTTCTTATTCTGAAATACTTCAAAGAAAGGTCAACGTTTTAAAGACCCTTTATTTCATAAAATGGCAGTTATGACGACGGTTAGTCAATTCACCAAAAGACCGCATGTGGTGAAATTGAAGTGTTCTGCTGAGTATGACAGGCATAGCAGCTGTGTGTTAAACCAGTCTGGTTTGGTTCAAACAGTCATCTACTGAGCCTTAGTATCCCTCCTGCAAGCATGCACATGTAGTGTGTATGTGTACATGTGTGTTGTGTGTATGTGTGCGCATTTGTATGGACAATGCGATCGATGTTTTAGAGAGAATAAGAGGGACTGGCATATTTCATTTCCATTAATGTAGTAGTCGGCTTTGTAAATGGCTCCGGCTTTTAAGACTGATAATTTGTTAAATTGGCTTGGAATATTTTATTCAACATGTTTCCCACATCATTGATTTCCAAGGTTGTGTCTGTGCCTGTGTGTGTGTTTGTGTGTTGAGAGCAGCCCCCTTAAAAATATAAAGAGTGGTGTTAAATAGAGGGATTTAAGTGACATTGAATATGGACTGAATGAAAGGGGAAAAATGGTGTTGAATAGTGTTATTGAGATGGAAAGAGTCTTGGGCAGTGCTGTGAAGGTGAGAGCAATGTTGGACAGTGTCACTGGACAGTGTTACCAGATAGTGTTATTGAGATGAAAACAGTGCTGGACAGTATAACTGGGTTGAAAGCAGTGTTGGACAGTGGTACTGTGATTAAAACAGTGTTGGGATAGTGTTATTGGCTAGTGTTACCTGACAGTGTTACTGAGACGAAAGCGAGCTTTGTATGCCACAAAGAGCACAGATTCTCTTTTTCACACAGAAATAAATAAGTGTTTCCCAAGCCTTGCACAGGACCCAAAGCAGCGTTAGCGTTAGCGTGGGGAAGCTCCTTCCACAGGGATGCGTAATGGGGGGCCCGGCCTCACAGCTGCTTCAGTTGGGGACTTAGACCTGCCTCAGACCAAGGGCCTTGTCACATTTGTTTTCCCTAAACCAGGTTGTAAATTTTTATTACCTGGCTTGAACCAGGAAGCCCCCAACACCCCCCAGTCCAGGTTAGGAGCAGCGCGGCGCTGGGCAGGCTCCGCTGGCTTTTATGGGCCGATTCTTATCAGTCTGTGTGCGATTGCTCACCGCTCAGGGTCTGAAACCAGCGTGGCGCCTCCTCTTATCAGCGCCCATCGCTTTGTCTTACCTTCAAAAGGACGCGCGGGCCTGTTTGTCCTGTGGATTACGCGCCGCCCCCCCCAACACATACACACACACACACCCCAACCCCCGATCCCGCGGCGTGGTTAACGGCCCCCACCGCCCCACCACACGCCGGCAGCTGCCACGATGGTTACGCCGCCCCGGAGAGCAGGCAGACAAGACACTCCCCTGCTGATCGATCAACGCTAATTTCAGGGGCCATAACAGTGTCTCTGATTGACTTGTCTTTTCTTTCGCATGAGTTATTGAGTGGGAAGGTTACACATTATTAATGCCATCGATTGGCATTGAAATCCTGTCCTGTCGTGTTTGCATGCACAGGATACTGCAGCCCGGGACAGACAGTGGCCTGTGTTACTCCTGCTGCTGTCTTATGATACCGCTGCCTCTGCTGAGGAGGGCTGAAACGCCATACTCCCTGAGTTGGGACAGTCGCGTGGTGGTTACCACTGCAGAGCCTATCCCAGTCCAGCTGACACTGCGGTGTGGGTGGGTGCTGGGTAATTTGGTCATGGAGAACGAGCGGACGATGAAGGGGAGGGGAAGTGAAACAGGGCAGTGTCTCAGGTTCACAGAATCAATCCCACTAGCAGCCCAGGATTATCGATACTCCAATCACGAGCCCCCAATGTCCCCCCTCCACCCCCTCACGAAAGTCGGTAAGAGCCACAGAGAGCAGACGACACAGTGCTTTGTGCGGAGAGAGAGACAGTGTTTTAATCTGCCTGCCAGCCAGTCACTCTGATAAAGAGAGCAGCACACACAGGAAGAGAGGATTCTTTTGATTTTTTTTTTATGTTGTTTTGTTTTGACTGAGTGCAGAAGACACCCTGGCGTTCAGCGGGGCGGCAGGGCTGATGACGGGCCGCCTGGTCTCCGCGGTATCGCGGTATGGGGATCTCCCGAACGCCGGCGGCAGCGTCCGGAATGATGCTGGCCTCTTATCAGCGCCCTGCCGTCGAGCTGGGCCAGAGGAGGCCCTAGAGGAGCGGCTTCGCTGCGTGTGATTGGCTGCACCGCTGTCAGGTGGTGTTTAATTTAGTCCCGTGTTTCAATGAGGAACTGGCAAACCAAGCCTTTATATTTACATTTATAGTCATTTCACAGATGCTCTTATCTTGAGCAACTTGCACCGCGTACATTTTTACACACTGTCCATTCACACAGAAATAAAGGTGAAGAGCCTTAGCTCAAGGGTAGAGTAGCCGTGCCCAATTTTTGAAACTGCCTTGTCATGTCTTTAATGGTTTTCTCTTTGTTGCATGTGGGTAAGCTTTGATAATGCAGTTAAGCAGGTACCCAAGAAAACACCTTGCTTATTTTCATGCCATGTTGTCATGCATAAATATGCTTTTGTTTCTAAACTGAATTAATTTTCCAGATCTGTTTCGTGTCCATCTGCTGTGCATGAGTGTTTTTGTGTACTTGCATTCATACGTTTGTATATGCGTGTGGGTATATATGAACATACATATGTGTCTGTGTGTGTGTGTGAGTGTGTGTGTGTGTGGATGCGTGCATCCTGAGATAAACCAGTAATCAGATTTACACATATTCTCTCCATTTCCGAGGTTGCCCCAGATTCCCGCTATCACAGCTCAGGCTAAATGAGTGATACCGATCACAATAAGAGCAGATTATTTGCGTATTATTGTGCTGCTTTCTAGACCGCCGTCCATAGGATCTGGGTTCACACAAACCACTGAGGCTGTTTGTGAGTGGTGGGGGTTGGGGGGGGGTGGGAATGGTGGTGGGTGGGAGGGGGAACTGACTGCTGAGTCTGTGTGTAAGACATGATGCGTGAAGGTGTGTGTGTGTGTGTGTGGAGGGGGGAGTGGGATGGGCGCGGGCAAGGTGCAGCGCCCGGGGGCGGCAGGAACAGGTCCTGAACGCTCCGCCAGCTTCCTTTTCCCAGTGCGGCGCGGCTCAGCGGGTCAGGGCCGGGCAGGCCGGGCGCTGGCAGATCGGTGGGTAATGGATATAGGCCGAGGGGCCTGACCTGCGGCCTGTAATTACCTGGCCCCGGCTTATAAAGGCACTTTGTTGTTAGAGATAGTGGTCACATTCAGGATCTCCCAAACAATAAAGGCCTCTCTTTTTTAATCAATGCCGAGAGGGCCCCTTTCCCTGTGACCAACGCCACCCCCCCACCACCTCCCCTTCCCATCGACCTGCCACCTGTCCTAACCTGCCTCCCCCCCACCCCTTCCCATCTCTCATACACTGCCTCTTTCTTCTTGTGACCTGGAGGACCAAGGAAATAATGGAAAAGGTGGGATTTAGGTGCTCATTTAGGGGCCTTTTTTTCTCCTCCTTGCGCCCACAGCGATGTAGCCCGTGAAAGACGCCATTCTTATCAGCTGCTCTGTGTCTGGGGTTCAGGGCTGGGTTTTCTATCTTCTGCGGTATCTCCCTTTCTTTTTCGGATGACAGTAAATGCATTCAGCACGTTTTGGCAGCCGCCTAGATTTATTCCTTTTCTCTGGTCTTCCTCCTTTCACTGCACTACTGGGAGAAAGACGGCAAATGGCTTCAGCACATGTAAGGATTCGCAGAGACCAACGCGTGCATGAAATCGGTTGAATGATCACAGACGGCCGTAGAGATTTCAGGTCGGACCAAATTCCTGCTCTAAAAAGAAGGCTTAGGTGGGGATCATGAGTCGTGCTGACGTGCCGAGTTGTGCTGAGTTTCAGATTTTCTGTGCGTTGCGTTCAGCCTTTTCTTCGCAAGTCTGAACTTCATTCGACTCATTTATCAGAATTTATTGAACTCTTTGTTCAGATTTCCGTTAACTTGGCGTAAACATCCGTTTAGATACCAGCTGAGGAAACGTGCAGCCGTGTGTCGTGTAGGACAGTAGCGGATGAAACGGGGTGCGATGGAGCGGCTCCTCACGCTGAGTTTCCCAGCATCCCCTGCGAGCGCGCGCCCTGGCTGCGTGGCGTTGGCTGTGAAGTGCCAGGGGCAGGAGATGCAGAGCAGCTGCTCCTCAGAGCCGCTGAACGGACACCAATGCGCCCGGCATCTGCTGCGTGCTTCTCTCGTGTGGGCTCCCCTCCGCGGATTTGGCAGGGCGTCTGTCGGGCCCTAAACCTCGCTTAGCCCCCCATTGCCCAGGGCCCCCCCAGTATGTATGTCCTGCTTTAGAATATGTCCTCTCTCTCCCCAGTCACGGACTGGTTTGCTGTGATGCACGGAAATTCACCCTGCCTCAGTTCAGCTTATATACTCCATTCATGTGTAAGTGGTAGAATTTTTACCTGTTTCCATGGTAATGGAAGGCATGATCAGGGCATTGTGTGTTGTGGCAGGTGTGCCACCCAGGTCATGTGCAACACGTGTGGGTGGAGGCGGGGGGTGGAAACATCGGGTGTCAATGCAGTGTCAGGGCAGGGTGCCCTCAGTGGCAAACACCTGCTCTGAGATCAGTTGAGTCTGGGCTTTCTTCAAGCTAGCTTGCTAACTGGCTAGCCCAGAGAGCTACCATACCATATGTAATCCAGCAACCGGTGAAGTTAGACGGCATCAGGAAAAAAGCTAATCTAGAATATTACCAAAACAATGCCATTATTATGTTTCACTGAACAAGGGTGCTCAATAGATTAATAGCCAGATAAAGAGATTGTGGGAGAAGGGGTGGGGAGGGGGTGGTGTTTGGTTGCTCATTCTGGTGGCTATGAGAAATAGGTCAGACTGGAGCCACACACAGGCAGGACTGGAGGCTTGACTGACAGACGCATTTTGATGTGACAGAGTATCAGTCGTGTCTCCAGAGGAGGGGGGTGGAGGGGGCAGGTTAGGGGCGGGGCGGGGTGTCTGTCAGTGGTTTGACTGATGTGCAGTCACTGGGGAGTCCGCTGACCCTGCTTTGGGCATGTGTGGCAGAACATGTGGTGCCAGTCTGGCCCCGTGCCTCCCCTCATCGCATGATCCTCACAGCTTGCCACGCTGTTACCCCCTCGCTGTGCCTGGAAGCCCAACCTCACACTATTCACACTGATTGTGGGAGACTGATTTCATGAACCCTCTTATGGGTGAAGCCGTGATCAGATGTCAGTCAATGACAATTTTTAGCTCTTCAGAGTCACTGAAAAACTGTGGCAGCTCCTGTCATTTTTGGTGTCATGAAACCACTCTCCTCGTCACTACCACACACCATAGGGCAGAACCTTTGCAGCACAGCAGTTACATATCAGAAAGCTGCACTTCACAGCTTACTGACTTCCTTTTTAATTTTTAAATGTGTCTTTATTTAGAAGACACCATCCAATGTCAAATGTCTACTATTTCTTTTCTTGTCTGAACTTGTGTTGCTTATGTTGTTTGGTTTGTCTGAAACTTGATGTGCTGCTTTTCTTGGCCAGGTCTCCCTTGTGAAAGAGATTTTAATCTCAGTGGGACAAACCTGGTGAAATAAAGGTTAAATAAAATAAAGCTGAGTGACAAAGAAATGGACGCAAAAGAAAAGTGAAGACAAATCATTCTCCTGCTCCCTCTTTTGTTGAAGTCCCACTCAGTTCACTCCAAAGTTTTTTCTAGTAGACAATGATCTGAAAATGTATATGTTATGACATTTAAATGAGTGTTTTGGCTATAAAAATGAATTTTCAGACTTTTACAACTTAAAACAATTTCCCACATGCCATAGGATAAGTTCTATATTGCACATATTCATATATTGCAGATGTGACGTAGTTATTCTGTTTTGAAAGCTATTCAGTAAATGAGGTGCCCTTGCCTTTTCACGTAGTTCTGTTCTACTCCCGTTTAAAGGGTATGACTGTGATTAGATCGAGGAAATGGGATTGGCTGTAGCAGGCATTTAAGGCTAAGTGTAAGACTAGAAGATGTGTGAAAGAGCGATCGCGATCAGTCGCTGGAGGCTACCATGAGGAGGAAGCCTGGTATCACTCGTCGGACCGTTTGAGTCATCCCGAAACAGAAGATGGAGCGACACTAGTACACTAGACCCCTCATACAAACAGACCTGGTCTCTGTAGCTCGAGCCTGATGTAATTCTCTCCTGAGTGTCACGTCAGAAGTGTGAGTTTTAACACCAGCTGACCAAAAAAAACTACACCCACTTTTACTGAAGGGTGGCTTTTGATACCTACACAGTTCCTGCTAGCATGTGTGATGCCCATGGAGAACAGTGTGAGTCTGATCTTTCCTCACTCAAGATTGGTCTCTTCCCAAGAAGAAAGCTGGCTCCTTTTACTGTCTTAATTGTATGAATTTAAATTTGTTTTATTGCCTTTTCCTCTATAATTCAAGTAAAAAGCCCTCAAAATTGATCAATAAATGAAAGCTGAGAGAAAGCAGTCTTTGATTGACCATAGCTGTAATTACTGTCCCTCTCTCTTTGCTTTCCCCCTCCCTTCTGTTACTTTTACAATCAGTCCATCTTATAATCTTACAATCAAATGTCTTATTTTTTCCCAAGTTTATTTCCTCATACTCTGAGTTGGAGTCCTGCCTCCATGAACATGTTTAATCAGAAGTGGTACCTGACCACTGGTTTGTTAGCAAAGAACATCTGTGGAGTTGAGTGTCGTTATGCCACAATTAGAGAGAGTAGTTAGTCAGGCTTAAAGTTCTTTCTTTCTACAAAGCCAAGAGAAGCAGAGTGGATCTGGGTGCATATGCTCCCCGCTGATCCCAGGACAGGCCTCGCTGATGCTAACGGAGTCTGTCACCATCTCCTGGCGCTGAGGCATTATCTGCCTGTCTGCAGAGATGCTCCGGACCCCGCCTCGCTCTCGGCCCCTCCATAATGTATCGATTGGGCCGCTGCTGTGGTGTTAGGTTTGATTTATTTATTTATTTTTTTACAGTTGCATTCAGGCAGCTGTTGTAAGGCACTCTAGCACAGTCGCTAAAGGGCCGGGAGCGAAAGTGCCGACAGAGTGGTTAGGAATGAATTGTGCATGAAAGATGCAAGATGGGGTTCACAGCGGCGAACTCTGCCCGGGTGCTCGCCTCCATTTTCAGGACAACGTCTATGGCCGACCGTGTCTCACAGCCCCACGTGTCCTAAAATGTGAATGTGAACCAGAAACCGCTCTCATATTTATTTATTTTTTTCCTTCCTCCTCTAAAGTAGGTCTGTGCTGCCATATTGAATTCGGTTGAGTGAGGGTTCAGCCCGGATTGGGTGAACGGGCCGATTGAGAAGGGAAGTGCTGGATTATATCCTGGGCCTTTGTCACAGCCAGTGGTGTATGACAGTCAGATGAAGAAGTGTTCCTCCCCTTTCCCCCACCTTCGGTGCTCCCCGTGGCTCCTCGCGGTCGCCCAGGTGTGGGGGACCAGCAGGTCACTTCCTGTGCCGCGTTTGTGCAGATGAGTTTCGGTGTTGGAAGATGATATCTGCTCACCTGGTCCGGCCCAGCAACAGGGCCGTCCTTTGTTTATTCATTTAGTGGGCAGATTAAGCCGGACCAGTGCGTCTTCCTGCCAGCAGGTCCAGGTGGTGGCCGTGAGGTGTGGAGAGGGAATCTAGGGGGAGGGGGGTCGGCCCCGTCTCTTCTCTTTCTTCACGTGGAAATAACCGCTTGTGATTACGTGCGAGCGGTTGTGTGTGTCTGTGTGTGAGAGTGCATGTGTGTGTGTGTGTACGCATGTGTGTGTTTTGAATCACCAGAGGAACGTGAAAAATGTCAGCCAGAAATTCCACTCCCGTTTCCTCTCCCGGCGTTTTAAGATCGCTCCCTGGTCCTGGGCGCTAGCGCATTGTGCCTGATTCAGTCGGGCCATAAATCAGGCCGGCGCAGCGACACGCTTACAGGCCCTCTCTGCTCTTCACATCCTGGGCTTTCTCTCCGCAGTGCCATAAACCCCACGGCTCAGCACCATACCGAATAACACACACGCTCAGAGGAGACACAAGTGCACTTCTTGCTGAGCTGTTCAGTGAAGTTTGAAAATGTGTTCGCATATGTGCGTGTGTGAGTATTGTCAGTGCCAGTGTCTGTGTCAATGTGTATCTGTGTGTGTGTGTTTGTGTGTATGTGTATATGTGTGTCTTTCTGACCAGACATGGCCTTTCTGTTTTTGCAGAGCGGAGGAATGACCCTTTTCATTTCCGTTTGGGTTTTTTTGGTTGGCGTGTGAGTAGTCACAAGGTCTTAGCTTTGCAGTGCCTGGGCCCAGTGACGGAGCTCACAGCCAGAGCTCAGCTGCTGAACCCCTCTCTGTCTGTGGTGTTATCAGTAGCGCAGGAAGCACCAAGTTATCACATTCTTTGGGAACCCAACTTAAGTAAGATCCATTAATTTGATGACAGGGGCATGGGGCCAGACGTGAAAAGTCTCTCTGTTTGAACTTTTTCCCTGATCTTATCACCATAATTTATACCTTATTGTATGAACAGGGCTGGAAAACATCATTTCTGGGCTTTATTAATTGTTTTTTTTCTTTTTTCCTTTTTTTTGCCTCCTCAAAGGGATGTTTTGTGTGAAAATATGCCGAATGTTCTCATTAGCATTCTGCAGCTTTTCTGGAACTTTCTTGTGTTTGGATGCCCCCTTCTTCACTGAGATCGCCAGTAAATTGATTCAAGAGAGTTGAACTCTCCTCCGGGCTAAAGGGCCAATAGCCAACTATAGCAGAAGTTTCCAAATAGTTGTATATATTACCCGAAATAAGCGTGGCAGGGAAATGTGTTTATAATAAACAGACAGGATGCACATATGTTTAAATGCTGGGAGGCTAATACCCTGTTGATGAAGGCTCAGATCCTAACACTTTTACATGTTTATGGTTTAAAGAAAAACGCCTCTCCCTTGCCGGGACTGGCTCTCTCATGCTCACATCATCGTGACCATTCTGGCGCTGAAGCGGACACCGCCATGAGCCCCTAAAAGGAAGTGGCATGTTGGCCTCTCCCTTGTCCCTGCACTAAAACCTGAAACGTATTCCCGAGACACCCCAAGGAAAAAAAATCCCCTCAAATACATGTGTTTTCAATAAAGCATGAAGAGTGTGCGTAAAAGCAACAGTTGGCTGTTTGAGCTAATTTATTCCGCTGTACATACAGTACCATGTAGTTATCTTAATGTCGGTACATGCAGGAGACGGAGTGAAGTGGATTGGGGTGGGGGGTGGGGGTGGGGCTGTCAGTTATTTTTGGAAGGCACAAAGGAAAAGTGTGGTTTGTTTCATTCAACTGAGGCCAAGATACAGAAAATGGCTCAGTGGTGGACGCATGTGTCAGGTCTGCGTGGAACGCTCCCATTAAACAGCGTTTTTGAAGGACGTGAACCCAGACCTCCAGTTAGCTATATGGCAGGTCCTAGGCCTTTAGCGTGCCTCTGAAAGCGTGTATGAATTAATATACAGAGTAACATTAACATACAGTACTCCTCCCATACGGCAAGCAGACGCCCTAATGTTATTTAGAAGTAACACAAAAAATTTGGACTGGAAATGAAAAAAGGTACAAAGAGAGAGAGAGAGTGAGAATGAAACAGGAAATGAGAAAGTGGAAGAGGGAGACAGTGAATTATGGGGGAGGGAACAGACAGAGAATGAGAGGAAAAGAAGAGAAAGAAAGGGGGACAGACAGGAAGAAAGATAGACAGAGAAAGTGAGAAAACAAAAGAGTAATGCTTGGAGAGAGGGAATGAAAGAGAAGAAGTGATGTTTTTTGCAGCTTATTTATAATACTTCATGGTTTGGCAATGTAGGTGTATTCTTGTCTTGAACTGATAAAGAGAGGGAGAAAGAGCGCTTTTGTAAAAGGTGTTCCTCACAGACAGGCAGGCCTGGCGTTGGTGTGATGTTTGCATTTTTGCGTGTCTTGCTCCCGGGGACTCCGCCATGTTCCCGCCTCCTAATTGGGCTCCCTGTGACGAGGGGGCTGAGGGCGAGGATGGATCGGCACCTCCGCAGCGGGCGGGTCCATGGAGATAACGAGCACCAGCGCCCCCTCGGGCCTCCACTGGCCCCCCTGGCTGTGGGACCCTGTCCATGTACCCGTCGCCTCGTAGACACCAGCAGGGGCGCCACTGCAGGCAGACTGGACAACAGGACATAATCCACTAAATTGGCAGTAAACACCACGCAGGGGTGAGGCTAAAAAACAAAACCACTCACACACAGACACACACATGCACGCATGCAAACACGCGCACAGGCACACAGGCACACACACTCATACTTTTGCTCTCTCTTACTCACCCACACAAACATGGACACACACACACACACACACACACCATGGCTTCGATATACCTGCACAGAGAGGAGACTTTTCTCCCCTCTGTTTCTCCCTTTTTGTCGGTTTGAACTCAGGAAAAGGTGAGGAATAGACTGATGCAGTTTTCTGTTGTTCAGAAGTGTTAACAGAGGGTGCCGTGGCCCCAGGTGACACCCAGCCCCCCAATGCCAAATGCCTCATGGGAGTCCCGGTCACATCAACGTTAATTGGGACGAGCCTCAAAGTCACTGGGCCTTGCCGTCTACGTCAACAGTGCACTGTGCTCTTAGGAGGAGCGTCAGTCCGGTCACAGCCCACTGCGGTCAAACACAGCAGACGACTTCATTCAGAGGGCCCGCATCAGGGGCCATTTCTACAAAAAAAACAACACACATAAAACAACGAATGAAACACCTCAGGAAATATGATACAGTATTAATGATGAGACGAGATTTTATTTCATTCCCAATTTCTCAGAAAAATATAAATTCAAGTAGAGTAGGTACTGCTCTCAGAATTATTTAAAAAAACATACTCAAGAGAAGCATTACCAATGAATGGATTTAGTTTCACTTGTATGAGCAGCAACACATCCGGTGCTGCACTTAAATATATTTATGTGACATACTTTGCTTCAGCCATGTGGTGGAAGAGTGGTACATTATAGATTTTAATAAACACAAATATCTAATGGATACACCAAGTACAGCAGGAAATTTTAAAAATTAAAAACACATGTTTTTTTTACCCCGTACTATTTTTTTATAGAATGTCGAAAATGAAACACAGGGTATTTTGCCACTGTGATAGGAGCAGCGCTCCTATTCTTTTTCAGTTTTTTTGAAAAGGGTTTCTGTGGAGAAGGGGGGCTGAAGAGCCTAAAACATTTCTCATAACCCTCGGTGAGCGAGCCCACACAGGGATTATGTCTTTCTTTTAAAGACGTGTTTACACAGTCATCGGGTGAGAGACTGCAGAGCTCTTACCACCAGCTCCGAAAATGAGGCCAGACCAGGAAAATCAGGATACAATTTGGCACTTACGGAGACTAAACGATTTCCTCTTAGCTGCTGATTTCTACTGGGAAATGTATCCTCGGACTGAAAATTGCATCCGGAAAAATGTTTATGTAGTGGTTTTTTCAAATGAGTGATTATTCTTCTAACCTTTAACATGCACAGAATGTAATTCTTTTTTTTTTTCCTTCATTAACCCTTTTCTTGCTCCGTCGTACTTTATTCTGCTTTCATGTTGTTGTTTCCCTTCGGTTTCAGGTTTGACTTTTGGAACCTAAATGACCACAGGGAGGTTTATGAGCTCCAAAAACTCTATTTTTCCACCTTTTTCCCCCCTGTTCCCTGGGACCAAATCAAAATAAAGTTCATCCCTGTGACCCACTTTCAGAAGCTCCCCTTAATGGGTTCCTTTGAAAGATGTTACATATTGCACCCCACTGGATAACACCCCATTTAGAAGTGGCAGAAGGTGATTTAGGAGAAAATGACAATGTTTAATGTTAGCATAGTCACTTGATATTTCTTAATTTATTACACTGATAGTTCAGGCACATAGCTACCCCCAGTTTCTCTCACATGCTATAACAGCCTAACGTTAGTCCTGTGCGAGTATTTTTTTTTTCCTTAAATGATTAATGTGAGCTGTTTTTTTTTCAGTTTCCTACACAACAGTTGATGATGTAAAACGTGTGACTGTCGGAGTGCGCTGAGGCTTGAGTGAATTGAGGTCACATCCTTGGGGTCGGTTTTCTCAAATCTGTGCTTGATATGTTCTGACCCAGTTCTAGGCCCAGACCCTGTTCTTTCGAAAAAAAAAAGACAAAAAAAAAACTCCTGCTTTAAACAGTCTTTCATTGTAGGCCAGACACACACTGCTGCCAGTTTACTGGTGATATAAACACTAAACCACTAATTATTTTATTTTGGCCTCCATTACAATCAGACATGCAGCTATTCTTCTAGCATATTAACACGGTCTGTTCTGTAATCTGAATTGTTTCTCTGTGCTCCTCGCTGAGCAGAACTATGGCTGTGTAGCTACTGTTCAAAATGGCCACACCCCCAAAAAATACCTCTATATGATGCACTAATTGACACTGTTTAGAACACAAAAAAACTACCTCTTGCGACATGGAACATCTGTGAATCTTTTCCTCTCTGTCCTGTTTGTTGGTTCCTTTATATGTCCTATTTTATTGCACTGCACACCTCAGGACATAAATGGGTAATAACATGGTAAAAATGTGGTAATACAGAAAATGTTAACATTCAATTACCTGAGCCCCAGAGCGTGTGCCCGGTTACACAGACACTAAGAGCAGCAATTACACTGAAATTAGGGGTGTCAAGCCTGTAAACCGAAGCGCCTCTAAACTTTTTTTTTTCCCCAGAAGTTTTAAAAACTGTGAAACTGCCAGTCCTTAAATGGGAAACAAGTAGTTGCACCGATGTCAAGTTGTGAAAGAGCTGGCAATTAAGCCCGACCGATGGGCCCGATAGAACAAAGGGTAATTGATTGTTTTTTTCTTTGTTTTCTTTTTTCCTTGAAGAAAGTGCGTTGGTGCTTCACAGCTGTCGATGACTAATAAGCTGCGATGATGAGTAACAAGTCTCTAATGATTAGGTCTTAACCACTTCCAGAGAAAACTAATATTAGCCTCTTTTTCACCTCAGAGTGTTAGTTCCTGTGTCTTTCTGTGTTTTTTTCCCTTCCCTCTGTTGTTACTCTTGTTTGTCATCAATCTTGTTTCCTTAAGTATATCTCAGAGCTTCGATTGGGATGTTTTCTATCACACGGTTCCATTAATCACTCCATAACCTGGACCCGTTCCTATTCCTCTGCCAGAATTTTTCTCTTTCCATTTTGTTTCGGAGCTTTGGTCTACTCCATCCATCATATCACTCTCTTCCCCCGATACGTGATTAGTTAGCCTTTAATGGCCTTTTTCCGGTGCGGCCCGTGTGATTGGTTCACAGGCCCGGCATGTCGATTGGGTTTTAGCGGGGTTGGGGGGGTTTGGGCGGCTGTCAGGGAGTGGGATGAAGGGTGTGTTTTTCTCACATTTCTAATCCGGTCGCCGTAAATAACAATCCCACGGGAGCTGGCGGTTTGGGATCACTTACAGTAACGGGGTGACTGGAGGGGGAAGTCGTGAGAACATTGAAGGATGACTCTGCGACTCCGCTCTCTTTTCTTTGAACAACTCATTCACACGTCAGCCCTTAAAGTCGCTGGAAGAAACAATTATTCCCCCTCTTGTTTTTTCTTGCTTTTTTTGGGTCTTCGTCCTTTAAATAGTTTTACAGACGTGCTGAATCACACTACAACTCAGGACAGTGTGTCCATGTGTGTGTCTGTTTGTGGGTGTGTGTTTGTTATTGTGTCTGCATGATTTTATGAGTGTGTGTGGGGGTGTGTCTGTGTGTTTATATTTGTGTAATTGTAAATTTAGTGTGAGAATGCCTTACGCTGCAATATGTGTGTATGCGTGTATGTGTGTGTGTTTCTGTGTACATGTACTTTCCCATGCAAGTGTGCAAGTACTTTTGTGTGTTTGTGTGTGTGTGTGCAGGCAAGTGTGTGTGTGTGTTTGTGTGTGTAGGAGCGTGTGTGTGTGTGTGTGTGTGTGTGTGCAGGCAAGTGTGTGTGTGTGTGTTTGTGTGTGTAGGAGCGTGTGTGTGTGTGTGTGCAGGCGTGTGCAAGCATGCTTAAATGTAGTTATCCCTGCACGTGTGTGTGTATTGAGGTGTGTGCGTGAGTGCATTATTTTTTCAAAGCGCAGAACCTTGAATACTCCCCAGTGGAAAGTCCTGACCCTCCTCCCTGCTCTGTTTCTGAACGGTCCTGTCAAACATCTGGAAGCAGGCATGTTTTCAGTCCCTCCACGGCATGCTTGTGCTCTTTCTTGATTATATTATCTGGTAAAAGTTTTCTTTCTCCTGTGAGAAAAAAAAAAAAACAAGTATGCGACCCTTGGTCTGTCAGGGGGTCAAGTGGTGATTGCTGATGTTGTCTCCTCTAAACACATGTTTAGTCCCGCAAAGCTCAGGCAGTTCCCAAAAGTTTGGTAACCATTAAGGTACTTCCTAAGTCAGTTCCGGAGTCAGGTCTCAGTGGATGCGATGAGGAGAGGGAGGGATTGGTGGGGGTGGGGGTTTGGGGTAGGGGAGAGAGGGTTGGAGTTGGGGTTGCGTCTAGTTGCTTGTTGCTTCTTTTCACGAAGGGGAGTTTAGTCTGGCGGGCTTCCCATCCGAGGGGTAACTCACGCAAGGGCCTGGTCCAGACGGGAAGCTGGTTGTGCGCGGCTGTGTTATGATAGAGGATCAGCGGAGAGGGAGGAAGAGCTGTGAACTTTACATGCGATGAAGGCCGCCGAGCCCAGCCACCCGAGGGCTGCGGAGTCTGACAGGAAATGAAAGGATCATTTAGTTTAGAGGAGGAGGGGTGGAGGAGCACGACACAGACACCCAGTTCCAGCCAAGCACAAAAGCAAAAAAAAAAAAAAAAAAGGAAATTAATAAGGAACCAGGCAACAAACAGCTCACATTCGGCGTCTGTTTTTTTCAGGGGAGTGTATGTGAAAAGGCCAACGCTGTCCCAGCATCTCCTGCCTAGGGTGTGATGAGCTGGAATTCCCACCCCCCTCTCCCCCTTTCTCCCTCTTTCTGTCATTCTCTCTGTTTCTCTTTCCCTAATTTTTTCTCTTTTGCTCATTCTCTCCCTCTCTCCTTCTCTCTCTGTCTCACTCCCTCCTGTCCCAGGCAGGGCTGTGAAATAGATTTGTGTGAGAGCGTTTCTCGGACGTTTGAACCATGAGACTGCGGCCTGGCTGCTGAGAGGGAGGCTGACCTGCCTGTCTGAGAGATGAATCATCGGTGCAGTATTTCACCAGCCTCTGTCACCCGCCAAGGACTCCCCCCACCCCCAGCCCCGTGTCCGCGTTTATTTACCCCCAGCGCTTGTCTGCTCTTAAGACCCCCCCAAACCCCAACCCGCCCCCCGTCAAGCGTCAAGCACAACACTTCAACCCCTGCTCCTGAAAGACAAAGTCATTCTGATGGGCTTGTACTTCTCTCCACAATGGGATGTCGATGGCGCGCAGTGGAGGTGGCGAGACACGCTGTTACGAATGGCCGCATTAACGCTAAGTGCTAAAAGCCCGTGCTCCTAAAAGACAAAGCCAGCCCGACTGTCTTCGTCTCTTCTTGGAGACTCGGAGACTGTGGGCTCCATTTTAATGGTCAAAACTCATGGAGCAACGGTCAAAATAGAGTACATTACCTTGTGAGTAATTGCTGTCATGTTTATGTCAGAGCTTTGAGGCATCAATTTTACACTAGTCTAATGTGGCAGCCAGAGTACTACTGTTTCACTTCTATAAAATTAACTTTTCCCAGATACAGCCCCCATACAAATCTTGGTTTTCTAACGAACTGTGCACCAGTTATTGAGGGTAATACATTGTTTTGTATGTTATTGCACCTCGGGTGTGTGCTGTCAGAGCAGTGGCTTTTGGGAACCATAAACGACGTGGTGGCAAGGTGTGCAGAAACTACCAGGGCACCATCATGGCCTCCACCCTCCAGTCCATCTCCACTTTCACAGCCACTCCCACCCCTGTTTTTGCTGGACGGAAGCGGAAAGCTGGATGCGGGCGTGGCCACCCCCCCCCCACTGCAGGTCGAGCTCGGGAGCCAAACAAGCAGCATTAGTCATTCCAGCATTGTGCCGCTCTGCTGACCCCAATTAGGGACGCTCTGTCTCTGATTAGGAGTAGCTGGGAGCTGGGCGCGGGGAGAAGAATGCGCCGTTTGTGCGGATCTCCCCACTACAGGCTCAGACATAGACACTATTCTGCATGGGGGTGGGGGGTGGGGAGGGGTTAGGGGTAAGAGGGAGAGATGAGCTGGGGCTTCCTGCTCTGTAGACGCCCTTTTGTCCCACGATCGGCAGGAAAAGCAGAAGGGTTTGCGGCGGGCACAGGGAGGTATGGGGGAGTCTGTGCACCCTCCCAATCCTCCACCCTCTTCCATGCTTATCAACTCCACATGGGCCTCACGTGCAGCTGTGGGGACCGGACCGTCCAGCCAAGTCTGGCCCGGGCCCGGCCGTAATTCTGCACAGTGTTGCACGGTCACAGGGCCGGCGGAGGGGGTGAGGGTGTAGTTTGGGCTTGGACTCAGCAGGGCCCCGGCCTCCGTGCTGCTCCTCATTTAGACTGGGACACGCGCTTCATTTCCTCTTCCTGTTTCTCCCCAGGAGGGAGAACGGTGGGAGAGACGAGGTGGGAGAACTCTCCAGCGAAGGAGCGCTCTCTCCGCCAAACTATCCCGCGGGGGTCACAGCTGTAGCTGCGCATGCAGATATGCGAAGCCATGGTAATCACTGTCCGTGCGGACGAGCTCACTCCAGCCACGAACTATCACTCTGCAGGACTGTTCCACCAGGGCCGGGCTTTTGTGAAATCAATAAATATTGCAACATCGGTGTCAATATGCTAAAATGTGTTTCTCAACAACTTTTATTGGCAGTCACAGATGGTTACATTACTCGGTCTGAATTCAGTCATTATCAGTTGTTTTTGACAATTTATGTTGTCAACCCGAGTTTAGTGAGCAAAATGAAGATCACTGTCACTTTAGAAATATATCACCTCAATATGACCAAAGTGAAATTCTGAAAAATGAAATCATGATGAACCATAGTATCATTTTACCACCCACCCATCGAATTAAGAAAAATAATCTTAGTAAACAGTTGTGGAACAGAATTAATCTTAAAACTGCAAAAACAAAAGTTATTAGATCTAGATTAAATCAAATGCACTTAGATTTGTTAAGGGCACATTCAATTCAATCACATTCTCTTTAGAGGCATATGCTGTTCTATTTTAGAATGAAAGGAGAACACTCCAAAGGACATGTTAGCCTGCCAGATCTGCCAGCATGCTACAGCTTCATGGCTGAGCGATAGCGCAGAAATATGTATCTTGATAATTATCTGGTCTTTTTCCGGGATAGATAAATATCCCTGCAGAGGTGTTGCTATGGCAAAATTCATTCCTCAGATACTCTGAGTGGTAAATGCAGATGTTTATCATATTGCATAATGATGACAAGAGTGCAGTCATGCTGAAATCCAGCCATTCAGTTGTTAAGTTGCCATAAATGTTTCAGAATTCAGCTTGAGAGGAAGATAGCACAATTTTTCTTCTTGCTACCTTGAGTGTAGAGAAAAATATAAACAGTATGCTATGACAAAATAGAAATGTCATGATATAATCAAAATTAGATTCGATAAACAAAAATATTGTTTGACCGGCCAGCACTACTGCAGCTGTGTTGGTCCAGTGTAGGCTACAGGCAGTTGCTCCGCACAACGATCCAAGGCCGACCCAAGTGGCCCTTGATGTTATGACGGAATCTTGAGCGCTGGACGGTGCCGCCGATTCTGCACTCCCCGAGTATAGTGTAGAGAGAGAGCGAGAAAGAGAGAGAAGGAGGGGGAAAAAGGCAGGTCAGCCACAGCTGTCGGGGCATGAAGGGGTGGGCATGGCTGCCAGCACACCCCACCTGATGCGGCGCATTGAGCAGTGTGGATGAATACGCGCGGGATCTCTCCTGCTCCACTGCCTTCTCACACTGCCCCGTCCAGCTCCCCGCTCTCTTTTACACGCTGTTTCATAGAGCCGTGTCAGGACTCCGGTACAAGCAAGCGAACACGAGTGCACGTCTCACGCTGGTGGGCTGGTATCTGTCCAGGTGCTGCCACCGTTTTTTTTTTTTTCCATTTTTTCCCATACCAGTGGCACAGGGCTCATTTACACTGGGGAAAATCAGCCACTTGGCATGTGGCATTCTGGGGATCATCATTAGCGAGATGGTGTGTGAAGAATCAGGTGGTGATCGGGTGAGACACATGCGTATGTAGGAGGCTATAATAGAGACGCATTTAGCAAGATATTGTGTTCACGCTGCTCTGCCCAGGGTGGTATCCCTGGAACGAGCCCTTCATACCAGTACCTCTGGAGATGGCATGGAATGGCTCATCCATGAATTGGAAAAGACTCTCTGGTCACAAAAATTACCCTTATATCTAATGTGAAAAGTGAGATATGTGAGTCAATTATCAGTAATGTAAACGAGTCCACATAGTAGTGCTTAACCTTTTGTTGACACTGTTCTATTGGAAGAGTGAATAAGTACTTTATGTGGTTAGGTTTGTTGGGTACACTGTGACATCCAGTCAGACAGCACCAGGTTTGGGGAGCAGTTTTATCTACAGTGGTCTGATTTGTTCTCTAAGTTTTCTGTGGGGTTAAAGGGTTGTGCACTATTTTTCCCAATAGGTCACTGTATTTCTTGTGGGAAATGGATGAATTTGCAACAGGGTTGAGCTAACAAGCTATTATTCACCGATTTGAACAGAATGTGTTTTTTGGCTGAATAAACTAGCATGCCTTTTTATTCTAATTATGCACTTGTGAATTTAGATTTCGTTTTGCCAAAAGAACAGGAAGAAATAGAATACCGAATGTCAATCTGAGGCTGAAGTGTATTTTGTATGTTGAGTGAATGGATGCAGGGAATGGAATAAGTGCCTGTGTAAATGCATCCTGCTGTAGAAAAGGCACAGACCTGACAAAGAGAACAAACGAGGGCACACGCAGACAGTGTCGAGCCGTAGCAACAAAGGGGGCTGATGGTGTGTTGTTTTGTCCTCTCTGTGGAAATACCATTGTGTTGCGGCGGGCTGTAAGTGGCACACAGTGTTTAGCAGGGAGGGCTTGCCATGGGGGACTGTGCTTAGACAGTGGGGAAATGTCTTGCTGCCATTAGAGTACTGATTAGGGAGCCTTCACTGGCCCCGAGGCCCGCAGGAGCCCCTGGTGCGGACAGGCCTTTACTGTGTCCACTGCCTGGCTCAGCTGGGAGGCGGGAGCGGCCTAATCATGGTGAAGCGTGTGTGTTTGTGTGTGTGTGTGTCTGCGTGTGCGTGTGTGTGCGTGTGTGTGTCTGCTTTTGCGTCTGTGTGCACGAATATATGTATGTGTGTGTGTGTGCGTGGCTGCCTGTGCGTACGTGTGTGTGTGTGTGTGTGCAGGAATATGTATCTGTGTGTGCGTGTGTCTGCCTGTGTGTGTGTGTGTGTGTGTGTGTGTGCACGTGTGTGTGTCTGCTTTTTCATCTGTGTGCACGAATTTGTGTCTGTGTGTGTGGGCGGGTACGCGTGCACTTGTGTGTGTGTGTGTGTTCATGGGGAATAGCTGATCGTGGTAAAGTTAACAGTGAGTGTGTGTATTTATCTGTGTCTGCATATGTATGTGCGCGTCTGTGTGCGCGTGTCTGTGTGTGTGTGTGTGTCTCTTAGGGGAATAGCTGATGAAGGTAAAGTTTATAGTGTGTGCATATGTGTGGGATGTGGGGAGGGGGGGATTTTAGGCAGACTGTTACAGCATGTGTTTGTGTATGTGTTTCTGAGAGGTGGCACAGTGCATTTAATGTCTCTGTGTTAATCACAGAAGTGGTGATTTAGACAGCTCTGTGTAGCAGTGAAGGTCAGGAGTGCTCTGACCCCCTTGCGCTTTCCCACTGCACTGCCCTGGTGTTAGCCAAAGGAAATATGTCTGTGGAAGTTTGTTTCTACTGGCCCTGCCAGGAAAGGCCCAGGGCCTCCTGGGTGTTCGGCCCTCTCTCCGCGTGTTAACAGCCTTCACGCGAGGGCGCCAATTAACCCCCTTAGCGCCTTCTCATCCAGCTCCTTTCCCACATCGTGTTTTCATCATTTACGACCCCCTCCTCCACTGAAACCTCCACACATTTTTATTATTGTTGCTTGGTGTGTATTTTTCTTTGCTAATCACTAATGGTTTTATGGTTTTATGGTTTTCGTGTGACCTGACGTCATTGCCACTTGCCAGGGTCGGGCCTCCTGACTTTCCTGCGACGAGGCGTGAGAGCAGAGAGCGGGAGCACCAACCCTTTTTTTTTTTGCTCTGTACATTTGTTTTTTAACAGAAAGGGGTTTGAGTGCTGGGACACTAGGCGTAATGAAGGCATCAAAAAGCTGGGTTTGGCTGCAGTGGAGCCTGTAGCCTTGAGTGGGGCTAATGCATTCTTCCACAGGATTCAGGTTCTGGACCTGTAGAGGGAGACATGTGGAGCATGTAATCTACAAATAAAAGCCCCCACCTGCCCCCCACAGTCCTTTGATCACCAGACCTCCACTGCTATATTTGGTTCTGCTACATCGGACTCCATTCAGCGGTACTCAGGACCATGTCGACAACAGAGTTTCCCTGCTGTTTCTGTGCAGATAGCTTTATTCCGGCGGACGTTCTACTCAACGGCAACGCATCAAAACCGATGTTCAAAGTTGTGAATCGTTGCTGTTCTGGGGCAAATAATTACATTTAGTTTGCATCGTTAAAAAAAGACAACTTTTTGGAGAGGAAATGAGAAAATCGTATCATTACATTACGGTATGAAAGTTCTAGTCACATGGAATTTTGAATAAACTTTATTAGTCACAGAGTTATGAAGCATTGAAAGTACACAGCAGGTGAACCAAACGTTCTACTCGTGTCAGACTCAAAAACTGAGGCCCAAAAGTTTTTATGACACCAGCGGTTTTTTTGTATTTGTATCAAATTCTCCTCGATACTCTTCAACACTAAAAAATTTGTAAAATTGCTTAACTGAAATTCTGAATGTGAAAATGGGTGGCTGTGCTCGAACCGAGTCAGTGACTTAGGTCTTGAGGAAAGACACAACACAGAGGTCCCGATGCTCCACATTTTCTCTCCTTGAACCTCACTTCCCCATTGGCTTCAGCTACAACTTGTGAAATTACTGAAAAATGACCATTGTGACTAAACTGGCCTGGCATCCATGTTGCTTTGCACTTACCTATTTTCCCAGCATGCTGTTTAACAGAACATTGTAAAAGATCTTCAATGTTGTCTGTCGCTGGGCTGCAGCTGAGTAAATCTGTGACATTCAAAAAGTGAATGACATTTAGCGACATGACTTTTGCTTTTTAAAGCCAAAGCTGACACTGCAGTCAGCAAAACAGCCTCTTAGACTTCATGCTGTGTGAGATTTGTGTCTTTTAATGTGGCCTATCAGACTACAGTCCAAAGGTTAAAAATTTCATCACAACCCAAAATATCTCTCCTCTGACTTACAGTAAATATTAATGAGGCTATCTCTAAAACCAACCCGGAGACCACCTCACCTCACTTTACCTCACCTCAGTTTTCATCACCTTGATGCCCACGCCCTCCCCTCACCTCCTCCTCTGTCTCAGCACACTGCAGAGCATCATGGGAACCCACAGTGACACAGGCTCACAGCGCTGGCCAGGGAGCGCGCCGCAGAGCTGTCTCTGTTGACGTGGGTGTTTGAGAGGACTGGTGGGGATAGCTGGGCCGCTCTGCCCCAGTCACACCACATCACTGTCAGCAGGCCGCTAATTATCAGGAAAACGCGGTGCTGCATTAGGTAAATGTCACTTCACCACGACAGTCTAGCTGCCTCCGGCCGCCACCGGCGGCGGGTGTCCATGGGAGACCAATCAGACTGGGCCCAGGGCATCATTAGCAACACCGAGTGCACCGAAGGAGGAGCGAGGGGAGGGGCTCCCGTTATGTTGGAGGACACCACCCATGCCATGACCTACCCTGGCCCATGAGGAGTCCAGTCGCGATGCAGCCGCATGCACGGTAAGGACGGCACTGCGTGGAAATGGAGGAAAAGCACTTGTGGCCTCCGCAGCTTTTCCATGCTTTTGTGCGGGTCCACATCTGGAAACCGGTTCCCTGAAACGACCCATTGTAATCCGGCCCTCGCTGATGAGGGCAGATGGTTTTTCTGAGGCGGGCGATGCATAAAGCCCCTCTGTCTCTATTCGTCCCTGCTAAATAAAGCTTTTCCGTGACCTTTGAGCCAGGCACGTACAGTACGCAGAGCGCAGCTGTATTGGAACGATCGGTTTTGGAATGGCGCGCCCCTTGCCTCGAACGCTGCCGGCCATGCACAGGGGGCAGCTGGGAAATCGATGCGTTGTGCAAGATTGAGGGGGTTCATCCAGCTCTGGCAGCCAGGTCTGGAGCTCCAACTCTCTCCCATGTTCTTCTTCCGCTCTGGGGCTTTCCTTTACGACAGAACCAAGATCAAGGACTGCACCCTTTATGGGCCAGCCATTGTGTTGGGTGGCTTTGACAACAGTCATTTAAAAACTGGTTAAATGAACACTGGCACTTCACTGCCGTTGTAATCGATGGCCTGAATCTCAATATGCCCGATGGAAAAAAATGCCCATAATGGAATTATGCAGCTTTGTTTCACTGACAGTTGGGCCCGTTTGGTGGTTTTGAGTTGCTTTACATGCAAACAGCATGGCTGTGGCAGCCTGGGAGATACGCTTCCCTTGTGTTTCTCATAATCTTTGACGGCCCACAGAAAAATCGTGGTCCTTTTTACGAACGTTGCGGCGACAGCAGTCACAGACAAGAGGGGTCATAATGAAGAAATGAAGGGAGGCGAGCGGTGCTTGTGTGTGGGATGGTGGGGAGGGGAGGGGCAGGGTTGGGAGGCGGAGCCTTCTCCTGAATGCCCACCATTCGGCTGCCTGCTGCAGTGTCAGCTGACAGCCTGGGAAATGACTCTAAAGACAATCACTCAATGTTCCTGGGCAAACACTTCTCTCTGGTCAGAGCTGGTGGGCCACAGACATGACAGCCCCCAGCCTCTGGCTCTAATTCATTTTAGTGCCATCACAGACTCTGGAATGGCCTCCTCAAAACACCCCAGGCCTCCGGAGTACCTAAAATGGCTCAGAGATTTCACTCAGTCTTCAGACCTTGGGCATGGGAGCCTCCTGGTTTGGCGTAATTTTCGAGTTTCCCCAAGTTACAAGGGATAAGCTGCCTCCTTGCACTGTGGAAACCCAGCAGAAAGATTTCTTACCCTCTCGGGTAAAGAGCTAAAAATGCACGTATCAAGAATGTTTTGATATATTGCACAGGATTCTGCAGCATGTCATGTTCAATGATATTAAAAGCTTTAACGCAGATCTTTAAAATGTCGTACAGTCTACCATTTTGTAAATAATTATGTGCGGACCTTCCTTGTGTTCTGCACAAAGAGAGAGAGAGAGAGAGAGAGAGAGACAAGAGAGAGAGAGAGAGAGAGAGAGTTGTGTGATGTAGCCTCCTTGTAGATTCTATGAAATGTGTTTGATGGTTTTGTCACAGTGTCTTTTGTTTTTTTACTTATCATCCCATAATAGCCATTTGGCTGCTTGTCTGCATGTCACTTCGGGTGAAGGCCCTCGGTCGGCATGTGCAGTGGGCAGCTGGGGCTCGGGGGCGTGGCCTCTCCCATCCCCTCACACTGACGCACCACTCTTCAGTGACACATACCCCTGGAAGGGCTGTGCAGCCGTCAGACTGGCAGAGCACTGAATCATATCCCATCATTGTCACGTTTAACAGCACGCCAACCATGAGACACATCGATAACCCACGCCTGCCATAGTGCGGCCCGATCCAAGATGGTCACCGATATGGGTGCCAGTCGCTGCAGTTACTCCTGTGGCTATATTCTGTCCGGAAGAGCGTGTGTTTCTGTGCACTTGTGTGTGTGTGGAGAGGGGGCGGTGCTTATCTGCAAGTGTCTGTGCATGTGTGTGTATACTTATGTATTTTTGGGTGTATGTGTGCCTTGGTCAATTTGTGTATGTTCTTAGTGTGTGTGGTGGTGCAATTTGTTTGTGTGTGTTTAAAGGGTGTATATTGGGGGTGTACATACTAAATGCAGACTTAGCTGGATCAGTACACACAATTGGATAAAATGCTGAGAGATTGTTTGGGTGTGTGTGTTTATGTGTGTGTGTGTGTGTGTGTATGTGTGTGTGTGCATAGGTTTGTGTTTGCCTGACTGTTAGTGCATGTGTTTATGTGCATTTGCCATGCACGTATGTTTATGTGTATGTATATTTTTGCTTTTATGTGTGTTTGTGTGTGAGTGTGTTTGTGCACTTTTCTGTGTATATGTGCTTGCGTGTTTTTATGTACAAATGTGTATGGGAGCTCCTCTCAACCCCCAGTGAGCAAGGGTACATGTCTTCCTGTAATTATTATACATCAGAGACATTATATTACCCAGTGTCACTCATAGTGCTTGTAGTCTTGCATCTTGCGCAGTCTGTAATCCATTGTGTGCAGCTATACTCTTGCGGTTGTAATTAACGCAGAGTACCTTGCTCAAGTGTAGAACAATAGTGCCTCTCCTCCTAATCGCCACTCCAGATAGCATTCCCATTTGTGCATGGCGCAGCACTACCTCGCACTAAATGTGGAGTACATTTTGGCCTCAAAACCAGGGCCCACTGATGTCATGAAATAAATAGATGGGGAAATTAGAAGGAAAGCCAGCTAAAACGCTGAACACACAGTCGCTGCCAATTTACTGTTGCCTTTTATAATGCGGCCAAATTACACAGTACCCGGGTTGAAGAAAAGCCTGATTAAATTTTGGTTTTCTGTCTCTCTTTGAAGTCTGGATTATTCCTTGTGGCATTAAATTAGCGATAACATAGTCCAAAAAAAAAAAAAAAACATACACACACACAACAAAACAAAACACTCATACACAGCACTGATCTGCCTGTGCTGCTTGTTTTTCTTTGAAGCAGCAGTTAGAAACAGCAGTAACCTCCTGGATTTTCACCATGGTACTGGGAGAGCACAGGGTTATTTCATCTGTGGGGGCAGTGGATATGGCTTGGAGTCGACGGGAATACGGCAGAAAAGCCTCTCTCCAGCACAGTGTTCCAGGTTCTAATGAAATATCTCAAGCCCTACAGATCTGCAACCCAAATCTGACATCTCTCCTGAACTCGCAGCTTTGCTGGAGTTGTTCTTGTTGCTGAGGGGTCTCTGGTAGGATGTATTTTGTAATTAGATACAGATGTTGCCATGGCAGCTCCGCCAGACTGTGTTGTTTTAGCCTATGCAGAGCCCTTTTTTTCCTCTTCCACGCCAGTCTGAACTTACTTTGAAACGTTCCCAGTGCCCCATGCCTTAATGCAGTTTTATATGTTCCTGAGTCGCGCACTGCCCCTGACAAAAAGGTGAAGCCTGAAAGGGGCCCACATGTATATACAATATGTTGTTGTGTTACAGCGCCAGGTAATTCCCCTGGTAATCGTCAGAATTAATATTCTAGTTTTGTCATGGTTATTTTGATTGTCTTTACTTTCAAATTCTGCTGGGTCATAATTGGATGCAGGGAACCAGCAGTGTTGTTCTTGTTCCAGTAGATACCGCTGTGTCAAAATAGCCACTCTGAATCCTTCTCCAGATTTTAATGTTTTTTTTTATTACTGAATATGCTTCAATCCAAGACCGTTTTGCAATGATAGGATAACCTGGGTGTACCTGTGGCCTTGTAAGTTATTTGAACGAATCCTGTGTAGAGCTTTTCTGTGGCCTTGTAAGTATTTGAAAGATTTCTCGTAGAGCACTGTTGTAAATAATTTATGCACATGGGGAATACCATGTTAAAATGGATCCTGAAGAATACAGTATGGTATCTATTTTCTTGCCATAATGACTCTAGTGCTGAAAGAGGATATAGTTTGATGTTTTATCCACAGTGGTTTAAGTAGCCACTGATGTAGGTACAGTAGGATAGTTGCAAACTGTAAGTTTGATTGTAAAGGAAGTGAGCGTTGGCTGCATCAAGACAGCCACTGATGTGAAAGCAGCCCGTAAGAGTGACAGGTATGAATCTCGAACGTTGTGACCATGCAAACGGATTGTTTGTGTGTGTGTTTTTTTTTTTACAAGGCATCGCATAATTACTCCAATTACATCACATTCTGCCGCCGACTGCTACATTAACTCATCCTCCCTTCCACGGCTCGGCGCGACCCAGGCCTGATGCTGTCATCGCGTAGCAGAGACAAACACTCATCGCAGCCTGGTGTTGACACCCCGTCGTTCCGAGGGGACGGCTTTCACACTGCGCGTGACTGCAGTTTGGGGGGGCCTTCCCTCGCACACGTGTAACCAACCTCATTCTTTCAGTTGCAGCTCCGGCGCTTCAGTCAGTCTGGGGGTGGGGGGTTTCAGGGATGTGTGGGAGACCCGGTTCTGTCGTGCCGTTTGGAAAACAAGATTCTCCCCTCTCCTGTAATGATTAGTTTGGCGGCTCAGGCGCCCGGGCCCAGCCAATAACAAGGGGAAGATATCTTGCGTTTTCGGCTTTCGCATTCCGTGACAGATTACGAAATCTAAATACACCGCTGTCTTCAAAACAGCTTAACAGCCAGCATTTTGATAATCTACCGGACAATTCAGGCCCGGGCCTCCTGAATATGAGAAGCTTAGTATTTCATTAAGCGTGATGATTAAATTGCATTGAATCGCGTAGTTTTTGTTCTGTTTTGTTCTGTCGAAATGGTTCAGGCGTATGGGCAGTGGCTTTGTCAACAAAATAAAATCAGGCTTGTTTGAAGCTATGCAGGAACTTGAGACTGAGTCCAGGGCTTTGTGTCAGAGAGGCATTCTTTAGCACCCCTGCTCTCTGCGCCTTCGCACAAGCTCAGTTTAAAGGTCAAAAAAAGAATAAAATAAAAAAAACTTTAAAAGTTTACAATGTGTTTAATCAGAGAATGGATTGATACATTGATATCAACATTCTGTTAATTCATAGGTCATATGGTTAAACAGAAGTGGAACATAACTGATAACTTAATCTTGTTAAGACAGTCATTACATCACCTCACATATATCAAAGAAAAGCTCCTCCAATGATTGAGCACTCAATAACAACTCAATTGAACAACAATGATAGGGATTGGAGGATACTTTCTGGCTATACCAGCTTGTTCCCTGTGAGTATTAGCTAAGAAGTATCCACCAATCAATTTTGACATTACTCTTTTGGTTGCCAACAAAATACCCCATGATTTGTGGGCTTCTTTTTGTTTTCTGTGCATGAGTTTAATTAATGACTATGTTGTGCCTATTTTATTATTCCTTGTGGGGTGGCCATGTGTAACCATAGAAACTTATTTGATCTGTTTCACTGACACTGGCATTGGCGGAATCGTCTCTCAGATGAGCAAGGAGGAATGATTGAACGAGTATTTATTCAAGACTGTATACTCTCGCTAAAGTACATTTAAACCAAGTGAAAATGTATGTTTTAAACAGTGGATGTGCAGGGGACGTGTGAGCGTTAGTTGGAAGCGTGGCAGAAGGAGATCAAACAAAGCAGTCAGGCCTCTGAATCAATCTGGCGTGATCAGGGGCATATGTGGCGGATCGCGGGAAGTGCGGCGCGCGGATGTTGCTTACTGACCTCGGCGCTGAAAAGGTTTCTCCCGCACCACAGGCGACCTTCTGCTTCCAACGCGCCGCATCACACGCCATCGCTTTCAGTTCAACCCACGGCGAGAGGGAAACACTTGCTTCATTCTGGCCTGGAACAGGCCGTCTGAGCTTCATGCAAAAAAAAAAATTGTAAAAACTATAATTGAGTGCGCAAAAAGCTTGCAGGATTGATAAAATTTTGAATCTTTGTGTATTTCTTGGTTTAATGGTGTTGTGGAAAATATGGGCTATGATGATGAAAAATAGCATTGCAACAGTGTAGGTGTCTGAGCTTTCCCTAGAACATGAGAATTGTTAGACAGAAACAGTGAACCTGAGAACACAAGATGTAGTCTGTGGTAGTCATTCTGCTAAATGCCTCAGAATGTGAAAGTAAAAATTAATTGCATTGAAATGTGGAAAGTGGTGATTCGGGGTCATATACTTCTTCGTGTGATGGAATCATAGGAAGAAATGTTATTTATGTAATTTGGGCAGCTTTATTGGGCCAGTGTGTCCTTGCACAGGTGTGGAGGTGAATCAGTCTCACCTCCCATACATATGAGACCAGAATTAACACATTTTACATAGAGAATGTTGTAATTGTAAACAGTATTCTCAAAGTTTTGGAACTGCATGATTCAAGCTTCATACAGTTGTAGTGAGGTGTAGCTGGAAAAAAATATTCACAAACCTTAGATACATCCTGATACACATCCAATGCACTGGGTACCTCTTTTTCAAGTGTCCTCAGAGAATATCCACCTGTGTAAATGGGCAGTATGCTGAGTAAGTCACTGTGGGGGAGTAAATGCAGTGTGAATGCAGGCCCATGCAGGTAACATGGCTAACAGCAGAGTGGTGAGGGCTGTTATCACAGCACACTTTGACTGCGTGTGGCTCTGATGTCCTCTTTATGGGCCTGACCCAGGTACCCCAGAGCTTTAGATAGCACTTTATAGTGTATTCACCCTGAATGTGTCTCACAGCGAAGAATTATTTAATTAGCTGTGCATTCTATTTTGAATGGTTTTTAGGTAGAGTGAATGATTAGTCCCAATCATTCTGAAATATTAATAAGACTACCCTAGCAAAATAATGTCAGTAAACACACAAGGCTTGGTGCTTACACTGCATATGTTAATATGTAATCGGCATTGGTAATAATGGTTTGGGTTTTAAAAAGGGAATGAACAGCAAAGTATTACTCAGACCATTATTGCAATTGCCGGGTTCTCTTTGTGCTGCAGCTGTAGTCGCAATACATATACAGGCGCTTGTGATATTTTCAGAGGTTTGTGTATTGCTGTTTTGTGGTTACATTGCAGCTATGAATTATGTAACGGACATTAGGTTTCAGTTTGTTTGTCCTGACCCTGCCCTCAGGAGGAGAGGGCAGAGTGAGAACTGCCCTTCTTTTTTCCACAGTCTAATACACCTGATTAGTATATTCCAGCCGCAGAGATTGCCTGTGATATCAAACATGTGGTAGCGTTTATGAAAGTGAGTTCAAAATGAAACCGGGAGGATCAAGTGTTTTAATGTTAAAACCGTGTTTTTATTTTCTCTTTGAAAAGGGAGGATTTCGATTTGAGAGGGAGGGAGGGAGGGAGGGAGTTGGCCGCGGGGTTGGGGGGTTGGAGGGTTTGGAGGTGCAGGGAAGGGGGTTGGGGGGGATGCTGTGGGAACATTCCTTCAGCGCCTGTCACAGGACACAGGTAATAGGTAATACCTAGAGTGGCTTTGTGGGATAGGGGTTGGGGGATGGGGGGGAGATCGGTCAGTTCACTCTGTCACAAAGGGCCATTCTGTTGTATCTGAGATCCTGCTGCACCTGGGCACAGCTGCAGGACAGGGCCCATAGCGGGAGGGGTGGGGGGCAGGGGGGGTTGGGTTGATAATTGGAGGTTTGATTTATTTAAGGAGAGGGAGTTATTTCATGGCACTTTGCAAAGGCTGTTGGAACTGAATCATCCACTTTACTGGAACCGTAGTTGTCCAGATCAGTCTTATTTTTATGAATAAGGCCTTCAATCAACTGGAGCAAGTTTTATCCTATTTTGGTTCTCCATGTATTTTCGAACTCCTGCAGTATCATATAATGTCAACACTTTGAAAAGTTTTGTTTGTTACACCGCAGACTTAGCTAATTATGATTATTTTTTTTAAATTGTATTTTTTTCTCCTCTTCCCCCTGCTCTCATCACTGTGTCCGGGAATAAACCCTGATCCATTCCCCTGCTCCCCTCCTTTTTCTTTTTGTTTTCCTCTTTCTCTCTCTCTCTCTCTCTCTCTCTTTCTTTCTGGTGATTGAGTGGCTTTCCCGTGAAAGGATTTCAGCTCGTCTCGCTCTTGCTCTCTGCCGTCTTCACCTTTTTCGATGGGTCTGCAGTCCATCAGCGGCGATGGGAAGTGACAGTTCCCGTCCTGGAGGGGCGCTCGGGACAGAGACTGCTTCGCTGAGCAGCCCCCCACTTTGGTCTGAGACCAGCAGAATTCACATCTTCCCCAGTTTCAAAGAACTGTAAAATAAATTACATGGAGAGAGTGTCTCGGGAGAGTATGCGAGTTTCATATGTACTGCCACGCTCACTCATAATCATGTGTGCACCTTTTTATCATTTGATGTAAATTTTAAAATATGAATGTGGAGTTTGAAAGGCTGTCGGTGCCTATGAATTTCTGCAGGTGCGGGCTTGTCTTTAAAGAAATTATTTACAGGTAAACTGCACATCGAAATGCCTTTGTTTTCAAATGGTGGAACGATATCCAAAAAAAAAAAAAAGACATGAAGAGGGTGAAGGATATTTACAAAGGGCTCCTCTCGCGTTGCCTTCCCAACCGCAAAAACCACCAAAGGGGAAAGGGAGGGCAGGGATGAAAGTGTCCGAAGGTCTCGTTAAAATAAATAGCTAATCTGCAGGAGCAGCGAGGTTAAACCCGCCGTTCCTCTCAGCTTTGAAGCGTAGGGGCAGCCTTGTTAATTGTCAGAGCCTGGCTTTGGCAAAAGGTGGTAACAATTTAACAAGAGCGTAGAACCGCAGGGGGGCTCGCCGCGTATCAGGTGTTTGCAGATGTTCCTGGCTGGCGGGAGAGGGAGGCAGCGAGCTCGCGAGATGAAGAGGCCTCGGCTTAACGACCAATAATTCTTTGTTTGCTCAGCCAATCGCTCCGTAATTGGCTGGGAGGTTAACATAAAATGCGCTGATTGGACAGCTGGCCCCCAGGCCGGTGCTATTTTTACTGTATGCTACCAGACAGACGCTCACAATTATGCTGCTAGTGTCCCTCTCGCTCGATCTCAAGCTCTTGGCCGGCATGGCACAGATTACCGTAGCTCATAGCCAAAAGGAGGGTCAGGGTATTGTTTTGGTCATCACTTGCTCTGGGTGGTACAGCAGACAGAAATGCCGGAGAGGGCCCTTGATAAGCTGGCCTTTAAAATGAAACTGTCAGAAAGACTCTTCTTTTATGATATTTTGGTTATTTTGCACTCAGTGCCTTGTTTTGTTTTTCTGTATTTTATGTTTTTTTTTTCTTCCATTTTTGCAGCTCTGTTGTTTTGCCATGTCTGTGCTATCCAGTTTTGCCCACTAAGTGTTCCGTGCCGCTCATATGCCTGTCACCCCTGGTTTGGTCGTGTACTCTGCGGGTTAAACATTAGCACGTCCCTGGTCTCTGCTCTGTGCCTGGACCCGGAGCTGAGGCAGCAGTCTGAGCGTTCCCACGTAGCCGTTTTTCATTTCTCCTCATAGAAATCTGGCTGTCCCAGGGCTTTTTGGTTTCTTTTCAACGCAGACATTTGACAGAAACTCAGTTCTTCTCCGTTGCACTGTCCTCCTCCTCCACCACCATCAACCCCACCACCCCACCACCACCATCGCTGTGAGTGGAAACTGTTCAATTACCCCCCGCTAGCAGCCCAAACCCATGCCCCCCCCTAAAAAAAAGGAAACAAAAAAAAAATCATTTAACATAATTGCTCTTGGATTTCCAACATACTGAGTATGGAATCCAGAAACCTCAATGGTTTGTTTATGCTGTGTAGAAATCACAGCACTGTGTGAATAGTCAAGGCCGGGGCAGAACGGTTACAAGATTTGGATGTGAGGGGTGTTTTAAACCAAGTAATTAGAGGTCGGAGGCTTGAAATGTAATGCTGTCTGTAATTAAACGCACTCATTTGACTTGGTTCCAGCCTTTGCTTCCAGTGCACACGGCCAATGGAAGCGACGAGACGTTTCGGCTTGGTGTTTCTCTGTTTTCCTGGCTCTAATGTGAAATTATAGGCTCATTTGTGAGGGCTGTGACAGCTCATTGTTGGTGAGGCCCTGTCCCTCCTTTCCGTGTCAGTGGCCCGGCCCATGTGACCGCGCCGTGTTTGTGTACGCGCGGGGTGGGCCGATCCCTCAGGTTTTTCACAGTTTGTTTTAGTTCATCACTTCGGGTGGCCGATCCCAGACTTTGGACTCAATCTGAGGGGGAAACAAAAAAAAAAAGAAAAAAAGAGGAAAAAAAAAAAAGCGGACAACAAAGTGCGACGAAGCCGGTAGAGGGCCGCTGTGTTGATCCTCAAACAGACGCAGCGGGGGCCTCTTCGGCAGCGCTGTGGAGTGATTGCACGACCACCCCCCACCCGGCCCCCCCACCCCGCCTCGGACCCCCGGTGTGTGCAGGGCGCGTTCTGATGTTGGCGGGTGGCTCTTTTTCACATCTCTGTATTTGGCTGGTGGGCTGAGAGGAAACTGGCCAGCGCGGTGGGAGATTTTGCCTCTTTATCACCCCAAAACGGTTTCCATGTCAACATGCCAGGTTCGGGTTGGGGGGGAAGGGGTGGAGGATTGTGGGAAGATCCAGTATATTCATAGCATCCATGCACACCACTGACCTCTGCTTATTATGATTACTATTATTATTAGTAGTAGCAGTAGAAGTTGTGTAGAATAGTGTAACATTACACTACACAGAATAGTGTTTAGCTGTATAGAATTGTGTTGCCATTGCATAAAAGAAATTGCATTGCTTTCTACAATATTAAACACTAGTGCAAGTCATACTGTTTAGATGGTCTCTGGATGAATTCCCTTATTCAGAATGGCTAAGATGGCTAATATGGCTAAAATGTATTACCTCATAACAAAAACAAGAATAATTGAAGTGCAGAACAGCCAGAGTGGTTTGATGAGATAAACAAAAATGACAAATTGTTGAGTATAATCATTATTTCAAAATATATTTGTTAAAAAATCCTCAAAAAAGAATAGGAGCATACAGCAACGTAAGTGTATCATACAAGGCTCAAAATAGAGTCTAAAACTGACCCATAAAATAAACAGTATCTTAAATCATAGTGTTTTACTGGGTGCCAAACAATGATTCATAAGAGCAACATTGACTTGCATCATTCTGCCATGCCTGAGGAGGCTGAGAATGGAAGTGAAAAGACTAACACTAAACCATATTAAAAGTAGCTAAAGACGGCCAGATTCCGGGGCATGTTTTAGAGAGTTAGCAGAATAGTAATTGTGAGGTACAGTAATTCCCCCATGGTGGTCACCTATGAAAGTGGGTGGATGATGGTAGAGGTTGAGGGGGGTCGGTGGAGGGGGGGTGAAATAAAAGAGAAAATGCAGGTTCATCCTATCGGAATGGCTCATCCTGTTTGAGGCTTTTATCCCGGGGTATGAGATGTGTGCGCGTTGTGTGTAATCGCATTGATCCCTAAACCTGTTAGCTAAGCAGACTGTGCGCAGCCCAGCGAGGGGTACGGGGCTGTGCAGTATTACCCTGCCCTACTGTAGCCATGCTGTCCGCCACTGCTGGAGCTGGGAAAAGGAAAGACGGTTCTTCAAGTCTGGCCGAGCCTCGCTAATTAGCCTGTTTCCAGGTCTGCTGTAAATCTGTCATAAAAATGCAAAAGATATTTTTCCCTTGTTAATATATTTTTTTTCATTCTTGGAATTCTTGTTTTCCTGATACCGATATAATCATCTTTTCCCTTATGCTTTCGTAATTTTTTTTCTGTTGCTGGTTCTCCATTATCGAGCAGTCTGGAGTGAGTGACGTGAGACTGTGTGACTTCTTCCTCTGCCTCTTTGTGCTCTTTCATGTTTTCTGTTTCTGCTTCTTCTCTCTGTCTCTCTCTTTCGCTCCCTGTCCCTCTCCCTTCTTTTTTCCGTCTCCCTCTTCTGCTCCCTCTTCCTCTGTATCCCTCTCCCTCTCTGACTCTCTCCCTATCTCTCCTTCTTTATCCCTCTCTCCTCTCTCCCCCCCTTCATCCGTTTCTCTCTCCCCCTCACTTCCTCCTCCTCTCCCTTTCTCTTCCTTTTTCTGTCTCCTTCTTCTCCTTCATAAACTCTCTCTCTCTCTCTCTCTCCCTCTCTCACTCTCCCTCTCTCTCTGTCTGTCTCCCTCTCTCCCCTGCTCCCAGTGGGGGTGTTGTTTATAGAGCATTATAATTTATAACTGAATAGAGTGGATTTAATTTCAGTGCAGAGGCTCGCCAGCAGGGCGCCAGGCTGCAATCAGAGGAATCAGCAAAGCTGCAGGCCCTGTTGAATGGAAAGTATTATCAGGGGCCACAAACGGACACTGTTTCTCCTTAAACAACTCCCTCGACGCTCCCAGAGCTCGGCTTCTCTTTCATTCATCTCTTCTGCTCACCAGGCCCCGCCATTGTCCTTCACCATAACTTCCGCAGATTTCCTGCATCTCTTTCTCTCTCTCTCTCTCCCTCCCTCTCTCTCACACACTCTTTCTCTCTTTCCCCCTCTTCCCCCCCCTCCATTTCTCTCTCTTTCTTCTTCTTTTTTTTTTTTTTTACTCCAGCCCCCACCTCTCTCCGTTTAGTGTATTATTTGTTGCTTGTTTCTTTGACCGCTTGTCTGTCTGTTTGGGGCCGCCACATGCAGCTTTCTTCTGTAGGCAAGCACTTCAGCTGCTGATGCAGCGTTGTTATTTTAACAGTGCCTTGTGAACGGATTACTTTCTCAAATCGCAAATACATTGCTGTCACACTGTGAGAAATAAGGGTGTGACTTGTAACTTGAACGTAGTTAGTTCAAGATTAGTTTGGATTTTTTTTTCCATTATTTGCTGTAATATCACATTTCTTACCCAAAGTAAAACATAATCTCATTCATTAGTCCATCTGTGCTGACAGCCAGAAGGATAACCCAGGCTTTAATTGTTCAAGATGGACGTGCATAATTAGGAAAAGAGAAGAGTATGAACAGGCAAAGAGCTCTGAATTGTCATCACTATCTTATGGAGTGATCTATGGTTTGCCCACACGTTTTCTTTTTTTTTTCTTCTTCTTGCAGGCAGTCACGCGTTGCGCTCTCAGTTCTCCTGCCTGCGTATAAATCAGCGTGGCTGCGCCGCTGGTGAGCCGCTCTCCACTGTCCGGCTTCTGTTACAGTTTCATTTCATTGGCGGTGACCTTTTTGCATATTTCCTTGAGCGCTAGTGTAGCGCTTGGCACTGTCACTCCCATCACACTCCTTGGCGAAAGCCACAAAAACCTGAGCCCCTTTGTTTCATTGCTTTTAATTCTTTTCTATTTTATTTGTTTTTTTTTCCTTTCCCCACTCTACTTGCATCTTTTTTTTTTTTTTAATCTTCACTTTTGGCTTTGGTCTCTTTGTCTTTTTTTTTTTTAGCTCACCGTTTAAGAGTTGAAATTTTCCGCCCATAAATCTTGATTTGCATGTCTGCCTGGCTGAGGATGTTTCAGCGTTAGCGTTTTTTTTCTTCTCCTTTAAAGTACTTACGTGGGGGAGAAAGCCATCCATCCGCCTGGCAGGTAGACCGGGCCCATCCTTACATCCTCCGCACCAAGAGTAATGATATTTAAACATTTGGCCATTATCGTAGCCTCAGCCTGGGGGACCTGTGCTCCTCTTGGCTGTCACTGGAAAATACAGCGGCGGGCCATGCGCGCATAGTTATGACGGCTTTGTTTTCAATGCGTTACGTTGCCTCATTCTTCCTGGATCGGCGACTGGGCCTGGCCCCAGCTCAGGAACGCTTTCTGTGGAGACAAAAGGCACGGTATCGTGAGCTCACTCACGACTGGAGAACATGATATTTACCCCCATGTTGGGCACGCGTAGGTTATTGATCCGTTAGCAGGGGGAAAATAAAGGCCTGGTGTCCGTCTCTGGTTTCCTGGGGTTTTGAAGACATCTGATGATGTCATCAGTTTTGAAAAGGAAGTGGTATCAATCTTTGGTGGTAGATAACCACCGGCCAGTGCATGTATAACTTTAGAGATCCAGAGGAACAGCTCTGTAGAGCTGAGTAGTGTATTTTATCATTGGCTGTAATAAAAGGAGCCTTTGGGAGTCCCTTGCATGCATAATGTATATATTTCTGTTCAAAGTAGGATGTGGTAATTACTAATAAAACACTGGGATGAGTCAAGCCTTCAGGGAAACACAGTCACTTTGCACTGACGGTTGAATTTCGGGACACCGGTGTGTGAGCACTGAGGCCGTGTCATTGGCCACACTCAGTGTGGGCTGTGGGGCAGATGGAGCGGGGAGTTTGGGGCGCGCGTTCCCCAGCGGTGATTGATCGCGGTGAGGGGCGGAGGTCGCCCCAGCGCAGGCCTGCAGGTGATTACAGGCCCAGCCCCCTCATACAGTAATGAATAAGGGGGTCTGACCCGGCCGGTGGCGCGGAGCCTCTCCCTGCGTTCCTCACCCGGGACGCTTTGATGTGGACGGTCTGGTGATACCGACGCACGCACACCCTGACAATCAGCCGGCTGTCTCACCGCGAATGATGAAAGTGCTGTTTCTGTCCCCTGCAAACTGAACCGCGGCCGCCATACTGCTTCATTTAGGGTAATTAATGGATTGCAGTTCAACGGATTTTTCCAAATGTGAGTTTGTCTTCTCTCCCAATAATTTCTTCTATGCTGAACAAATTACCTCAGTAATCGCTACAGAAGAGTTCGAAGCACAGTACAGGCTGTGAAGACTTACTAACTTACAAAATCTGAATACTGACTATATGCCATGCTTACTTGAACGTTTTTGAACCACTTTAAATAAAGCAAAACTATTTGATTCTCTGTGAGCTTGATTTTTCTTGTCTGGCCTGGCTGCACCAATAAAAAAAAATTATGAAAAAAACCAAGACTGTTGTGAGACTCTTTTGATCATCTGGTACCTCTCAGCATTTTTTTAAACTAGACAGCCTGCTGGATGTAAGTCTCTGAGGAAAACTCGGTAGTTTGCTGCTGTCTCTGTCACGCCAAAAGAGGCGGAAGGGTTCTCTCTCTCTTTATTGCACATCCATTCATCTTCTGTACTTTGCTTCTTTTGAAAGACGGGAACGTAAACAGAGTAAGCCCCTGGCCGCCTTTTAGAGAGTCATTAAAATGTGTCGGCCGAGAGGCTCAGAGGCCAAGCTCCAGCCATGGAGATTTAGAATAAAAAAAAAAATCTTGATGTTGCTCTCCCCGTCATATTGAAGCAGATGTATTGAAAAATAATCCAGTAATCTGTGAGTGTTCAATCCTGTTTGTCTCCTAGTAACCTGAGTGTTTGGGGATCAGGCCAGAAGAGAGAAAATCACTTTTAAAATGTAAGTGCTGCTAATGACCTTCCGCCCCCCTCCCCAGCTTTTAAAGGCGTAGTGTTCGCTTCGAGGTCCACACTGGGGAAGGAGGGGGGGTGGGGGAGCGTTAGCTTTTATTTATAGTTTGTACAGTTTCACTTAAGCCAAGTTTATGAAGTGTGAAGGCTTTCTGCTTCCACGCTGAGGGAACACAGCCATGGGACGGGAGGGGAGAAATATAGGGTGTCTACCAGCTCTCGCCTCCAAGTCCTGGATTGGACAAACAGGGTTTACTTGTATGTCCAGTAAGCGATAGCCAATCATTTTGTGCGTTGTTACGCTCCTGGCATTCTCTGAAGACTGGTAGGGGTTCTATATTTCCATCTTGTTGTTTCGTAGTTACACAATGTTGGTAGTGCTTTGTAGTGAGTGTTTTTTGGGAGAGTCTGGGGGGGTTGCATGGCTCTGCAGAGGCGCGCTGGGAGCCCGGAGCTCCTGATTGGAGAGCGCGTGTGATCTGCCTCAGAGATCAAAACGCACACTTGATGGATGACAGAGAGGAGGCTGGCAGAGGAGGGAGCGCCCTGTTGCTCCCAGCTTTGAATCATTGATCAAGGTCATTCTCAGTTCATTAAATTCTGCTGAGAGACTCGCTGTGTTAACCTCCACGTACACAAACACGCACATGCGCATACATACACACACCTTTACACACACACACACACACACACACACACCCTCATCTACACACACACACACACACACACACACACACACACACACACACACACACACACACACTCATTTTCCACACATGCATGCTGTTGGCATATAAGTGCACACACACATACGCAATCACACACACATACTGCACGCATGCATGCACACACACTTATGTATATACCAAAGGCATGCATGTGCGCACACACACACCCTCACACACACATTGTTAGTCATGGCTTTGGCACAAACAACACAGCCATTACTACCACCCCCCAACCCCCCACCCCCAGCGCTGTTAGCTCTTACTCAAGCTAACACACTGTATGTGACACCTTCTCACAGGATGAAGCTTCTCTGGTGGTGTAAAAAAAGAAAAATAATCGCAGAGCACTTCTTAATATTGCATGCCCATCTGTGGAGCAAGCTCGTGTTTGTGAAGCGGACGCGCAAACGCATTTAGGACAGCTAGGTGTGGCGCCCGTGTACCCTCCTCACCTCGTATGATCTCCCGTTAACGACTGATGTTTTCTCTGCAGCCAAAAATGAACAAACAAGGCCAGCAGACAGCCCTTTCCCTTGTTAAACAGCAGTGTCAGGTCTGCTTATTTTGGCACGTTGTCACATTTCCCGGGAAATTGGGTTACTCAAACCGATGGCTGTTGAAGCTACATGTCTCTGTTAGTGGAACGATATTATTTCTGCCATGGCTGGTGTTGGCACCCTGTTGTTATTTATTTATCACCCCTCCCCCCCCCCCCTTCGCCGGTGCACGGTGTATCACGGTATTATGGGAACTGTTTTACTCCCGGGGCCCTGGACAGAAGCCTGCCGCGAGGCTGCAGATTGCGGACTCCAGCAATGGTGTCGCTGCGTCTCCTAAGCTCCCATGTAAACAAAGAGGCGTCCTCCATGCCCTCATAATCCGGTCTCCAGGAGCCGCCCCGGATGAAAAAAAAACCGTTTCCCTGCTTTACACATGACATGGCACACCTTTTCCCCCATCTGTTTGGACTCAGATTCGAGGAAGAAAAGCTGGCTGTCATGCGAGGTTAATACAGGCGGGTGCAATTGGGCAAGCGGGAGGCATCTGGCCACCGCCCCGGGGAGGCACGGGGCTCGGAGGCACCCTCCGCACGGACAGAACGGGGGGCTCGGCAGGGATCCGCTCACGCCGAGCCAACGTCCCGGCCACTGCGCATGCTGCCTAACATGCTGCGTCAGGGCAGGACAGGTGTCAAGACCTCCTCATCTTTTCTTTTTTTCTTTTTTTTACCTTCCTTGTTCCACACACACACACACACACACACACACACACACGGGATGTCTTTTATTGTGTACACTCTCAGTGTAGAGTAAGAATATCATGAGTGAGGGGAAAAAAAGCAATAGGCGGTTTTTTTTTTCCGTTTCTGTCAACAACGTGGGGATCTTCTCTTGTCATGTTTTCAGTGAAGCACCAAATTTCAGAGAGGTAATTTCCCACTTCCTTTGCTGCCTCTAACATGCGTGTGCAGAACGCAAAGAAAAGTGTGTCAGAGCAGAGCTGGCATTCGCTTTTTAGCACAGCACTGCTCCTCTGGCACACCAGGAGACTGCAAATGGGACCTGGATCAGCTGTATATCGGCCTTTTGTCTCTTAATTAATCACAGTTTATTCCTGCTCCACACCCAATCCTGCGTTTTCTCTTTATCCAGCATGCTTGTTTGATTTCGCCTCACCCCACCCCACCGCTGTTTACATTGTGAGCACAGTTTATTGTCATGCCTTATATGGATAAAACCTGATGCAATGCTTGTTGGGGGGAGTATTTATTTTTTATGTTTGCACACTGAACTCTTGTATGTGCCATATAATCCCGTCACTACAATTGTACATAATGTCCAACCCGCGTCTCTGTCAACTAACAGTGGTAAGAAAATACATTGAAAATGCTGATGACCCCTCACCCCAGTTTGCTGGGTGCTACTGATCCCTGAATTTGAATGAATTGCCTTGCAATTAATCTTAGCCACTTACAAATCGCAACCTATGTCTTTTCATGAAAATATAAAAAAGCAATTAACTGTACATATAAATATATAGAAAATACCCAAAGGTGAATGATAATTATGTTGTATTTTATGTTGTACCATATAATAAACTGCTGATGATGTCTGTATATGTCACATACAATTTCAATGATATGCTAAAGGTATATATTCATTTATTTCAATAAATATGTAAGTTCATGTATTAAATGTAAATATTTTTTACAGGTAATTCTACAGTTCAAGGAATTGCTTACAGCTACTTGTCAGTTACTAATGTATACTGTAAAAAGTTAGGAAGCTACACATTTGTGTTTTAATAAATACAAATGAAATGAATAACATTGGCTCTCTCCAGGCAGTGCACCAGATTGGAACAGTCTTCTCTATGCTAAATAGCTGGCTAAATGACCGATCAGTTTGACTTCCAAGTCAACTCTCTTAAATTAATGTAATTCAGTTACCCTTATTGGCATGAAAAATCAACATTCCTGTTGCCAAAGAATTTAACAATTTTTAAGTAACCTACAGAATCTGTCTCTTTTTCTGTCTTTCACAGTCTCACTTACCTCCTGTGAGACACTCTGAAGTGATGCTATAGCTTACTGGGGCCGCTGTGTTATACCAAGAACACTGGAATATGCACTAAATCAATCACAATTATATATAAGCCATTATTTTTGGAATTCTTTGGTTTGGCTTATGTACTCTTTAAAAGAATATTTTGTATTAATATCATTAAGCAAATTTCTGAATTATTTGTTGAATTATTTTGTTGTGGAAAGAAGTGTTGGAGCTATTATTTGTAAATAGATTAAAAATCTTCTATTTGAATTGATTTATCCAATCAATGTCACCAGAACGGACTCACCTTTGAGTTCTTTCCACACTGATAAGTACTACATGCAAAATAGCAACGCTATCCTAAACAGGTACAAGTAAGGGCAGTGCAGTAGGATCACAGCACAATAATGACAATGAATTTCTTTCAAATCCTGTAGCACTCTCCATGGCAGTCACAGTCCCCTTTTCAAAGCATTTAAGCATATGGAAATGATTAGTAAAAATCAAAATTGATTCATTTGATTTGCTAATGTTTTTTCACAAATGTTTTATTCTTAAGTTCAGAGGCTAAGTGAATTTAAAAGGTTAAAACTTGACCCAGAAAAAAGAAAATGGAAAAAAAAACTCTGCCCAGGCATGGGTCTCATATTAAGGACTCGATATTTTTGTCACTGTCAATATCATTTTAATGTAGTGACAGATGCTTAATTCGCCAAGCCCTGATCCATCAGTGTTTCATTTGTTATTAATTCTGTGAAAAGCCCTGAAAAAAAAGCTTTAAACTCTTACACCAGCCTGCACGGGGGCCCGGAGATTACAGCAGCGCTGAAGAAGCGCGCTGTCACGTTATTGGTCACGTTAATTACAGCGGGGTCTTGGTCCGCGGGGACAGTGACATCCTGACCGACCTGCCGCCATTGCCGCGGCGTGCCACCTGAGTCGCCAGGAGCCGCACCTCAGGGCCCCCTCTCCTTTGCACCTCAGGACCGCCTCTTGTTTTGGGCCACCGCTGCATTTCCATCAATTAATGTGTCTTTAATAGCTGCTTGCCTGAATTGAAACCGACTGCACAGCTGCTTACCACAGAGCATGTAGCACGCTAGTTGTTCATTGCTACCGGATAGGGACCACTGAATTCTTAACACCCCATCCACTCGTCCAACAAATTTTCTACAGTTTTTTTTCTTAGGATGTACTCTGGTCTATGAGGACCTGAGTGCTGTTTGTTCTCTGCTGTGTGCTGCTGAAAGCTTAACATTATTGATGTTTTCTTCCACAGACACCTGGGAAAGACATTTCTTTCTCATTTGTTTTGCTCCGGCAGCTGTGGCGTTCTATTAAAAATTTAAAGAAATCTTATTTGGGTTGATCCTCTAAGCGGATGTGTAATTACTTGGCCAGGGCTCTCACACATGGCCAAACGTGGCGGGGCGGTGAGTCGAGATGCTCATGTTTAATTTAGTCTGGAGCGGAGCAGCTCGGGGGATTACAGACACCAAAAGAGTGAAAAGAAAATCAAAATTGCCATCAAACAGAGGCACTTGTCTGGGGGGTGAGCAGGGGGTGGGGGGGTGTGGGGGCGCGTGGGGGTGAAGAGGCTAGGTCACGAGTGCTTTAAAAAAAAAAAAAGGAGGGGGCCCGGCCCCTGCAGAGGAATGCATTATCCCACCGGAACCAGCTGAATCTGCTGTGGTGCTGTTGGGTATGCCATATTACCCATGATGCTTGCTTACAATACTTTTACATGGCAAGTTTCCTGCCTGCTTGGGTAGTGTTTCATGTTTCGCAGTTTTTTTTTTCTTTTGGCCATTTGTATAGATTTGTGCTCCCCTCGAACCAAAGGAAAAAAAAAACCCATTTTACAGGCCAGGCATGTCCCGTGTATAGTTTAACATTTTGGCATTGCACACCATGACGCATGGGTTGCAGGTCATTAAAGCAGAAGTCTGGGGCTTGTCTCCGTAATCACGGGGCTGCTCCTGTCTTTGGTGGCTGAGTGAAGGGGGGAGCGCCGCATTATTCCCTCCAAAATAACAGTCCGTGTTTTCAATAAAACCACTTGACTGAGTTCCTAAAGTATTTCTGCCATATCAAAGGCAGTGGGGCCACAGGGCACAAATAAGCATAGCAGAAGCCAGAGGAAGGGGTGTGGGGGTGCTGGGGGGGATGTGGGTGTGGGCTTAAAAACTCAAATTCATTTAAAATCTGCAAGCTGTCTGTACCCCCCACCCTGCCTTTTCACAGAAAGGCAACCGTTTCCTGTGTTATGGTACACAAACAAGCGTCGAGAGTCCGCAGGCTGTCTGAAAAAAAGAAATGCACGACGGCCGTCGCATGCGGTTACCCTTTCCAGCGAGGGAGACCTGGTGCTGCATTGTGTGTAACGCGCTGTGGCAGTCATGAATATGTTATGGCGTGCACGGGAGAATTATAAGATGAGCGGGCAATCCGAGCGGAGAAAATGTAGCGCACCAACACGTAATGGAATAAATTAACAGCCCAAGAACCGGGGACAGAGCCTCGTCCAACTCCACCCCCTCCCCACTGCTCAGCACTGTTTTCACACACCACCCCTGTTTGCTGGGTGCAGTGCCTTAACCTTAATTAGCATGGCTGGGGCAATGATATTAATATGCGCAGGGCAGTGACCCCTTTAACAAAGACAATTAGAATCTACTGTCTGTCTGGAAACATAGGGCATCACCCATTGGGATTACCCGTTAGCCTGCTTTGTTGTTGGCCTAGGGAGCAACTTTTCATATCGATGAGCAGCTGATTAAATGCAGGCACTCCTTTGTCCTGAAGTTTGAGGTTGAGCTTGCTGTTATTGAAATGAAAACTAGAAAATATATGCATCATAGCTATTCAAAAACGTTGGTGTGCTTCTTCAGATTTCACTTTGCTCTCTGTGGCGAGAATGTTGTCAACGATTTTGGAAATCTGATCTTGGAAAGGCCAAAACAACAAATTCCAAAATGAGTGCATCTGACTTGTGTGATGCCCTGAGGAGAGAGGGGGAACTATTGACGATAAGCAGACAAGCTAGCGCTTCGTTTTATTTTGTCTCGTTTCTTGCCCCCAGAATTTCCATAAACATGAACGCAGTAAGGGTGGTTAAAGCCCTCGGTTATATAGCCAGTCACTTCTGATCGCCTTTCTGCGTCGCAGCGCTGATGTTCGCCGCGTTCAGCGGTAGCTTTGGGTAATAATTGAGTCGGGGAGGACACAGCGGAGGAAGACGGAGAAAGCCGCTCTTTTCATTTTAATTTGGAGCACGTTAACAGACCGGAGGACGGGCGCGGAGTCCGAACAGAGGCGCTGTGTTTTGCTCGCGCATTATGCAAATGAAGGTGCAGACACAACGAGGCTCCTTAAAAAAATCCCTTTCAGCAAATTAGCGGAAAACGCGGCGCCACAAACAGCTGTTGCATTTTAATCAGACGTCTGTGCAGCGATATTTTCTTTGTGGGAGAGGAAAGAGGGTAAAAAAAAAAATGTACCCATATTGCACTGACCGTGTTTTGTCCCCAAGGCTTAACCCCTTGGTGCACTGTAAATTAATTTTACATGTCTTTGTGGGGGTGACCGCTGGGATGGGGAGCGTGGGGAGAGAGGGGGCCGGGCCCATTTTGTCACCTTGCGGCTCAGGATAGAGTTGACAGGCTGGCCCGTTGTGTCATGGGCAGCAGCGGTTGGAGGACTTGGCGCGCGGCAGATCCGCAGTCCCCTTTCCCATCAGCCCCTGGGCGGGCTGCCCTCGGCCAGGCGCCTGCCCGCAGGCCCACTCTGGCGGCCCGGCTCCCTCCTCGCTCTCAGGCCCCTCGGTTACAGGATACAGAGCTGCAGTCTATCGATTGCTCTGAAAGGTCGGGGGGTCTGCGCTGAGCTGCAGCGCGACCATTAGTTTCACAACACGTGCAGAACCAGGATGGGTTCATTTTTCAGAGATATCGTTAATGTACAGTAGAGACTGTGAGCTGTGCAGTATCACTGTCTTTGGCTGAGGAATACCACAGCTATGTCTGATTTATGCATTATTTTGTTATGTAAATTTTACAATGATTAAGATTTACAATGATAAAGGATCCCTGTTGAAGAATCTCGTTTGGTTTTTATCTTGTTCTTTAAATGATTGAATTCATGTATATTCACAGCACATTATTATAGATGTTTTGTCCGAAGTGTATATATAAATGTTTCCATGAGAGTGTGGTTTGACAGTATGTGTGCTTTTGTGTATCGCTGTGTTTGTTTGTCACGCTGTTGATCTTTGGAGTCCACACATTTGTATTTTTTGTATATGTGTATGATATTATGTGCTTTTGAAGTGCATGTGCGTGCGTGTGTGTGTGCATATGTATAAAATATTATGTGCTTTTGCAGTTCGTGTATGTGTGTGTGTGTGAGTTTATTTGTATGATATTATGTGCTCTTGCAGCATGTGTGTGTGTGTGTGTTTTGCAGTGTGATTTGTGAGGATGGGTCGCTTGCATGTTCTCTCTGCACAGACCCTGCAGCCAGGCAATCCTTTAGCTCCCGCTGTGGGACAGTGCCTCCTCTCGAAGGGTTAAGGAGCCTCAGTCGCCGTGGCGATCTCACAGCTTTAGAGGACCTTTAATCTGTAAGCTTGATTACCTCCCGCCTGCCTGCCGTCGCCACGGCCGGGCTCGACCCCTGCCCCCCCCTCGGCCCCCCCGCCCCAGCGCAGCGGGACTTTTGCGGCCGCATTAGTGGCGCTCTGCCCGGGCCTGGCTTGGGGGAAATCAGGCAGCGGGGGAGAGAGAGAGAGGAGCAGGAGGCTGAGGAGTCATTAGCACAGCAGCGTGGCATGGGCAGCACTGCAGGGCAGCGCAAGGTGGCATTCCTCCCTATGCTCGCTAGCCCTGACCTGGGGAAGGAGGTCACCGTGGGGGGGAGGGGTGGTGATGTCCTGGGTCTGTCCGCATCCCTGTGTGTGTGTGTGTGTGCGTGTGTGTGTTCATGTGCGTGTGCGTGTGCGCGTTTGTACGCGTGTGCGTGTGTGTGTGCGTGTGTGTGTGTGTGTGTGTGTGTGTCTGTGTGTGTGTGTGTGTGTGTGTGCGCATGTATGTGTGTGTGTGCGTGTGTGAGTGTGTGAATGAATGAGTTAGTGCGTGTCTTTGTGTGTATATGTGTGTCTGTGCTTGTGTGTATGTCTCTGTGTGTGCACATACGTGTGTGTATATGTGCGCACATGTGTGTGAGTGATTGCATGTGTGTGTGTGTATTTGTGTGTGCGTATGCAGGAAAGGCAGGATGGGAGGGAGGGAGAGTGTGGGTAAGACAGTCTGGCTGACGCGGCTAACCTCATGAAGCATGCGTTCTTCTGTCTCGCTGCATCACATGTCAAAATGACGTGCAAAAATGTTTTGCGTGTACACCTTTATATATTAATCAGAGAAGAGAAGGGGCGCTCGTGGTCATCTTGTCAATCTTCGTCTTGGATCTAATACGTTAGCGTGTTCTCAGTGCCATTATTTGAAGAACATATTTATATATCCCACAGTGTATAAAGCATGGTCTGGACTGAGTGCAGCTCCAACTCCTGTGTAACAGAGGGCTCTTAAAGCGCATTGTGAGTTTCTGCCTTTTTGCCACTGTTTTCCTTTTGTTGCCCTGCTCTCTATCTGTCCCAGAACCATGGTGATGCAGGTCACGCAGTGATGACCCGTGCTGGCTGAAGAGTCAGCATCGGAGGATGTGCACTAGGTGGTCTTGCAGGGTCTCTTGGCAGTGTCCTCTCAACCTGGATGATTGCTGTCTTTGATATGGCGACATCGTACTGATGCGGCTGGCCGTGTGACAGTGTTTGCCCGTGATGGCCAATCACCCAGCGGAAATACTCGCGGCCAAAGACCAGGTCGCCCGTGGGTCAGACCAGCCCTGACTCGCTGTTAATTGAGTTACCGTGGACAAATCAGAGGTCTGCAGTGTTCAGAGAGGGGGAGAGAGAAAGGAAGGGGGGGCGGGCAGGGGGTAGCCAGACAGAGAGGGGGAGAGGTCATTACCCACTAAATGCACAGATTATACTAGCCTTCCTGTTCTTGAGTCACTCACTCTGTTCGACAGTGCAAAGACAATGATATTTATCTCTCTTAACAATACACAAATACATAAATGAAATTACATTTTTGAATAAATTAAGTGAGAAATAATAATAATAATTATTATTTTTATTATTATTATTATTGTTATTATAATGTTTATTATTATTATTGTAAATATGGAACTACTTTTTCGAGAAAAACGCAGTCATGTGGTGCGGACCAAGTGAGCACCTGTGACCTTGCTCCTGAAAAAAAAGCTGAAAAATGCACACACGGGCAGTGCCAGCCCCAGAGTCTGCAGGGCGCTGTGGGCAGGAAGCTGGCGCTGGTTTGTGGCTGGCAGGTGGGTGGCAGACTCGGTGTGGTCCGTGGCACTCTGGCTCCAGCTATGCCCGTTTACATGTCAGGCATTTAGCTGAAGCTTCTGTCCAGAGCGACCTGCACGCTTTACATTCACACACAGCCTTACGGAAATCATACATACATTGCACGATATTTTAAATCGATATCACAGTGGGACCACCGGCATCCTAGCACAGGTGACAGACCTATATTATTTTGTCTTGTGTTCATTTTGTGTGGTTATATTTATGCCTGTTTTCATAATGATGTCGTTCTGTTTTTTAAAATATCTTTGCATTCCTCTCCCGCACTTCCCTCTGTTTTTCCATCGGTGAGCAGAAGTGCAGAATGTCACTGCAGTGTTAGGGGGCGGGGCATGTTAGTGAGTGTGAGTGTTTGTGTCCAAACGGTGCAATAGTGTCACTCGTCTGCCTGTATGAAGTGCTCCTGGGGATTTATCCATATACTGTGGATGCTGTTATTCGCGGCGTCTCCTGAACATCACTAATAAAGTGGAGCTTGTGTAGGGGGAACATTGAGGAATGCAGGATGGCACATTAGGCGTTCTCATTGTGCGGAGGATGTGTCAAACACTCGCTGGAAGTGCACATTTGCCCCCGGGTGGGAGAGGAGGATCATGGGTAATTGTGTCAGTGTGACAATGGCCAGAAGTGAGGCCCTGAACCTCCTCAAAGCTATTTATTTATAACAAAAAACAAAACACACGTATGTGACACATAATCATATGGTACGCACATACACAAGCACACACGTGGCACATGCAATCACTCGTTCACTTACAGAAACAGTAGGTTCTAATTTACCCATGTTTTGATTCTTTTAAATAAAAAAAGATTTTTTTATTTGTAAATAATTTTCCTCTTTAAAATGATTTATTGGGAGTTCCATTTTTTCTTTTGTTGTCAACTGTGTGTAAAAACTGAGAAAAAAAAAGTTTTTATGTGCTGTAGTTTTTCTTGTAGTATTTCTTGTAGTATTGCTATTTTGTTGCGTGTGCAGTGTGTATGCGTGTGAGTGTGTAAAGAACACACAGGTATGATGTCAAACAATGGCGGTTTTCCCAGAATGGACAGCAGGGAGCATAATCAGCATTAAAGGGCCATATTTATAATGGGAACATTTGCTCTGGTCAAGGGCCTCTCCACGCCTGTCTCCCAGCATCCTCCAGTCACAGCTGCATTTTGTCTGTTTATTGTGATCAGCCGCCAGTCTCCATGCCCTTGTGTCATTGGCTAGGAGTTTAGCGGCTCTAATCGCGCGATTGTACAAGAGAGCGTACTGTCCTTGGCACTGGTCTGGGTCCAGCTCTTACAGCCCCCAATAATCCTGATCATAAGAATTCTCACGGCTCTGCCAACTACTGTATCCATCCATCCATACGGGAATCCACGGCCCCCGACCGTAATTCACTTATCGGCGTGTTCCGGATCTACAGCCGTCCCGATGTGGTAAACAACCCAGAGTGTGAACTTTGTTCCTCACCCTGGCTATGAGTGAACATAAATGATCAGCGTGTGACTCTCGTTTGCTTGCCTCAGGGACCTCCTGGCCCCCTGAACGCCCCCACTCTCCCCACCCCTCCCACTGCCCTATACAGCAGCATTGATAGGTCAAAGACGAGAGTAGGTTGGCTTTCTGACTGTAGGTGCAGAACTGTTCGGTCAAGTTAGGTGTAGTGACCCTAGAATGCAGAGGGTGCACGCTTCATTGTTCATTATTCCATACACGTTTTTTCTTTTGGCTTCAGATTATACACAATCTCGACTCCACTTGTGCTGTACTTTGCAATTAGCCTCAACAAAGAAAACATTGAGATTTGCAGTGATTGCTGTTCATGTATATTTTAGAATATTCTGGTAAGCCAAAAACAATACCAGCGAGAACAGAGCTGGGTTTACACAGACTTGCAGGAATTCCCGCCGCTTGTGAAGAGGTTTGGGCCATCCTTTGAAGTGTCCGTTCCCCCAAATTACAGTCTCGCTGTAATGAAGTATTACCGTGCAATTACAGTGCATGCAGACGCGCTCGCGCAAAATGCGCTAGTGTGTGTCGGAAATAAAGGCGAAATGGGAAACAGGAGTCCCACAGGCCTGTGGTGAGGAGTCGGGAACTGGACACTCATTCACTGCTCTTCATGGTGCTGTGAAATACGACCTATGCCATGCTGTAAGCTCCCATGCTGTGCTGTACTGTAGTATGACATGGTCTTACCATCAGAAAATATTCAGAAAGATCTGTATAAAATAGTCAGGGCTTGGGACATATGAGGTGCAGTTACATAATAATAATAATAATAATAATAATAATAATAATAATAATAATAATAATAACCATCATCATCATGTAAAAGTCTGTTCACATATCATTGTAACTGTTGGGACCAGATTAGTATAGTAACCTCTCTATTACAGTGGATTTTAATCATATTCATAGCTGTCACATTTGTGGAGCTGTGCACTCTGCAGTACTGCTCCAGGCCTTGGGGTTCTGCATTTTGTGGGTGGTTGTTTTGACTTGCGGTGCTCTCATGTGCGTCGCTGCTTGTCCCAGTCTGGGTAAACTGGGGTTTTTTCAGGTTTTTTTTAATGTCCTCTAGAGAATGTCTGTTGGGATGCACTGAACATATTTATATTGTGAACATACAGCCTCTTAGTGTGTGGTGCTGTACAATATTAAAGACTGACGGAATGAATAAGTGATTAATTGATTTTGTTTTTGGCTGTGATGTACTCTCTTGCTTTGTACTGTATGAGGGTTCATGCTTAGGCTGTGCTGTGTACTGACTATATCAAATTTTACAGGTAGATAAATAAACATATAGATGTGTTGTGCTGTGCTTTGAGTGGGTGTGTGTTAGCAGGTTTGTGTCGACGTATGTGGAGTAGTTTGTATGGAAGTGTTTGGGGGATGTGCGTAGAAGTGTGTGAGGGTGGGTTGTGTGGACATGCATGGGGTAGTTTGTACAGAGGTGTGGTGTGTATATAGGTGTGGGGGGGTGGTTTGCACAGAGGTGTGGGGTGGGGTGTGGTGTGTATAGAGATGTAGGGTGTTGTTTTGATAGAGGTGTAGGGGATGGTTTGTACTGAGGTGCAGGGGCTGTGATGTGTTTCTGGGCCTGTCAGCGGTTCTGTGAGCCCTCCTCAGACTCGGCAGTCAGAAACAGGTCTCCTTGGCTCGGTGCAGTGTGTCCCTCACCTGAGGAGGCCTGGCTGATGAATTATACAGCCTCATCAATACTGCAGCATCACAAACATCCAGCATCCTGGCACCCGCTACCGCGTTAGCGGCAGATATATTTTTAATTAAAGCTGGGTATTGACAGTCAAGTGAACCAATTTGAGGAAGAACATGTGAACATGTTAGTGCAGAAAGACAAGGCAGTCTGGGGGTTTAAAACTTTTAAAAGGGCTGCTGCTGGCAGTGCTCCCTCTTTGTTTGGCCGGCCCTGGAAAAAACAAGTGCATCTTCCCCTGAATGCACACTCTCATCACACGTCACTTTCAAAAAATATCACAAGCCCTGAGAGTTATTCTCACACTCAGGTGGAACTCTTGTTTGTGAAATAATTTTTTTTGAGTTTTAATTATATATGTGTTAACATATATGTGGTTACCCCTCCCCCAAAAATAATGTTTTAAAATATGTAAGAAATTATTAGGGTTTGCGAGCAATTAAACAGCCTGCTGTATCCCGCACTGCTACTGTGACAAAGACCCGCATACTGAAGGCAAGAACTGCCCTGTTTGTGTGTGAGCGTTCATGTGTGCCTTTGTGTGCCTTTTTGTGTGTGCGTGTGTGTGTCTTTGTGTGTGGTTTCATGCGTGGGTGTATGTGCTTGAATTAATGGTGCGCCTTGGGGGCACTTGAGAACTGGGTGGGGGTAGTGAGGGGCTGTTTTTTTTCTGGGGGTGGGAGAGATTGATAGAGGTTGGGGGGTAGTAGTTTGATCCAAGAAGAGGGTGGTGCAGGGCAGTTTGCTTCAGGTTTGGGTAGTGGGGGTGGTGTGGTGTAGTTTGACACAGGGTGGGGTAGCACAGGACAGTTTGTGATAGGATGGGCTGGCATCAACCCCGTACCCCTAACCTGATCTCATGTCCCTGGTCGTGTGGTGGCAGGGCCGACACGCGGAGCTGTTGGGTTAGCGTGCTAACTCGGGCCGGGTCAGACCCAGAGTGCGGGTGAGAGAAATGAAAAACACGGCCCGGTCAGGGACAGGAGCAGGGTCAGCAGCTGGTGGAGTCATGGCAGTCATTTATAAAAATATGCTTTCTCAAGCCCACAAAAACAAACCCCCCCAGACCCCCAAACCCAACAGCTGGGAAGGGTTGGGAGTAGCCTGCAGGCTGGCAAGTTCCCTTCCAGATGGGGAGGTTAGGCTGGGGCTAGCCAGGCTGCTCCACTTAAACTTCCGATTCCCATTAGGAGCAGGGGAGATGGAGGGAATGGGGAGAGGAAGAAAAGCAAGGAGCATGACTGCTCTGTTCTTCAGCCCCCCTCTCCCCCCCTACTTCCCCCCTACCCCTCTGTTTAATCAAATGAAGCTGGAAGCTGCAGAGACGCAGGAATCAAATTTATTGGTATTTGCGCGCGCTCTGCACTGTTTGTTTTGACGATCCGCAACTCTTTCTTCTTGTATCCGATTGTGTGTGTGGTGTGTGTCGTCACCGTTCTCATACTCGAGAGCCAGAACAATAATTATTTTGCAGTGGAACATCACAGACATGAACACAAAGGCTGTTTGAGTGGGTCGCAGGGTGAAGGCACACTTTCATGGAGTGTGGGTCCCATAGCTAGGCGCTCGAATCTCAACAGCGGTACCTGCAAGTTTGCGGAAATGATCGTATGTTGATTTGCATCACTGCAATGGCATGTGCATTAACTGGTTGGTGGTGCAGTTGCCGTGTGGGAAGAAGTGAGGGTTGGTTGTCTCATGAATCAGAGGAGTCACGGGTGTGTAACCCCTCCCTCCGAGTCTGTGGGAGGCTGAAAGACCAGTCGTTTTGTGGGTAGTAGTTTGTAGTATTTTGGGTCAGGAAAAGCGGAAAACATGAAGAAAAAAAAGAAACATGGGAAATAAAGCATCTGACCACCCAGCCGAAAGCTTCCGGGCGCCGTTAAAGAATAAATGCTTCCATTAATGTATCAAACAACACAATGAAATGTGTGTTTTATTAAACGGCAATAGGGACAGTTGGTTTTTCATGCTGTCTGATTTCAATTGACTGCTGCACACATAAAGAATGGAAAGGGAAGTGTAAACGTTGATCATCAACAGGAAGTGTGATTTTTGTGACCCTTTGCATCATTGATAATACAGATTACAAAAACCTAGTTTAATTGCAGTTTAGTCTTACATCTGTCTAGCTAGCTGTGTAGATTTTTACTTTGCCCATCTATAATTTGGTTAACTAAATATGATCTAGTGCCTCAGACATGTCCCATTTTGTATGGATAGTGTTTTGTATTTTTTTTATCAATAGAAAGTGTGGTAGAATTGTAGGTTTATGCTTTTATTTTTGCAACTGAATTTTTTTAAACTGAAAAGGTGTGTGTGTGTGTGGGGGGGGGGGGGGGTGTGTACTGCTGTCAGGGTATCTCTAACTGTAAGTTCTGTATCAGCAAGGCTCTGCTGTACTGTACAACATGGCGGGCACAGTTTGTTTTAATCTGAATTGTGCCCCTGCAGAATTTTAAAATGTGGTTTTTATTTTAGAGAATGAATGGCAGACACAAGCTGGTTCAAACATCTGATTTTATTAACGGATTTTCGATGAAATGGGTGTGTGTGGCACAGGCCTCACAGTAAAAGAGAAGGGATGACCCATTCCCATCCTCTGCTGATCGGACTCTCCGCACGGGGCCGGGGTGCGAGTATTGCGTTACGTTAGCTTTCGGTTTGCCATCGAAAACGCAAACGCTTGTCCTGAAAGAACTCCAAAATTCACAGCGGGGGGAATCTGGATTTGCTTTTATGGGGAAAAAAAATGTGCAGAAGTTATGGGGAGGGTGGTAATATCACAGGAGCAAACACAATGCACATCTTGTGTGTGCCTCTGCCAAGATGAAGTCACTGCGCTTAAGAGTCTGACATAGGGGCTGAGGAATCTGGCAACCTTTAAGACTCTATGGGGCGTATGCATAAAATTTTATTGTGACGGTAAACCTGACAGAAGCACAGATACTGTTGTCTAGCGATGCATAAAAGTGTGTAGCGGGATGCATTCCAGTCTCTGTGGCGTTTAGGCCAGGTGAGCCCCCAAAAATGAATTATTTGCATGATGTTAAAATGATACATAAAAGGACATCTCAACAATATTGCCGTCAAAATGTATCATCACCTGGTCATGTTTGGCCTGAAAACAGGTATATGATATAGAAAAAAAAAATATGTGCCACATATACAATGAATAACTCTTGTGTGTTGATAGTCATTTTGGAAAGGCAAATAAACACATCCTATGTCCAGTTTTGTCGAGATTAAAAATTGTTTTTAATGCTGCAGGAGTGACGCAAGCATAACCTTATCTGTTTCATCATTCTGAGAAACTCATCTTTTTCATGATGAATTCTTTTGTTTTACAAATACCATTCACTAATCCTGATGTGTAAACCATATGTTTTCCTTTTGAAACATAGAAGGGTAGTACCTATATCCCCACAGAGCAGAACAATTGGCTGTGTTTTTGCTGTGATTTTTATGGTAAAATGGATTATGGCTTTTTTATATGGCTGTTCACAGCAAATTTGATAAAGTTTTAAGGAAAGGTTCCACATGCATAGTGCTCCATTGTGAGGATTTGCAGGGTTGCGCTTGCAACTGGGAACTCATCCACTACCATACAATGAAACACTTTGCAGTGTGCTGACACTTATTATGAAGTGTGACTGGATTTTTCAATGGTCTTTTTGTAGGGGGGGGGCGGGGGAGCGGTGAGGGAGAGGGTGGGGAAATCCGACTTTATGACTCAATTTCAGCAGGGCCGCGATGCGGAGTGCGTGCTGCTTGGGCATCACGTCCGCAGCGCCTGGAGCGCGTGGCTGTCTCGCGATGCTATCTTTCGTCCTGTCGCCGCGGAAACCGGCCCGATGAAGTAATCGAATCGCCTTTCAGTCGCCGCCGCCTGCCGCCTGCCCGCCCTCTGGGCCTGGCGGTGGCCTGGTGGGACTGGAGGTCGCCACCCCATGACCCCGTGACCCCCCCGAGGTCACCGAACCGGAGCTTTCCGTGTCTGCCGTGGCACTGCCGTGTCAGTGCCCTTCCCATCAACATTACAGGCTTATTACTGGAGGAAATTGAAAACACTTAGCGTGCATGCTGACGCCATTTGCACGCCCTAATTGTGGAGACATTTTGACAAACCTTAGGGGTGGGGAGAGGGGACCTGGGATTAAAGGATGTTTATTGGGGGTGGACACTCTAAATGCAGAGTTAACTAGATAAGTGTACACATGTGAATGAAATGCAAGGGGCGTGTATGTGTGTGTGTATGTGGTGTATGTGCGTGTGTGTATGTGGTGTGTGTGTTTGTGGTGTGTGTGCTTGTGTGTGTGTATGTATATGTCTGTGTGTGTGTGTGTTTCTCCGTGGTCCATCAGGACAGTGCCCAGTAATTCCCTTGCATATCACAAATGTCAGGATGTGTTGGTGGAACAGGTGCTGATGTCAGCTATCCGCCGCTCAGAACTCCATGAAAAGAGCAGGTCGAAGACCAATGCTGGAGTTTTAAAATCTGCTTTGCACTTTTTCTGCCGTCGCGTCATGTCATATAAAGGAGGTCTGCTAATCCTCAACTGTAGAGGCTATGCTCTAATCCTAGATCCTCTGGGTACTGGCAGCTCCGTGCCTCGACCCCCGATCTCTCCTTATTTGTGTTTCTAGAAGAGACAGGGTCTCACCTCCAATGAAAGAAAACAGCTCCCTGGTTCATTAATTATATACATATTGAGTTAGGGGAATCTGTGCTGTGAATTCTCACCGCGTTGACACTGAAAGTCGCTAACCAGATACACAGCAGTTCTGTTTTATGTGGGCGAGCATTTATTTCAGCTGAGAAACAAACAGCTGGCATGCTTCTGTGTCTACTGGGAAAAAAAATCCCAGGTTTGCTTTCCCTTTCAGGTTATTCCAAGGGGTGGCGTGAGAGTCAGTGGTTGCTGTCGATGATGGGACAGGAGGAGAGGAGATAGATAGAGAAACGGCCCTGCAGAGGTCCCAGTGTCATCGGCTGAGGTCCGTTTGGCTCTGCGCAGCTCTGCCTGCAACAGCTGGACTCCTGGCCCGAGGACAGCTCCAGTCCCACAGAGCAGGCCACTGACCTCAGCCGTCTCGCTGTCCCTCTAACCCCCCTCCAACCTCCCCCCACCCCCGCTCCGGCCACAGTCTGCCCCCCGGCAACTCTGAGACTCCTCCAGAGCCAGACAGCTCTGTGTTTACAGCTTTTCCGGAAACTCTCATCGGAAGAGAGCCTCTCTCCACTTCCGAGTTCTTATTTTTAAGTCAACACTGTACAGTTTATTTGTGCAGAGCAATCTGGCAAGATTTATCCCAGTGCCGTCTAAGGAGTGACAGATTTAGCCGAAAATAAGGCAGGAATGAGCAAGGCCTGGCTCTGAATAAATTATGCTAATGAGGAATGGCCCTGAGCTCTCAGCCCAAATGTTTTCTCGGGTACAGGTGAGGTCTCTGGAGGCCCGGTGAGGAGAGGTGAGGGATCTCAAAAAGATCTTATGAGTAATTTGCATTGTAGTAGTATTAAGATGACACCGAAATTCTTGATACTCTTTCACTAAATAACATGTACTTAAATTTGTGGATGTGTGTATGGTTGTGTGTGTATGCATCTGTGTATTTGTGTGGACACATGTTTATACCCAGCCTTTTTTGTATAATTATTATTATTAGCAGTAGTAGTTGTAGTATCAGGATTATTATTAGTAGTGGTAGTAGTCGTAGTCATCGTACTAGTACCATGAAAAAGTGTTTGATTTTTTTAATATGGTTTACCTGAATTCAGTGTCAGATTGGGAAAGTCAAAGTCAACAGAGGGACTTTTTCGGGCAGCATGGGCTCTGTTAAACCAAACGCCGTCTTGAACGGGGTAAACCTTGGACAAGCAGACAGTCATGTCAGTCATGGTTTTGGTGTTATGGTTTGCAGATTCTCTGCACCATCATTGAAGGCACCATGACCAACTCTGTATCCCAGAATCATACTGGAGTGTCAGGCCATCCGTCTGTGAGAGTTTCAAGGGCAGCCGGATCATACAGCACGGCACTGATCGAAAACATTCATTGGAATAGTTGAGAACAAGAACAGTAAATCTAGAGTTTTGGAATCTCATAGCCGAAGCCCAGAACTAAACGTCATTGAGATGGCAGGACCTGAAACAGGCAGTTATAAACCAATAAAGTATCAAATTATCAAAATGTTGTGTAATGTATTCATGGAGGGTTCCCTTTTATCTAACGTGTCAGACAACTTAAAATTAGAAAGGAATAACATGGCTTTGGTTTACAATCTGATAACATTTACCGTCAAAAATATGCTGGGAAATCTGACAATGGGTTGGATACTTTTTCACAGCACTGTATAAAATATACATTAGCATTTTAATAAGGATGATTTAATACATTGTATTTTTCTGCATTCAAGCTAGCTCCTGGCTGGCATGTGTGTTTGTGTTAGCTGTTGTCCTCGGTGGAGCGTGCGAGCCCCATGTTCGGCCTCACACGTGCTCCCCCGCCATCTTGTCCAAGATGGCCGCCGTGCCCCGGTCGAGAGAGCCAGTTAAACAGCCGCAGTGTACGAGGGCATAAATCAGGGTGGACTCCATCCTTCTGTCTCTCATTATTGATGGGGAGCTGAACTGTTAATGTTTTTCACGTGGTTTCTCCTTCCCTCGGCTCCGTGTTCTCCTCCGAGCGAGAGGGGGCCGCCTGTCCCAAAACAAGCACAGCTCTATCATCTCTGCCAACACTTTCCAAATGAGGACCGTTGCCAAATTAAAACCAACCACCCCTCTCGTCACCAATTACCATATAGAACTTAACAAGAGATGAGAGATCTCTCTCTTCTCTCGCTCTCTCTCTCTCTCTCTCTCTCTCTCTCATTCTTTCACAGAACAGTTGAAAACAGCAGGGGAAAAAAGCTGCCATTTCGTGCATCGCTCTCTTACTTGCAGGCACATTTTTATTGAAATGTGGTTTTCAGTATTGAAAAGCGACCGTGTTGAGACATCTCTGTCGACAGTTGCCTCTGCATGGATGAAGCTGCTCGGGGCCCCGCTGCGTAGCAGCCGGCCGGGCGGTGTGTTTGCAGGGGGCCCCCGTAGTGAGACTGCTGGGATGCACGGTTCCTCCATTATACATTCTGTGTACATTATTTACACTGCCAGCAGAGGTCTCCTCCTCCACCAGTGAAGCCAGAGGAACATCTATTCATTGACACTGTAGGGGCGGGGCCTGGGACACTGTGCCTTTGCCTGCCCACGCCACCCGCCCCTGCCCCCGGCCCCCCAACAGGCACCACAACGTTTTAGGGATGGCCCAAATTCTCTTGCTGTGCAGCCGGAGGACCTTGGCTTTACTGTACCTCTGACTGCCCCCACATGCACTCCCACCAGTACAGGTCAAGCATGACTGTTTCCCTAAATCACAAGGCAACGTGGGAAAAGAAAAGCCACGTCACATTATGTTGTCATTTAATCAAACTGACCCAAGTTTGTAGAGGTGGGGCTGGGCGATGTAATTAGGTGGGGATACAATTTTTTATTTATTTGTTTTATTTTTTCATCCTTTATGTAACCAACAAAACCCCCTCTTTCCTAACGGGGACTTGTCATATGCACACAATTGCAATGACATTATCACAATGACGAGAAACGTGAAGTGGTGATAAGACAAGTGAAAATGTGAAGGGCCATCATTGGTGCTGAAGTAAATCAAATGCCTCAGGTCTGGATGTCGCTATAGAAAGGCCAGCTGCAGGATGCAGGGTAACGAGAGGGACGTTCAGCAAGGGGGTCCAGTGCTCTGAACAAAGGCCAGACCACCGCTGGGCAGGCTGCTACTGGAGCAACAATCTTTCCCGTTGAAATCATACTCACATTTTTAATAATATCAATAAAAATAATGCAGCCAGTTCTGATTATGAGTGTTTTGTGAATATGCTGGCAGTGAAAACACCGTGACATCAACATTAAAATAATTTTCTAATCTTTATGGAATAAAAGCAGCAGTGTTTGCACTATCATATGAAATCTGCGGTGATTATAATTGAACGTAATCTTAAGTTAATAAACGATAAGGCCCGTTTACAAGCTTCAGGATTTGATGAGGTTGATAAGCAATTTTACAGAGTTTGACTATCTGATCAATCTGAAATATAATGGCCGCTTGTTAAATCGTATGGTTGAACTTGAAGCGGACTCATAATTAGACTTTTTCATTAGACCTTTCAAGTTCTCCATTGAGCTTTCTTTCTCCCAGTCAGCTCATAATCATAGTTGTGGTTTGTCGGATTTGTTGAACTCTTGAAGCGTGCCTCGCAGATTCATATTTTTTCATTGATAGTGTTTTTTTCATCTGGCACTGCAAGAGCTTTCAAGAACTTTTTTTCTCTTTTTTTGTCAGATGTGCATCTTCTCACGCTAATTCCACTTGAGTTTAATATGAAAAGTCTATAAAGAAAAAAAAGTCAAGCTTGGAGTATAAATATTTGGAGGGCTGTGGTCTGTCGGAGAGGCAGTTCCAGTAAGAAGGCCCTTGAACTCTCCTCTCTGTTCCGGATTTTGAGCAAGGCACGCCAGGCAGTGTGTTCCCCCTTCACCCTGGACTGAGATGGCGGAATCTGCTGTTGACAAACAACAGGATTCCTCCATACCACCCCCCTCCCCCTCACTGCTGCTTGCTGGGAAAACCTCTCAGTTTTGGGGGGACTGGTCACACCACGAGAGCCTTTCCGCGGGGGGTGGGGGTTCTGTGGAAGGACGGCATCTTGGCCGTTACCCATGATGCCGCGCTGGAGCCACGGGCGTCTGTGGCGAAGAATGCGTCTGGACTGTGCGGGGCCCGGGTGAACTTCCTGTGGAGGTGTTAAGGATAAAGAGCTGGTGGGAACTGGGCGGGAGAAGCGGCGCACGGAGATGAGTGTCTGAGCCCGGCTTATCTGCTGTTTTAGTGGCTGCCGCCGTCGCCGCCAGCTATAACCTCTTTGGGGCTTAGGCCGCGAAGAGCGCGTTTCTTTAAGAGAGATGCTTTGTAGTCACGGAGCCCACAATAAAGCCTTTTCATTCCCCTTGTTCACAGAGAAACATACCAGACACGGCCAACCCTCTTCCCCTTTCCTGCAACGCCGCATGACCTCTGTTAGATAATGGCCAATGCCACGTTTTAGGAGTCTGGTGTATGCAACTTCTGTGACATCCTAACTTGTTGCCGTTTGTCATTGTTGACAGGATTGCCTCTGCTGCCTTTTTTGTGATGGCTTTTTCCAGCTGTGTGTCACCTGATCACTTGTTATGGGGTGGCAGTATAGTGTAATGATTAGGGAGCTGAGCTTTGAAGCTGAGAAGTTGCAGGTTGGTGGCCAAATAGGACACTGTCATTGAAGCTCACATACGACGCCTCAACTGTTAACATCCAGCTGTGTAAATGAGTTGTGTTTAAAAACAATATAAGCCATGTAAAATCACTCCATACAGGAGTATCTGCTGAATGGCTAAAATGTAATGCAGATGTTATGGGTCCAGAGAGAAGGGAAGAGTACCAGCCTTGCCATTGGCCCTGGTCATCCCCTTGTCTCCGCCCAGCAGTGCAGTGTGACCGAGGGCCGAAACCAGCGTGGCCCAGCATGCTGTTTCACAGTGACCACTGGGTCCGGATGGGGTGGCCAGCAACGCCCCACAGTGCCTTCTGTGAACGGATGGACATTGGGTGGGGGGCAGGTTTCCTCATGCCGCTTCAGGCCTTTGAGAGCCTCGGCCATTATTTTAATAAAACGCAATTACCACCATTATCTCGATAATGGAGCCTTTAACTGTGGCCCTTTTTGTACCTCTTCACCAAAAAAAAATAAATAAATAAAAAAAATCCTGCACTGTGAAGTAGGCGGAGTGCAGGTCAAAATCAAGTCATGTTCGTCTCGTCAATTTAAGATTCTCCTCTTTCTTTGTGCAGGCAGGGGAGCGTTTGGAGGATTGGCCTTTGGAATTTCATTAAAGCAGGAATAGAGAGGATTCCATTTATCTTGGATGGTCGGGGCTCAGCGCACAGTGTGTTTTAAAACGTGTCTCTGTATGGTTTTGTCCTACTCATCCAGCACGGCTATCCTGTGGGGGGGCGGGGTGGGGGCATTGTGGGAGAATGTTCGGGGCAGTAGGCCCTTTGTGGGAAGTGACAAAAAGACGTCTCGCCGGACTGGGCCCACTTTGTCCCTGCGCGCCGCTGTGAAATATGATTTGAGATGAGGACCTCGGGCAGACCCTTGAATAGCTAGTTTTTTTTTTTTTTTTTTTCTACAGCTTTCTAATCAGCACCGAGCCTAGAGACAGGCCTGGATAAAGCTTCAGTGTTCCAGAGAGTGCCTCCCGTTTCTTAAGCGTAGGGAAGGAATTCAGGGGGCAGGACTGTCCTCTCCCAGACCTCCCCCCCTCTGTCTTCTTCCTTCTTCTTCCTTCCCCCAGGTCTAAGCCCTGATTGCTCTGTCCCTGCCCGTTGGTGACCACCCGAGTCTGGGCATAGTGGATGACACATGCCCCTTCCCTCCTCAATAAGCCCTCTCCTCTAGGGCTCTTCTGCGTTATACCTTATGGCTGTAGTGTCAAATCCAGTCCTTTCAGATCATAGTGTCTGCAGCTGTCTCTGCCAGCCAAATCTTCCAAGGTTTGTGTACTTTTAAAATGATTACTGACTCACAATCTTAAGTCCTGAAACCCAGCAAAATCATGCAGACACTGCTGGTCTCCAGGACTAAAGGTTGGCAACCCTGATTTGAGGGGGGGGGCGTGATGGGGACTTTGACTTCTGTCAGGAATCACACGATGGCAAAGTCATGGGTGGATACGCTGACGCCAAATGATAATCCCTACCCACAATGCAATGTGCCTATGCAGTGCAATGAGCACCATGGGAAATGCTGCAGATCACTGCCTCAGCACAGACAGCGGAGGCACCCTGGTGGCCATTGGGCTTCTCCCTTTCCATTCTCCTGCTAGAGGAATTAGGCCATAAAGTGCAAGGCGTGTTCATGTTGGGGGGTGGGGATTTTATTGGTTGTGCCCGCCAGAAGTTATTTGGTCTTAAACATAAGGGGTCAGCTGTAAAGGGTGGTCATTTGATTTCTTGTTTCTCTCGTTTCTAATGGGAAACTGACCCGGCAGTCGGGCAGACAACAAACCACTCCTCTGCTCTTCGTGTTGACTTTTTTTCCCATTTGCATGCGAAAGGTCTCTCTAAAAGAGTACAGTACAGGGTTGTAAGGAGGGATTTGTTCAAATTCAAAGGTCTCCAAAGGTCATACACCACGAGTTGAGATGAATGTGGATGCGATTTGTGGCTCCTCTCGGAGGGGAGGGAGGGGTTTGTGGGGGTGGGGGGGGGGGGGGCTGCACAGTGAGATGTCCTGAGGAAAGCTGGGCCCAGCGCAGGTCTGTGTTGCGCGGTGGAGTGCTTAAGGAATTGTACTTATAAGCCAGAGGTTACAGGTTAAATTCTCAGGTGGGGTGCTGGTTGTACGTTTGAGCAGGGCACTTAACCTGAGTAACCTCAGTAAGTACCCAGCTGTATCATGTGTAAAATGGGTACTCTGTGACCTACCCTGGCTAAGGGAATCTGCAAAGCAAATAGATAACGTGAACTCCATTGAAACGGAACAGCATTTTGAATGAGGTGGTTGTGGATGGGAGGGGACAGGATGTGCCCACAATCCTAGAGTTCAGGCTCTTGCTTAGACCATGTGACTAGTATGATATCATCAAAGGAACAGAGAAAGAAGGGCTCCTGCCAAAATTGCCAAATCAGCCTTCCTCATCATGTCCTTACAGGTGGGGGGCCAGACTTGTTTTCTGTCATGGATTGCATGGGGCAAAGTTATGGCCGGAGATACTGATACCAAACACAATGGCAAGCCTTACCCATGGTGCAGTGCATCTGGGACTACCATGAGCAATCCCAGGATGTAGTTAATTTGGAAAGGCCCGTCAATGTGCTTTTGATCGAACCATGTTTTTTCGCAGGACCAAAAACGGGTGGACCTCATGGCAGCCCCAGCTGGCACGGGTTGGTTTTATTTCTGCCATAAACCCAAGCCCCCCCCACTGCCCCCCGCCACCCCGTACCCCTCACCTGATCTCCCCCCTACACACCCCAGCATGAGGACCCCCTGTGGCTCTCAGCGACACAGTCTGAAACTGAATACATCAAACTGTGGGAGGTCCACTTCTACATGTTCCGTTGTGAAAATGGCAAAAGAGAAGTAAATCTATTTTTAAAAGCAGTTTTTTTTTTTTTTTTTTTTTTTTTACAGTATTGCTAGCAATGTTTTTCATCAGGGCTACTTACTTGAATCCAGAACTGTGTGCAAAGCGAGCAGGCTCTGGCAGGGAAGAGCATTTATTTATAGGTATGTGAAAGCTGGAAGGCCTCCTGCTCTTCTGGGCTGGATTATGGCGTGCCATTGGACAATAAAACCCAGCTCTTTGGGAACAGATACAGCTATATTTACCACTTAGGTTAGCTCCCAATTGTAAACTATAAAAGCTGAGCCTCTTTTTTCCCTCTCTTTCTCACTCTCTCTCTATCTCCCCACCCCTTCTTTTTTAACATGTCCTTGTTGCTCCGAGCATGTAGTGTGTTTGAAGTGGAAATTCAAGGCAGGTGTCTTGTGAAAGAGTAGCTTTTCTCCGGTTTCAGCCGCCAGCGGCGCTGGAGATAAAGTGTGACTTAATCAGGTGGAGGTCTGGAGGCCGCGGCGTGAACAGGCCGTGGCTGACGCGCGAGGCGAGGTGTCTGAGAGCCGGAGCCGAGGTGTGCGCGTACAGCAGTGCCAGCGCCGCGCCGAATGCGTCTCTGAGCACGGAGCAGCTCTCAGGTGGCCAATCACGTGCCAGTATATCAGCTAACGGCAGCAGCATTCGTAAATAAATCCGTTAAAATAAGATGGAAGGCTGTTCTGTAAGCATGCCAGGGGTTGCGGAGGGGTGGGGTGTGGGGGGGCAACAACGGCCCGAAGGAGGGATAGCAAGGCACGGTGTGCTAACCTAGACCTCTTTATACAATGTAATGCAACCAGTCAACAGCGGCATGCCAGGCAACATGAATGCTAATTGATATTTTATAGTTATGGCTTGCTCCGGGAGGACCAAAGTGGAAGGGGGTCAGGAGGTTAACTGTGCATGTGTGTGTGTGTGTGTGTGTGTTTTGTGTGGCTTATGGCAGTGAGAGAGAGGGGGAAGTAGGGGGGAGCTATGCCTGGTCACATGGCGTGGTGGTAAATGGGTAACTCAGTTTACATCCCAGAACGCATTACTGCCGCTCCTATTGACCTTGTACCTGTGCAAGAGGCAGAGGCTGGCGCGGCTGATTGAGATTAGCGCCTGGCGTACTGAAATGCCACAGAGTTGATGGATCGCCAAAGCCCCACGCCGTCCGGTTTCTCCTCCTTCTCTGCTATTGGCCCCAGGGCAGGAAGGATGCAGGAAAACAAAAAAATTAAAATAGAGAAAAGAAGTAGCCAGAGGAAAGAGAAAAAATAGCAATGGGCCAGAAATGGAAATAAACATCTCTTCCTTTTTAATTTTTTTTTCCCTTTCAGCCATTGTGCCGCATGTTTAACCAGCTTCTCACAAAGGAGTAGCGACTTTGCACTTTTGAACCCTTTAACTAGGAGTGGCCTGGGCCGGGGATCTTATTCACACGGAGAAGGCGTCCATTTTGTTTCCTGGGAAGAGGGCTGCCCGCATGCCATGAGGGAATTAACTCGGTCTTTAATTGATGTGATTTTTCCCCCCCTTTTATTGCACTCAAGCCCCGGGATAAGCTCGGATGGAAGCATGCAGAGATAATATTTTTTTCTTTTTTTCTTTTAGACCTTTCTGAGGTATTAGATCCATGATATCAGAGCTCCGTATTGAATATTTTATTGACTGTCTGCTTGCCCTGTGCTGACCTGCCTGACATGCTAACTTCCCCTCTCGCTGGAGACAGCATGTCAGTTTAGATTAGGCAGTGGCGCGTGATGCTCCCCTCACATTTCCTGTGAATAAACTTCACCCCAGCAGGAGAACAGGGGGAGGGAGGGAGGCAGGGAGGGAGGCGAGAGGGAGGGAGAGGGGGGCTGGAGAACATGAAGTGCGGAGAACACGACAAATAAACACACATGCATCCCGGACCAGGAGTTCTCCCCCAGACCCCCCCACCCTCCACCTATCCAGGCCCCTGCCCTGCCCTCATTTGTGTGTTACATTTATTCATTTAGTGGACGCGCTTATCCAGAGCGACTTACAGATTAGTGCATGTAAAAAGGCTCAATGAGCAGCAGTTGAGGTGCAGGGCCTCTCTTGTAGCTCATTTCGTTTCACACTGTATCATTGCATGAAAGAATGCCATAATAAATATATTACGCCCCTAAGTACCATAGGGAAGGAAATGAAATAAATTAAAATGTACACAAGTAAATTCATTACATAGGACATGTAATGACGGTAAATCAGTACATACTAAATACTACTAATAATAATAATGATAATGGAGTTTATATTGCACATTTCATTTTAGGATTCCTCTACTATGAAGGGGAGACACGCACCTCAGCCATCCCTTGGCAGCCATCTTGCTTGAGAAAGCACCGCTCAGCAGAGGTGATGAGGGTGGGATTCATTGAGCCAATTAGACTGTGAGGATGAGTGGAGAGGCCAGATCCACAGAGACCCAGATTAGTAATGTGTCCAGGACTCAAGGGATTGACCAGACTAGTCACTTTTGCGTAATGAGGCAGGGAATATTGCACTGTCCCCCTATGGCCTTTAATTCACTGCTCAGGTTGTAGTCTGTATTTATTTTGAGCAGATATGTGTTGCTGACTGTTTTGTTGGTCCGGTTGGTCTGCAGGGGTGAATATGGGAGCATGGGTGGAGCAGGTGCTGCTGAATGAATAGGAAGAGCAGCTAACAGTGAATGAGCAGAGCAGAGCAGGTAATGGTGAATGAGCAGTCATTACTGGTTCCTCTTAAAGTGTGGCTGGCTGTCCATTACCGTCAGAGGCTCAGATCTTGCCTTCTCATTGCACAAGCTCTCCTCAGCCTTCATTAATGGTGACAGTGGTTTCTAATGTGTTAAAACCCCAGTCAAGCGGAAACTTTAGCCACTGCGTTAGCTTCCTGTCAGCCTTTACTTATTCATCCGCGTTCTCCTCTCTCAGTGGGAGGCTGCTCTACGACCGCAGGTTCGATTTCCGAGGAGGGCCTGAGCTGAGTGAGTGTAAGGGGACGGGTGGTGGCGCCTGCCCGCCCGCCCATCTGCTGATGTCTCCATGGAAATCCCGCGAAAGCGCAGAGCTCTTCTGCCGCTGATAACAGACAGACTGCTGTTGTACGTGTGAAGTTCATTTTCATGTTTTTTTGGGCCAGTTTATCATTTTGAGTAATTTTTAATGATGTGTGTGTGTTTTTTTTCCCTGATCCCCTCTGTCAGTTCGGCAGAGCACAGACGAGAATGCGCTTTCCTCCGAAACATGTCATGTCAGCCGTCACTTCCTTTCATTCTGCAGTATGCCAAGTGAGCTTGCACAGAGTTCAGTGGGAGGGGGTCAGCTTTATGTAAGACAGATTGTGGGCACCTGACTGATGGGGGCGGTGGGGGAGCACTGGTGTGCAATGTCACAAGGACTGGCACAATGCTTCAGCCAATCATGTGTTGCATTGCTACTGCCAGCCGCAGTGGACACCGGCACAGTCCGGATCTGTTATCGGACTGTTGGGCCCATCTGAACACTGGAACAGTGCCTTAACCGGATGATCCACTCTGCGGTCCCTGGATCGGCGACTTTGGAGCGCGCCCTTCCATTGTTTATCGCGTGATGCTTATCATGGCCTAAAAAAGCATTTGTAGAGTCCTCCTTCTTTGCTCTTCTTGTTTTGTGTTTCTGTTTGATTTGCATTATGAAATAAAAGAAAGGCAGTTCAATCACTGGTCAATCACTGGTCAATCAATGGTCAAGTCAGTGGTCATCTATTGAAACAGTCCTTGGAACAGTGCTGTTCACTAGGCAGAAGGCGTAGTCATCTCAGTCAGTGCTTGTTAATGCACCCGACAGTGAAGGAGCCATTTTCTCTCACCTCTGTGCCTGTGGGCCCACGCTGTCCACCTTCAGCGAGTGTCGGGCTGACTCCGGGCCCGTCATCCACCCTGCCCCGACACGTCTCGCAGCCCATAATAAAAAACCTCCAGCCCGTCAGGGGCTGCGTCTGACCGGCGTAACAGGCAGGCCGGAGCCGAGCGCCCAGGGGCCCAGCGCTGCATTAGGGCTGACATCCAGGAGAGCGGCTGGCCCCCTGAGGGGACCTGGGGGTTGGGGGGGTCCTGATGGGCAAGGCTCTTCCCTTCCTGATGACGATCATCTCTGAGCAAGAGAGCCGACTGATTTTTTTCACACTTTCTTCGTCCTCAACTTTGGCTGCACGCACAAGAAAGCCTGTCTCCTACAGAGAGTAGGAGACAATTTGCTTTCGGTGTTTGTTTCAGTCATACCAACTTGGGTCGTCATTAAAACTTTTTTTGGGTGTTTTGTACAGAAGAAAGGCCAGAGGATTTGAAATGGCCATGGTAACTGTGATGATACTAGTACATGTCGTCGCATGTCACCAATAACGACTGGACACTCCGTCCCCGCCTGCCTCGGGGGGGAAAGACACGGGGTCGCTATAAAGACGTCTTCCGTCTCCTGTCTGCAAGACGTCAGACATCACGCAAAACGACATCATTTTCCACTTTGGGAGTGTTTTATCCCTCGTAAAAAGGGAGCAGGAAAGGAAAAACAGGGCGGGGTTGGTGGGGGGGGGGCATACATTTCCGAAAGTGATTCTTGGAAAGTTTGGGATGTTCTTTGCAGTTATGCGGGACGGAGAAAGTGGGTCCTTCTCCACGGTACGAGTGGAGAGAACCGGTTCTGCTGGGACGGTGCGTGCCGAAAGGATCTCCCATTACACGGTCAGGGGGTTGGTTGGGGGCGTAAACACCACGTATGTAATTCGGCCCCGAGGTTGGAACTTTAAAAGTGTGAGCCCGGCGCTCTTTTCTGTCTGAGAGACGCAAAGAGCGTAAAGATGGAGGAAGGGTTTTTTTTTTTTAAAGAGGCTTTAAAAGGTTCAGGAGGGAAGGTCATGAAGTGGCACGTTACTGTCGAGGTCCTCCTCTCTCTCTCCCTCTCTCTCTCTCTCTCTCTCTCTCTCTCTCTCTCTCTCTCTCCCTCTCCCTCTCCCTCTCTCTCCCATCTCATCCGGCTCTCAGGGAGAGCATGAAAATTTCATGGTGAAATTAGGTTGTTGCTCATCTTGCACCTCTGTGCTCACAGTATTGACAGCGGCAGCGAACTGCTCCAGGCAGACTGCGTCCCGGTGTAGGCTCAGGCCACTCCAGCTCTGCGCCACTGACAACATCAGAAGTGTTTTAACAGGGTTTTAATGGGCCGGCTCCGCAGCCCCTCCGAGGGTTGAGGAAATAGCTGCCATGAAAAAAAAGAAGAAGAAGAAGAAAAAAAAAAAAAAGGAAAAAGGAAAACCGTCCTCGCTGGCTGATGGGAGCTGACGTGCCCTCCTTTTTCTGCTCTCGCTCGCTGGCCCTGGCTGCGGTCATGTGACGCCGCGGTGGTGATGCCGGGAGCATCCTCCGGGGGGCCTTGCGCCAGCGTGGTTAGCAATCGACTCTTTCCAACCCGCTCGTGAGGCATGGGGTGCAGGGGTGGGTGAGAAGAGGGCTGAAACAGGCAAACTGGGCGAACAGGTCGAGACAGTGCTGCATGTTGTATTCAGCAGGACATCTGCTCATTCTGTACAGTCATAGACGCAGAGACATCATCATCAACAGTTATAGACAGGCATAAGAAAAGACGGAGGAAGCAGATGGGGTGGTGGGGGTCTCCTGACCTCCTGCCCCTCCTTAGTGGGCCTTGCAAATTGGAGGAGGTGGGGAGGGGAGTCAGATCATTTAATCCCCTGTTTTGACTGTCGAATTATGAGTATTCTGGATTAAATTTGGAGGGGGGGGGGATGAATCAGTCAAATGTTTTGCCACAGTGTCACACTGACAAGCTGAAGTGTTGCCTTCTTGCCTTGACACCAGATTATGTGGGTGGGTGGGGGTGTGTATGCAGAAAATGAGAGACATGATAATCTTACCGCACTAAGACGTGCAAAGCCAGGGGCGTCTGGTGACATTTGCGCTCTGGCTTGCGTCTGTGGCCGGGTTGCGGGTGTGTTAGTGCGTAGAAGTAGAAAATAAACTGAAGGATGGAGGGACGGTATCGCTCCAGGGACAGTCAGCCCCGTTCCAGAGAGGAAGTGGGATCACACAGTAAATCTGTGCACTGTACACAAAAAATAATCATGAGTTCTCTTCAGTAGTGGCAAAGTAATGCAGCATAGCTGAGATGTTTCACCACCACAGCTATATAACACTGCAGTATAAGTACGTTTTATTTTATTTACATGTCAGCACTAAGTATGGACCAGATCACAGTGCAGCACATTCACTTGTTCAACAGTAACACAATACCACAAAAGGTAAAGAGTAATAATACTGAAGACCCCTCCTTTTGAGTTATGAGACCTGGTATAAAATTTTACTACTAGATACTTGACTAAGAGGCTAAGGGGGAGGAAGGGGGGGTAGATGCTCTCTGTTGCCCTTTCTCACTTCCTCTGTTCTCCATCTGTTCTCCATCCCTGCTTACTATCATTCCTATTATTCCCCTATTCTTCCTATACTCTCCCCAGATCCTCTGTCCCTCTCTCTCTCTGACACCCTCCCTCTTTTTTCTTTTTAATATCCTTTATTCTCTGTCTCTACCTCTCCCTCCCTGCCTCTCACTCTTGCCCCCACTCCCACTCTCTCTCTCCCTCTCTCTCCCTGTCTCTCTCTCACACCCCTACTCTCCTCTCTCTCTCTCTATATATATATATCTCCCTGTCTCTCCTTCTCTCTCTCTTTTTCTCTCTCTCTCTCTCTCGCTCTCTGTCCCTCTCTCTTCCTGTCTCTCTCTCTCTCCCTGTATGGGTCAGTGTCTCTCGCTCTCTGGTGTGCAGTGAGAGTGGGGGACCAGGCCTGGATTACGTGCTGAATGGGATGCAGTGAGACAGTGTGGAGCTGCAGGGCATGCTCATTAGCGGAGTTTAACGACACACAGGCCCTGAATGGGCCAGCTTGTTGCCACACAATAGGTCTCCCTGAAGGAAGGCCCGGAGCCCGGCTCCATGCTGACGCCTCCATCAGCCAAAACTGGTCTTGTGTCTTGTTTTGGGAAGAGCGCTTCTCGCAGACCCCTTTTTGCCAGTGTGAGGGGTGAGAGAAAAGGGCCATGTTGTCGGGCTGTGTCACATGGTCGTGTAGGGGGGATGGGGCGGGGTGGTCAGGCTGCGCCATCCAAACTGTTAATCAGATCGGATTCGCTCACGTAGGCCCTGTTTAGCTCCCAGCCCCTCTCCTCCTCTTAGTTTCCAGAGTTCCTTTTCACACACGCACACACACACACACACACAGACACACACACTCTCACGCACACAAATTCTGTCATACAAACATTTACACACACACAAACCCTGTCACTCAAAAACAGATATTCAGGCACACATAAATCTTCCCACATAAACACCTAGACATAGATTCTACATTCTGACAAAAAACCTCATCACACAAATACACATACTTACTCTCTGTCAAACAAACACACATACAAACACCCTGTCACACAAACACACACACCTGCACACATACAAACATACACGTAATCAGAAACACACACACAAACACTGCCACACAACTATACACACACACACACACACACACACACACATACGCGCACCCACACAAAGCCCCAGTTTTAACCGGAGTGTCCCGTTCTTGCCTGCAGCGATGAGATGTGTAGCTCTCACTTATTTATTTGGCTGGGGCACATGTGCGGTGAGCCTGAGTGCGTGTGCAGCCTCTCGGCGTATGAAAGCACGATGGACGGCTGCAGCTCATAAAACACACCGACCTGCAAAGTCCCCTTAATTTCCCCTCATTCAGAACCGCTCCGAAAACGGCACGGAATGACACTGCAGATGGCAGCCAGCCACCAATGGTGTCATTGTAGGGAGGTTTAATGGAAATGCGTAAAATAAAATTAACAGTGTCAGCCCACGCACCACACAACGGGTAATGATAATTGTAAAAAAACGACAATGATATGCTTATTTATTGCTGCATAATAAGAAGAGGTCGTAACAAGTATTATGATTTCTATATGTGTTTTTGTGTGTGTGAAATAGAGAGAGTGTGCATGTGTAGCTTGCAGCTATGTTGTGTGCTTGTTTATTTTGGAATTTGTTGCATGCTTATGTGTTTGTGAGTGTGTGAGCTGTATATGTAAATATATCTGTGTGTTTGTATATGTATTTGTGTGTTTGCATGTGGTGTGTGGTTGTTTGCAGGTTTGTAAATGTGCATATGATGCATACATATATATGTACTTTTACTTTTGCGTATGAGGGTATATAATATTGTGTGAATTATGCGAGTGAGTGTGTGTGTGTGTCTGCATGCGTGTGTGTGCATGTGTGTGTGTGTGTGTGAGCGTGTGTGTGTGGGTATGTGTGTGTGTGTGTTTGTGTGCATTCGTGTGTGTTTGTGTGTGTGTGCATTCATGTATGTGTGTCTGTGAGCGTGTGTGTGTGCATTCATGTATGTGTGTGTGTGTGTGTACAGACAGTGTCAGCTCCTCCTGCTCTCAGAATGCAGACCTGGCAGCCCCACACAGCCACAAAGAGCAGAACCCGAGAGGAGCGCTGTAATAAAATGATAGGGCTTATTACACTTTTAACTGCTAGATTGGAGCTAATACATCTAAGTGGTTCATTTTTATTACAGTCACATGTAAAACATTTCAAACAGAAACTTATTAAATGACGAGCTACCGGATGGAACATATCAGATCCAATTTTCCCTCCAGTGACTTCAGGAAAATCCATCATCCATGATGAGGAATGAAAGCAATCAGTGTGTGCTGCTCCCGAGCTAAAAGTTCAAAGCCTCCTGAACTCTGGCATGGGCCAATTCTGAAGGAAATGAGTATCATCTCCCAAAGATTTGCTTTCATCTGTGTGGCTCTGCTCCGTCCTCATGCAGAGACGGAGCTGTGAAACTTGCTTTATCTTCCGTTATCTGTCTTAATCCCAAACCTCCTCTTCATCATGGAGTCTGGGTTTATGTTGTTTTTGGAGGGTAGGGGTGAGGGGAAGGGGAGGGGGCAGGGTTTGCAGGGTCGGGCCAGTGGTTTTGGTGCTTTCATGTTGCCGTAGCTGAAGAAAGTCTTGCGTTAGCGGCCCGGCTTAGAGGCAGCTCCTCCAGATGGCGTACCTTGAGCCGGGGCCTCTGTATTCAGTCATATTGATAGGGTGCTGACATTAAAAGTACAGCGAGGACATTGTGTCTGTCCACATCAGGACTCTGTCCTTAAGATGCTCGTGGCCCAGGACTGCAGCTCTGAGTGTGTGTGTGTGTCTGCATGCGTGTGTGTGCATGTGTGTGTGTGTGTGTGGCGTGTGTGTGTGGGTATGTGTGTGTGTGTGTGTTGTGTGCATTCGTGTGTGTTTGTGTGTGTGTGCATTCATGTATGTGTGTCTGTGAGCGTGTGTGTGTGCATTCATGTATGTGTGTGTGTGTGTGTGTGTGTGTGTGTGTGTACAGACAGTGTCAGCTCCTCCTGCTCTCAGAATGCAGACCTGGCAGCCCCACACAGCCACAAAGAGCAGAACCCGAGAGGAGCGCTGTAATAAAATGATAGGGCTTATTACACTTTTAACTGCTAGATTGGAGCTAATACATCTAAGTGGTTCATTTTTATTACAGTCACATGTAAAACATTTCAAACAGAAACTTATTAAATGACGAGCTACCGGATGGAACATATCAGATCCAATTTTCCCTCCAGTGACTTCAGGAAAATCCATCATCCATGATGAGGAATGAAAGCAATCAGTGTGTGCTGCTCCCGAGCTAAAAGTTCAAAGCCTCCTGAACTCTGGCATGGGCCAATTCTGAAGGAAATGAGTATCATCTCCCAAAGATTTGCTTTCATCTGTGTGGCTCTGCTCCGTCCTCATGCAGAGACGGAGCTGTGAAACTTGCTTTATCTTCCGTTATCTGTCTTAATCCCAAACCTCCTCTTCATCATGGAGTCTGGGTTTATGTTGTTTTTGGAGGGTAGGGGTGAGGGGAAGGGGGAGGGGGCAGGGTTTGCAGGGTCGGGGCCAGTGGTTTTTGGTGCTTTCATGTTGCCGTAGCTGAAGAAAGTCTTGCGTTAGCGGCCCGGCTTAGAGGCAGCTCCTCCAGATGGCGTACCTTGAGCCGGGGCCTCTGTATTCAGTCATATTGATAGGGTGCTGACATTAAAAGTACAGCGAGGACATTGTGTCTGTCCACATCAGGACTCTGTCCTTAAGATGCTCGTGGCCCAGGACTGCAGCTCAAGGCATCAGATAATCTGTGTGTGGTCAAGTTTTACACACTGAGTGTGTGTGTGTGTGTGTGAGCTGGCTCGGAGTGTGTGCTTGTATAAATGGCTTGTATGTGTATGTATGCTTGTTTGGGTGTGTGAATGTACAGTACATCTGTTGGTTTTGGGTAAGTGTGTGTGTGTGTGTGTGTGTGTGTGTGTGTGTGTGTGTGTGTGTTGTATCAGAGTGTATATGTATAAATCGGATGATGTCTGTATGTGAGTATGTATGTTTGTATGTGTGAATATAAGTGGTACGTGTGTGTGTGTGTGTGGGTTTTGTGTTCTGTGTGTTTTTTTGATTTGTGTGTATGTAGGTCGCATTTGGGGTGAGATGTATATGTGTGTGATACATCTATGTGTGTTTGTGTGAGACTATACATTTTTGGTTAGGTTTGTGTATGTGATTGTGTGTGCATGCGTATGTGTGGTGCCTCTGTGGGTGCCTGCATGTCTGTTTGATCGGGGACACTATGCTGTTGAAAGCACTATGCTATTGCTTCCTTCCGCCAGCGCCCACACAGGCACAGCCAATCATATCACTAAAGACATTAGCACCTTCCACTCTGCTGTGCTGTGATTGGCTTAGCAGCGGCCTGATTGGGGTCAGCCCTTTTGTGCAGGGGCCACGCCGGCTTGCCACCCCCACAGACCTCCTCCTGACCCCGGGTGAACTCCGCTGATCTGAAATGCATGGGATCGTTTATATAATTCGCTGCATGTGTCAGCAGATATGTACACTGCCATCAGCACAATGCTGCCACTTAAGCCTCTGTAAGTTTTACTCCGGCACGTCCCGAATCAAATCAATCATGCACCATGCCAATAACGCGCCCCAGCAGCCCACCGTCGGTAAGCGAAATCGATAAGTCGCCATTGATTGATGTGAGAACACAGAAGCACGCTTAAACGCACGCAGTCACGCCCTCAAAGCCGGCTACCGCGTTTGGCTGGCTCATTGTATCATGGCTTATAGTGACACAGCTTCTTGCTCTCCTCCGCATAGAGAGTACTGTAGCTGTTCTCAGTGGTTGCCGTGTTTCCCCCAGCAGAAAGCTTGGCAGTTCTGGGGCATCATGGGACAGCCCTTCACAGCCAGACAAACACAGTGTAGACATCCCACCCTGGTCACAGCCTGCAGCTGTAATGTGACACAGGTCACAAGAGCTACTCAGAGTGGTGCCTGCTGAGGTCAGGCCAGGTCAGTAAGAGGGGAAAAAAGTAAAAAGGTCTCTGAGATCTCTGACCTCAAATTACCAGGTTTACAGTATATTACATGTAAGCAATGTACTGAGATGATGTTGGCATTGGTGGTGTTTTTTTTTTTTTTTTTGGGGGAGGGGTCAGAAGAAGGAACTTCTGCTCAAAACAAGGTCTGGGGCCTCCATGCATGTATTACATCATGATAGAGTAGATAGACAGGAATCGGATTTGCATGTATAGAATCTTTGTTTTAAATTCTGATATGCATTTCATGGCAGCGTCACTGTTAATACAGAGGGCAGCCATCCTCTGCTGGCCCTCAGTAGAGATGTAGCCGTAGAAGACCTTGACATATGACTATGCGTGTCTTCACTGTGACTGCGGCCTGATTTCCACACCAGCGGACAGGCTTTCGTGAAATCATGAGGTGATAAATCCAGCTCATTCGTCCTGTTCTCCCGTCCAGGCCGTTCCGTGTAAAATCTATTTTTAATGGTGCCGGTCACGGTGCGATATGGAGCTTTGCGCGGTGTAAATCACGCTCTGAGGGAATGTTAGATCACATGCTCTCCCTCTGTGGATATCAGCAAGGGGGCATCCCCTTCACTGGGGGGGTCTCAGGAGGGAGGGCAAAGGTCCACAGTGGTGGGTTTGGGGGGGGGTGAGGAGAAGGGGGAGCGGCTAAAACGTGGTGTTGAAGGGGGTGTGTGTGGGGGTTTTCGGGCATATTTAGGCACCCATACAGTGGAGCTTGTTTTGAGGGTCCCTAAATGAAAATGTAGGCATATAGCAGTCTCCTATTCAGGGTGTGATTAATTAATATAAAATAATTAAACTAATAAAAATAAGGTAAATAATAGTGTCCAGAAATTTTCACGAGAAATGTGTGGATATGCTACGTCATGAATAAATATGATAATTCAGCAGGTCTTTGCTTGTCTTTGGTATATTTTGGATGAGCAGTAAAGTGGGATATTTCTTTCTGGAAGACCTATATAGAGTCATTTATGGACAGATTATCTGTCTCTATCGTTTGAGGAACCAAATTCAGGACATGAGGGATGGAAATGTCTGCCTTTCTCCAGCACGGAAAACACAGCCCCATAAGCTGCGAAACGGAGTGGGTAATCCAGTAAAACGTTTAGCCCTCACCTCACACTTCAACACATCGCCACTCTGGAGGCGAACGGTCATCATTAACAGCCGTCCTGGCCAACGCCACCGAGCAGGCCTGGACGTGAAGGCTCTCTGGCTGCGAACCCAGCGAGATGAAGTCATTTAACCTGTCTCTGTTACCCTCCCCCCGTCTCCTTCCCCCTTTCCCCCTTTTCCCCAGCCCCCTTCCCCCCTCGCTCCAGCCCCTCTTGTCCACTGGTCAGATGTACTGGGAAGGAGCCAGGAGCTCAGCTCACATGCTTCCTATTGACGATATCACGCGTTGTAATGCCCTGACCTCTGCATTCATGTTTTTATGAGCTGGTCATTAACTCTCTGAGCCCTTGCAGTGAAAATTTATGGGATTTAAAAGTTTTAACATGCTTTCTGTAAATGAGATGATTATAAGGCGTTTTATTGGATTATGCAGAAGGAGGCGGAGGCAGGCCGGAGCAGGGTGTTTCAGTGTGAACGGCCGGGCTGAGCAGAGACATGGTGGAGCGCTCTAATTCCTCAAGGTGTTAGGCCTCACACAGACCTCCCACCCTCTGCTCTCACAAACACCCCGTCACCTACAGCGGTGCAGGCACAGGGATTTTCACTAAACGCTATGATATTGGTGCTTCTGCAGAAAACGATAGTGATGATTATACTGACAACTGTAATGAGGCGGTAAAATTAATTCTGTCACAGAACTAGGTGGTTGTGATTTTTAAAGGTGAGTGATTAGAGTAGAAGTGTTACAGACATAAATAACACCATCCCTCAGTAGTGGGTAAACCTGATGATGATTATTATTATTGTTATTAAAATTATGGGGAGTTATTACATATTATTACATATCATAATGAGTAATTATGTTATTTATTACAATGGTCACAACAATAATTACAACTATTTTATATTTATGTATTTACATTGTATAATTTGTTTTCCAGTTATTTATTATCCATTTGATTTATCTTTTGCTGTGGAACTGTTGTAGTTTTTTTTGGTGCTTCAGTTTACACTTATCAGTCTGTGCCTGCTGGTGGGCCCATGCCAGTGGCCCCTGGGGGTCCCTCTCCCCTCGGCAGTCTCAATCCGATCTGCTCGGCCCTTACTCCACTGCATGTTTTCCCATTAGCCCGCTCCAAGGCCCAGCGGCGCACGCTGCCGGGTGGGTCCGTCCACTGATCGAAGTTCAAATGTTCAAGTTTGGTGTCGCCCATGTCGGGTGTTCGCACCTTCTCGCTTCCCCTGAGAAACTTGACCTCGCCACTCTCTGTAGCGGGGGCGGAGATGGGGGCGGGGCCAGGGGGAGGGGCATGCTGCATCTCACAGAGACCTCTGCTGGCTAATGGATTTTACACAAGTCTCTCACTCTCACGGGAGCATGTCTTCTCCATTAGCCAGTTTTTTTGGTGTTGTTTTGAAGTGCAAAAAAGTTGTCCCTGTTTTTGTCTTCTCTTTTTCTCGCTAGGTTTTGAATTTCTTTGCGTTTGTTTGAGCTGTGTTTTGTTTTGTTTTTTCACGTGATGTCACATTGGTGGTGTAGAACAGAATTATGTATATTGAATGCATTGTAAACTGCTTGACTGAGTCTCAGTAGGTTTTCTCAGCTGATACCAGGCCCAGATACAGTTACTCACACCAGACTGCGCTGGGTATTAAAGTCATGTGAGACCTCTGGCTTTTTGTGTGTGTTTTTTAAATCATACGCGCTCACACTTTGCACTTATCAGAACTTGCACTCTGTAAAAAAACGTTCCTGTGATTACGAGTCACATGCCATTCATGCAGTGTTTTCCCTCCCTGTGTTTACATACGGGAAGGTGTGAGGGGTAATCCGTTTTGTTTATGTCGTAAGTGATTTCTCCTGGAGGGGAGTGCATGTGTGTGTGTGTGTGTGTGTGTGTGTGTGTGTGTGTGTGTGAGAAAGTCTGTGTGCATATCTGTGAGTGCACATGCATGTCGGCATGTGTGTTTATGTGTGCGTTTGTGAATGTGTATGTGTGTATATGTGAGTGCACATGTGTGTGTGACATCATAGGAAAGTGTGTGATCTTGCATGTGCGATACAACAGGCAAGTGCCTTGAAGTATCTGAGATGAAAGGAGTTAGGGTTCATCAAACAACCCCCTACATCTTCCCACATCCCCACCCCTCCTCTCCCTCACCCCCAAAACCATGTGTGTCTAGCCCCTTCCCAGTAGCCCCGGCAACCCAACCGCCTTGACCTTGTCACCTTTCAACTCCACTTGAACTTGTGCGGAGGACTTTGGAAGGAAGGGGTGAAATCAAAATAAAGATGTGATTATGGGTTACGGTAGGAGTGACGCCGGGGGGGGAATAATGCAGGGCTGTTAGCAGCAGTGGGCTCGGGGGGTAATGAGCTTACATGACATGCCTGTTGTGTAAAGCTGGCCTGTGCCCTGCTGTATGTGCTCAGACAAAGGCTGCTTATCCACGCTGCCCCGTCCGGCCAAAATTAGTTTGCAAAAACTTGGCGGGTTATGAGAGGGAAAACGGCAGTTTGCGGTGCGCACCGCGCTCGTTTGTGGAGCAGATTCCGGAAATAAATGGAAGTTGGAAACTCCCGCGTGTTGGAAGGAAATTGTTGACATTATATGGAGTAGCATATTTTGGCAAAGTGTGATGTCTTGTTGATGGGAAAGGGATTTTTTGGTGTTTGAGTGTGTGTGTATGTGTGCTTGTATATGTCTGTGCATGCATGAATGATGAGTGTGTGTGTGCGTGTGTGTGTACATATAAAATATGTGTGCACATGCATATGTGTGTGTGTGTGTGTGTGTGCATGTCTGTGTACATGTACAATATGTGTGCAAATGCATATGTGTGTGTGTGTGTGTGTGTGTGTGTGTGTATGTCTGTGTACATGTACAATATGTGTGCAAATGCATAAGTGTGTGTGTGTGTTTATATTGTTCTATTCATGTTTCCTCAGCAAATGTGCAGCAGCTGAATAAATGACATAGGTGAGAATCAAGTTGTGATATTGCAAGACATTAAGAGCTGTTGTGCCAGCTCAAATGCCTTTTACTAAATTAACTAAATAAATTTTGTTTGCATGTACGTGGTGTGAGCATAATGTGAAGGTTCTTAATTTGTCACGATATCACTCCTTGATTCTCACCAATGTAATGTATTCAGCTGCCGGTCATTTGTATTTTTAATGGGGGCGCTGAGCAGAGTGGGGTAAGATTGGGGCGTTCTTTGAACAGAGCGCGGTGTGTCAGAGTGCTGAGACGGAAGTTGTGAGTTCTGGGGCAGCCAGGGTGGCGGAGTGGGGGGGGGGGGTGTGCATTATTGCTGGAGAATGCGTTTGTTTTGAGTGGGGCTTTTTACTCGGCAGTATGCTAACTGACTGGAGCAGGCCTTAGCCCTGGGCGTCCCATCCCTGCTGGGGGCTGCTCGTATTATCACTCTTCACTGCTCACACACACTGGAGGCGCAGCACTAAGAGGATCCCTCACTTCACCCTACACCCCTCCAGCTCTGCGCAACTGAGAGAGAGAGAGAGAGAGAGAGAGAGAGAGAGGATAAGAAAAGAGGGAGGGAGGAAGAGAGAGAGCTTGTGTCTGTTTGCACAGAAAAAGGAAAGGGAGAGTGGGTCAGAGAGTACAGAAGAGACAGAGGAGGACGGTGGGAAGAGAAAGGGAGGAAGTCAACATTAGTGAGGAGGAAGAGGAGCAGAGAGAGTGAGGGAGGGAGTATTCAGAGGAGGAGAGAGAGCTGTTCAGAGAGTGGGTATGGACACAGGAAAGAAAGAAAGAAGGAGAAAGAGCTGGAAAAGAAGGACACACAGAAGTGGAGGGAGATAAATGAAGGTGCTGGTGCATGGGGGTGGGCATGCTAGCGGCAGTCTTCTGGGCTCGCTCTGCCCTGTCCTCGTTCGGCACAGTGTCCGGGTTCAGGCTGTTGGTCGTTTTTAGGTGTCCTGCATGGCAACGCTGGGTTTGGGTCACTGCTCCATGGGCCGGACAGAGCCAGCACCACGTACATGTGCCCCTGCTACACCTCCCTGACTCCAGCTACGGCTCTTAACACCTCACACTCACACAGATTATACTACAGGGTGCCTGTTCTGTGAGGCTCTAACACTTGAAACGAAGACAGTTTGCATACGGTTGGGCTGAAGCAGGAGCAGGGGCAGGGGCTGGGGCTGCAGGGACCACAGATGGCTTGTGTCGCGTGCCACGTGAGGCCGGGGTTGTTTGGAGGCGGGGATGTGGGGGCCGGAGGTCAGCAATGTCAGAGGGGCCATCTGTGAGCTTCGCCGGGGCCCAGAGCTCGCAGGCCACCCAGGTCCCCTCAGGTCCCCTTGTGTGAGCTGTGCTGTTCCCCCTCCCACACACGCCTCTCAGGGGCCCTGCCAAACACACAGGATATGGAGGAAGGCGCAGTAAACAGGAAAATGCCCAGATTATGTTATGATAACGGGCGTGTGTGTTTGTGTGTCTTTGTGTGTGTGTGCATGTGCATGTGTGTGTGTGTGTTATGTGTGTGCGCATGTGGTGTATGTATACAAGTTTTGCTATTTATGTGTGCGCATGTGTGTTTATGTTTAAAGGGATTTTTGTTTGTATGAGTGTGTAGCAATTTATATTAAGTGCTTAGGTGTGAGTGGAATGTGTATGCATGTCTATTTGTAGCTTGTGTATGCATATGTGTGTGTTTATATCAGACATGAAGCTGTGTGTAGCATGTATGTATGTATGTATTAGGAGCATTGGGGGTGGCCAGAGAGACCTAAATCCATGTTAGTCACATTGTGCCCTCAGAGGAGAAAGATGCCTGCTCATGCCGTGGGGTCTGGCCTGGCCTCTGGACGCAGCGCAGAGGAACAGGGGGATTTCAGCACTCTGGCTGTGAAGCTGGACATGACACCCCTGAACAAAAGGCATTAATCAGGATTTATCACAGCTCCTGTTATCTCCCTCCTGTACGTTTAACATGCTGGATGTACAGTTTATTTCACAGTGTGTTTATTCGCTGCCAAAGATACAGAGAAATGGTGGCTGATTTTTTCCCCCCTCCTGTCTGTGCAGGATTAAGAGCACGGTGGATTTTATCTCTTTTTTTTTTGTCCTTTTGTAATCTCTGCACACCCCCACCACCACCAGCCACCCCCACTCCCACACACAGACACACACACACACACACACTCACACACATACACCGACACACGCACACACGCACACACTGTTGATAATCTGTCGGAGTGTGACAGATAAAAATGGAGCTGAAAAACTAAATATTAAACCAGCTGGACACGGAGCTGTCGGCCGACCTTCAGAGCCAGTCTGCGGAAGACATTAGCGCCGGGGAGAAAGGCCGCGGGGACACATATAAAGGACGCGCGAGGAACACAGGACACATTTTCCTGGAACATCTATCCAAACATCGGCCCCGCCGATATCCAGCCACGGAGATTTCGGCCGGACCCTTTGTAGTTCTTATCGTTACACCACCTGTGCCTTCCTTCCCCCCACCCCTTCCCTGCATCTGTGGAACATCCCGGAAACTTTCGCCCTCTCCACACAGTCACGCATACACCTGTGTGTTCTCCGGTCCATGAATTGTAAAGTTACACATTTCAAAACTCCTGCCAGTTTTCCTGGCACATCAAATGTGACCCAAACCATCTTTGCTTGTTTTAGCCATGTCAGAAGGTATAGCTTTCCTGCATGTCACTTTTTTTTTCTAGAGCACAAGTAGATTGAGTGCAGCAGAAGTTCTTGGTTTGTTGGCCTTCACTAAGCTAAATAATGTTAAACATGTTTGACCAGCGGCTGTACGAAACAATGAAAATGATGACATAACTTATTTGACTGGGAGACACTACTGTATTGCTCCCATAAATATATCACTGTTGATCTACAGATGGGACGTTATCTATGGTATGTAAGAATGGTTTCCGCTTGCGAAAGAGGCAGAACTGTCTCCACAGCTTTATCTCAGGGCCGGTCGAACGTGTTTCATTGTAATGACGGCGTGTTTGTACATTGTGTAGATCTCTCTTAATTGCAGCTCAGTGTATTTACGCATAGGTTTGTCTTGGCAGGAGAACATTGCTTGGAAGTTTCTTTTTCTTTTTCATTTTAAAAGGGTTGTTTCATTGGACCCTGCAAACATTTTCTGGCATTGTCACAGATCTTTATTTGTAAAGGGCCTTATTTATAGCGGGAATGAATCATGGTAAGACTAACATTTGTATTAAAAGTCTGGGCTCATCACATGGTGATATGACTCCTGGCAGACCCTCGGAGGCTGCCACGGCGACCGCGTGACAGGCCTGTTGGATATTAATTAAGATGTGTTCAGAGCTCCAGTGAAGACATGGAAGTGCGTGTCCTGCAAGAAGAATTTGGAATTTGCAAACCATCGTGCCACTTAAATTCTAACTCTTGTTTCGGCAGTTATAAGATTCATTTTCTTCCCTCTTGCTTTATCACCCATACGGCTTTTCACAGGCATCGAATAATTTGTCCCCTTGTCCCCTCAGATAATTGTGCTTATTTTGCACAATTTTTCTCATATGCATTTTTATTATATCTTTTACAGTATTGAACAATGGAGAGTAGGGATACAAACCTACCACACACTCCCAGCCAACCATCTCCCCCAAGAAAACAAAACTAAACCAGACCATTTTACCCCCACCCACGTCTGTCTCTCGTAGGTGTACCATGAACTCAAATGTGACATGTTATTTATTCACAGTCTGACAGAATGGCAGTCATAAAAGGCGCAGCTACATGTAATTATGGTTTCAGAAATAATTGATCCACAAAACTAAAATCTTGAAGTACTTGTTTTTCTTATTCTCAAGAAAAAAGTCGTATGCACTCAATGGAAGTTTTGTGTTTTTTTTTTCGTTGCTGTTTTTGTCTCACTGAAGGAAGAACATTAATTAAGCTCCAGACCCTTGTGCTGGCATCCTGTTTTCCACCCCAAAAAACGTCCCTATCTAAACAAGGAACGCAACACTAGACAGAAAACCCGTGGGGAAAAGAGAGATTAAAAACCAAACATGGCCCCCCCAGAAGAAGGTGAAGCAGGCATTGCTGAAGACAGCCGCGGGTACCAAACCCTAACTCAGGGGGCCTGAGGGTGGAGGAGCTATGGCACTCGGCGCCACGGCTCAGGTTTTTAATTGCCGGCAGAAGGGTGAGGGAGCCGTCCCTGGGTGACGGCACAGAGGGCAGGTCTCGTTTGCATGAGTGTGTGAGCATGTGAGTGTGTCTGCGTGCCTGGCTTTCTCTGCTCTGGTAGGTCCATTGTGGGCTGTGTTTGGTTGCGTTATCTAATTATCTTAGATAATGGCTTGGACCTGATTCCGGTGCAAAACCCCCCCACCCCCACCCCAATTCCCCCTCCCCCTCAATTTCCCCTTCCCCTCATGGTGCAGGGAAAGGCCTTCGCTCTCCCCAGTATGATAACCACATCCATTTTTAACAACCATGGGTGTACAGCTGAGAGAGATAGAGGGAGACACACAGACAGAGGAATGAGCGAGAGAGACTAAGAAGAGAGACAAACAGAGGGAGTGACTGAGGAGAGAGACAGACAGAGGAGAGACAGAAAAAGAGAGAGAGAGAGAGAGGCTTCTTTTTTCCAGACTTGATTACGACCCTGAACTGGCTGTGACCTCGGCCCCCTTTGGTCACATGACCCCAGCCCTGTTTGGGCCCAGTGCAGTGTGGACTCATCTGCTCTAACCAGCGAAGCCCTCTCCAGTTGAAAAGCTGTGTTTGACTGTGACCCAGCCCAAAAACACAAAGAAAGGCACATCTGAATGAGTGTAGGGAGATGGTACTTTAATAAGCTGCGCTGCTGAGGGAAGGAACAGAGGAAGAGATACAAAGACAGAGAGACAGACATCAGCTTGCCTCTTTAGTGCACCCCCTAAGGTCTGCTGTCTTTCCATTCAAAGGCCATTTCACATCTTTTGGAGCTGTCCCATCGGTTAAAGAAGTTCTTTTTTGTAGCTTTGAATGGCATAAATCACAAAACCAAATGGGTGTAGAACGTTTTTTTTTTTTTTTTTTTGAGTCTGCACTCCACGGAAGGTTGTCAGTGTTCGTAAGGCCTGCTCTTCCACAGCTACTGTGTCCAGAGTTTGGCATGCCTTTTGACGAGAGGAGGTCATCGATTCAGCGGACACCCGTCTCTGCCAGTGGTGAGGTCAGCCCGGCTCTGTGACGCTCCGTAGACGGATGTTGTCAATCGACGACACCCAGCCATGTAGCTCGACGCAAGAGATGTCCAACGGTGGGTGGGTGGGGGGTTCTCTGTGGACCACCTAACCTCACCCAGCACCCCAGATTTATACGGACAGGTTTAACCCCGCAGCCTCCCTTAAACCAGAACATCCTTTAAAGGCTTGCTGGCTGCATTCCAGTTAATAGCCGAAGCTGTAGTTTGGATGGGGGTGGGGGGGGTGGTGGGGATGGCGCGGGGGAGGTAGACAAAGAATTTGATAGTCCCCTCCATTAAAAGCAGTCCCAGAGAGGGGCCAGCTTTAAAGGTACTCTGGAGATAATCGTACAATTAGCAGCAGAGATTACAGCAGGGCTTTGATCACGGAGCAACATGCAACTTCTCTAGATATTTAAATGATCCCAGCGCAGTCACTTTGACATTCCACAGAAACAGATGCTCTCTGTTTTTAGAGTGGACACCCAGAACATAATGTGCTCTCTCTCTGTCTCTCTCTCCCTCTCTTTCACTCTCTCTCTATTGCTTTTTTTATAAAGCAATTTTATAAAGTGCACAGTAACAATAAAACATTTTTCTTTTAATCTCTGTGTCTCTCGGGCGAGATTAATACACATTAATAAGGTTTTGTTTACAGTGTCAGTTTCTGATGGTTTCCAAACGTGGTTTTACAGATTATGCAGAGAGAGAGAGATGGAGAGAGGCTGAGAGCGAGAGAGAGAGAGAGAGAGAAAGAGAATGCTATAAAGGGGGAGTGGTTAGCGTAAGTTTAGCGGTCGTGCAGGCCTCATTGCCCTTGAGTTTGCAGAGGAAGGCGGTGTGGTAAGATTGTTATGAAAAGCGAGTGTATATAGGAAATGGCACTTAGCGGGATCTCTGTGAATGACTGCCAGGCCAGGAAGCAAACGTGCAAAGCCTTGGCCTCCGTTCAGCCGCCTACCCCCCAAGCCCCAGCCCCACCACCCACCCACCCCCCCCCCGACCCCCACTCAATTCCCTGGCCACACATCCCGTTGGTAACTTGTCACTGGACATCGACTGGACTCGAGCGGACCTCTCCCTTCACTCTGAGCCCGGGACGGAGTGCTCACACCAATCCCCCATACATTTTCACATAACCCGGGGGTCTGGGGGGGTGGGGCGGCAGGCATGCACCTCAGGGACCCGGCAGCCCCGGCGCACTTTTAAAATAGCCCTGGATAAATAAGAAAGCTTGGGAACCAAACATTTGTTTAGTCCATTTGCCACATTTAGCCGTGTCCTGCAGGGCCCAGAAACTCTGTTTTTCACAGTGAAAAACGCCCCAGCGTGATGTGGAATAAATCACACTCAGGAACAATTTTTTTTCTAAGTCTTCTCTTTATATTTCCTTCCTCGAGTGATTTGTCTTGGCTTCCTTGTTTTTGGCCTTTATTTGAAACTCTGCTTGAGCCCCGATATGCCAGACAGATGCAGCGAATAAATCCCTTATGCTAGAGAAGGGGGGCAATTTTAGCTTTATGCATGACAGAATGTGTGAATATTAGACACAGTTACTGCAAATCGCATTCTCTCAGCTGTACATGCTGATAAATGCGCATCTAACCTTAAACTGAGGCCTCATACAGGCCAATAAATAAGACTTGTGTGATAATGAGTGATAATTCTGGTGCAGAGTGGTTAGTGAATGATACTTGATAATTGATTCAAGTGAATCACAATCTCCACCAATACTGTACTTTGAATAGCTTGCAAGGTATAAGCGGTGCAATATAAACACACTCAATCAGCCTTGTCAGAAAAAAAACACCGTTGTATTGTATTGATGATGTGTTTGTCCAGCCTGGGTGTGCAGTATATGCTGTTTGTGTAGGGAGTCTGCGCAGGTGTGTGCAGCTGTGACAGGTGAGCTGGAGAGCAGTGGGACCCCTTAGCCCAGTCACACCTGTCAAGAACCCTGACAAGGACTGCTGTCAACCAGAGAGGTGGGGCTTGATGATCTTCACCCCCTACTGGCCTATCACATGCTGGCAGACTGACTCTGCTGTAGCCATGCCGACAGCCTGGGGAAGAGGGGAAACGAGCTGCAGGTATTATGGAGAAAATAATTCACATTCTTTTCTGTGACCCGCTTGACTCATCTTGACATTCTCCAGCTGATATATCAAATGCTGTGGTTTGAGGAAGGTGTTGCACAATAATGCAAGTCGATGTGTCAGTGAAAGCATGCATATTTCTGTGAGTCAATATGAATGAGTCAATTTTCTGTCTTCTTCCCAATCTGATTTCCCACATATCCTGCTACACGTTCTTCCCTATATTACAAACGGGATGTAACTATCTTGTTCAAGAAGCAACTTGTTACTGAGAAACAAGGGGATATTATCTTTCCAACTAGTTCCATGAGCTCCTACATCACTCTGCTTTCGGCTTATGAGTATTTCTTTGAGTAAAATCAGGAAGTTTGGTTGGAGTAGACCTTTGAAAAAATGCCTCAGCTCTTTGTTCCTGAGCAGTCTCAAAGAGCAGTAATGTCCCCCAGCAGCAGTTATCAGTGTCTTATAAAAGGAGTGCTTCTCAATCAGTACTTTCTCACAGCAGTGTTGTGACTCAGTTAATAGTGTCTTACAGCTGTTGTGTTCTCCAGGCTTCTGCTATAGTAGTTTTACTCCCTAACAGTGTCTTATAGCAGCAGTGTTTCTCAATCAGTCCCTAGTAGTGTCTTATTGAAGCAGTGCTCTTCATCTGTGCCCCATTGCTATGAAGGTACTGCTGTAGCGTTGTGAGGGATGGTGGGAAGGGCTAGTGTGGGACCTGCTTTTTCGCTCCCGTTAGCTATGGATGTAGAGATAGCGAGCATCGGTGCTGGCAGTGGGCTTTGGCTCATGACCCAGGCTTATCAGGGCCCTGCTCCCCACACAGCAGGGAGTTACGCTCTTCTCCAGCGGCCTCAGTTATCTCCCCCGTCAGCCTGCTCTCATTTTGTTCAGGGGCCACGGCAGCCCACATTGTGCCATTGACAGTCACCGGCTGACGTCAGCCTGTCCTTGCGTATGTCGCTATGCTTGAATCATCAGTGTAGCAAATAAAAATCCCTCCTTTTGAGCACATATAGACTTCACACTCACACCTGTTTAACCCATTCACTGTGGGACCTGAGGAACATGGGGGCAGCCATCTTGCTCAGGCTCAAGTGACACAGACACTGTAAAAGGCATTGCCCCGCAGCTTTCATAAAATGTTATGCTGTTCCCCTACCTTGTCATCTGCTTCCTCTTTCTTCGGTGGCAGTGTGTCACTGGAAGCCTGGGCGATACCGCCAAGGCAGCATTCCCCATCGGAGAGCCATTGGCGATGGTGTGTCCTCCCATCTTGTTGACAGCACGCGGAATGACCCTCTCTCGCCGTCGGGCTGGGGCACCAGAGTCACTACGCGGTCGCATGGCCCTGCGTCGCAAGCCGTTAATGTCGAGGCGTGTGACATAGGGCCAGGGGGCTGACGAACCGGCCTTGGCCCTCACACACTTTCCCAGAGTGCCGCTCTCTCTACACCCCTGATTAAAAGAGCAGGGAGGTCTGTGTGACCTTTCTCCCTCGCCGCCCGTTACAGTGCGACTCACTGTCTGGGCCTGACAGACCTCCCTCCCTCTCGTTTGGTCTCCGCGGTGCCCCCTCCCCTCCCGCTCTCCCCTCTGTGAGTGCGCAGGCCTGGCTGCCGCTGGCACGAACGTGGCCATTACGGGTAGGAGAGAAAGTGCTTCTGACACCTCTGGTCGCCGTGGCGTCGGGGCGGCCGATGTGTCACCTCGGGTCTTTTCACATGAACACCCTTCGCTGGGGCATAATCGGCGCCGCTCGGAAAGCCCAAGGTGTCAGACGCCACTGTTAACAAAGGCCCTATCGTGCCCCCTCCCCTGCCCGCCCGCCCCCCTGGCTGCCCATACTGGCAGGACCCTGCCCATCGGAGCACACCTGGGTGCAGGGAGGCAGCCGCCGTCGCCGCCGCCAGACTCTCATTAAAATGATTTGATCAGAGGTGGGACGCCAGGAGAGAGTCAGGCCTGAATCAGCAGGCTGAGAGTTATGGACGTCTGGTTACTGTGCAGGCGACACTGGACATGGGAACACACACACACAGGCTGAGACACACGCAGACATGCGCTCACGCTTGCACACACACACACACACACACACACACGGACACAGACACATGCACACACACATACACACACTGGCTGATCCAAAAACCAGCTTTGACTTACAGACCAAACAACAAATTAATGAAATTTTAAGCATTTAGCAGATCCACATTACATTTTTGACACTCTCTACACACTCATATGGATGGAGATTTTGTAATGAATCAGTTCAGGCAAGGTGTATGGCTTGAGAATACAGCTGCAGTGCCCTATAAAAGAGTGGAACCTACAACCCTCTGAGTTACAAGCCCAGTTCCCTAAATAGGTGCCTACATGTAGCAGTCAGTTTTTGCTGGGTCTAAAGCCTGGGATAACAGTATGAGGCCAGGTTTAATTTGGCTTGGTGGAGATGTGCTACAGTTGCGTTCAGACAGTCATGAGACGGTGAACAACAGCATTTTGGCCTGAGTGTGAAGGAAGAAGTTTGACAACTGTGACAGGTAGCAGAATGACTGGGGAAGGGTGTGGGGGGAGGGGGTGGTGGGGAATCAACAGGGGTGGGCAGAGGCTGGGGCATTGTGGGAAACATTGGCCCTGGGAAAAGTGGTCCAGAAGGGGTGATGGAGTGGACAGGGCGAGGGGAGAGGGGTGCGCTGGGACGTGGGCCGCGGTCCTGGGAAAAGCCATGTGAAATGTTCTGCCAGGCTGCGCTCCCAAGGGGGGTCGAGGGGTGGATTCGGAGGGAGCGGGACCCAGAGGCCGGCGACTCTCTTCCTGCTCCAGGTCAGGGCCCCTCCACAGCTTCCCACCGATTCCCCCGGCCCTTTCTGACGAGCATGATGTTAAATTTAGGATCCGTCCCAAAGATCTGGCTGCTCCCCTGTCTGAAAGGCCTCCCGGCACGGAGAATAAAAATGTACAAACCAGGCACTTTTCACACACTAACTCTTCTCTGCCAGAAGAGATACTATCCATTTTCCTCTGTCCTCTGCTTTGGAGAAAGATGATGATGGCAGGGATCTCGACTCCAGCTCCTCCTCTGCTTTTGGGCGGAGACAAGAAGGCGAGGGAAGGGGGTGGGGTGCAAGAAGGCAGTCTGAACTCTGCCTGAACCCCAATCTGACTTTCCACGGTTCTGTTTTATCACAGTGCCAATTTCATTTTGAAGGCCTAACTTGGGCCTACGGTTCCCTGTCAGAAGTAATTAAGTCATGGCAAAGTAAAAACGTGTTTAAATTTCCCTGTAATCGTCTTTTGGGGAGCCTGGAGGACAGGTGGAGGTTTTTTTTTTTGGGGGTAATTTATGCGTTTGGCAACTTGTGAGGTTGTAATTTTGTGTGCTTCCTTTTAGCGTTCAGCTCAGACTGTCCGGTAAGCAGTGGACAGTGGAATACAATGACTTTATTGTCCATTTCCGCGGGAATATATCTTGTAAGTCAGCGCAATAGCAAGACAGCACCACAAGTACACACTCTCAGTCACTAAAAATAAAGATATGGACACTGAGATATACTCGATGTGTGCATTCACGGGATCCATTATTCTTCATCAAGATCAACATGCTACATCTTAACCCACATGTCTCACTGGTTGAAGAGTCTGAAGAATGCTGGTATGAAGCTTTGTGCAGTGTTGTGTAGCTTTATTGCGCGACAGTTGAATTGCTTTTAGTTTGATGTCCATGAGGGCCTTTTAGGTGTTTGATGTGTGCAAGACCTGCGGCCCCCTCGTCAACCATCCAAACCCCTATTCTCCCACAACCTGGTTCCTGTTTAGAATGGACAATATATACACGAATCCCACATAATCAGCTTTCAGGTAGAGAGAGGGAGAAATGCAGGCTGGCGGGGCCCAGTGCTGTGTGTGTGTGTGTGTGTGTTTTTTGTTCCATGTAGGTGGTGTAGTGTTTACAGGATAGATGTGCGTGGGGGCGAGCGAGGCGTGTGTGTTTATACAAGCCTGAGGAGATAATAGCTGCAGCAGCACTGACACCGTGCCGTAATGGAGACCGATGACTCCGTTCCTGTAAACAAGACACACACGTAATTGACTTTGATTAAGAGCAAATTAGGCTCTGCCTCCTCCCGAGGTGCTGTGATTTACATTCCTGGGTACTGGGGGTGGAGGGGCTGGTGGGGTTGCGCGGTGGGGGAGGGGTGGTGGTGTGGTTCGGGAGCCCCTCCCTGATAAGAGACTGGTTTGCAGTCCCAGAAGCCTCTCCTCCTGAGCTAGCGCCGAGCGAAACCCTGCGTGACACGGGCCCCCTGTGGCCCGGATTCCGCGGTGGTACGTGTGGGACAGGCGAGGCCTGTTTGTGATTGTCGCCGTTCCCACCGTGGTGCACTGGGGGTGGGGGGGGGGTCAGGATAGGGGAATTTGGGGAAGGGGGGAGGGTGTCTGACGTCCATCCATAATGACAGTGAAGTGGCTCGTTAGGCTCTTCCTGGGCCGAGCATGGAGGCGTCTGCGGCAAGGAGCCACTCTGACTCAGCTCTGAGGACGTTCTCATGCTCCGTCCGGAGTCAGTGCGAGGTTAAGCGTGGGGGCTGGGGGAGTGGTGGTGAAGGGTTTGGGGAGAGCGGGAGGAGGGCTTCCCACATCAGGACGTCTCCACGTGCCCTCCGAGCCTGAATGAATGGCTCTCATGGTATCTCAAAGCGTCGGAGCTGACGGCAAAGCGCGCCGATAGTGTATCGTCGGATACGCGCTATCAAACAGTAATTCACAGCTTTTGCTGGCTGGAGCTGCGCTCTTCTCTTGCAGCCGGCTCACTTCTCCTGCATGTGGGAGGCACATGTCTTCAGTGTGTGTACTTTTGCTGTGATAAATGTGTGTATATACTCTATGATGTACATACACAACGGTCTGTGGTATCTGTGGGCCGTGGGTGTGACCTACAAGTGCTGTATGTATATATGAGTGCGTGTGTATGTGTGTGTGTGTGTGTGTGTGTGTGTGTGTGTGTATCGGTGTAAACTATACAAACTGATCGGTGGTGCGCATCATCCATGTATGTGTGTGAGTATGGGTGACATACACACAAACTTAGCTGGAAAATGTGTGCGTGTGCACGGTGTTTGTCAGTGTACACAAGTTTATATTGTTTATTGTACGTTGGGTGTTTATGGTATGATATGGTGTGGTGTACAGATGTTCTGATCTGTAGTATGTGTGTATGTGAATGGAAAGTTCACCCTGGCCCATTAGTTGTTACAATTATTCACTGTGTTCTTTATTCAACACTAAGTGCTCTCTGTGTTCTGTACATTCCTTGTAAGTATGTATAAAGAGAAAAAGATAAAAATACATACTTTAATGTATGGCTCATTTCATTTGTTACCTCTCTTCATCCTTTAACATTTAACCAGTTTTAAGAAATGCACCACATTGAGGGCTGAGAAATGGTATAGTGGAAGAAGCACAGTTGCCCTGTATTAAGTAAACCTTCACCTTCATTATTTATTCATAATGAAAAATAAATGTCTATATATATACCAAAATATATACCAAAATTCCAGTGCAAATTAAAAAAAAAATGTTTAAAAACAAGACTGAATGTGTAATAGGTACAGCTCTGTACAGCCAAAAAATGATCATCAGCTGTGTTATTGCAGACATGCTGCAGTGCATACATACACACCAGCATTATGACTGGTGCTGTTCCTTTCCTTACATTGCATCCTTATCGACTGAAGAGTGCATGACCTGGATCTGATAAGTTAGTTAGTGATGAAAAAAAATTGTATGGGTGTCCCATTAGTCGTCAGTGTACTTTTCTGTGAGGAGAATAAGCTTTGCATCACACACACACACACACACACACACACACACACACACACACACACACACACACACACCTCCTGGAAATTGCCACAAACAAGAGAATACATTGTTCTGCACAGAGGTATTTATTATTATGTTTGTGGGTGTAGGTGCATGTGTGTGTGTGTCTGTGGTGTGTGTGTGTGTGTGTGGGTGTGGTGTGTTTGTGTGTGTGTAGATGCATGCGTGTGTCTGTGTGGGTATAGGTGTGTGTGTGTGTGTGTGTGTGTGTGGGGTGCGTGATACACTGTGCCTGGTGTGTGATGCGGTAGCGTAGCGGTTAAGCATTGCGCCCGTATCGTGCGGGGCCGGGGCCAGCAGGGGCCGGTGTGGCGGGTGAGGGGGACGCCAGGCTGTCTCCAGGCTGGAGGGGGAGACGCAGGAAGAGCGTGCCATAAATCAGGCCAGATTAGAGAGCCCGCCCGGCCGCCCGCTCCACGGGCTGCACTGCTTAATGTCAGAGTCTCCGCAATGGCTTTAGCAGTGCTGCCCCGCTCCTCCTCCCTGCTCCCTCTCTTTATTAAACCGCCGCTCTCAACTATAAAGGCTGGAAAATGATGGTCTTTCCAGTAACGGAGAGGAGAGGGAAGAATCCCTGACAGGATTTACAAAGTGTCAGTTGTGTTACATGACTGAGACTAACGGCAGCCAGGGGAGGGATGGACAGCAGTCCTGCACCTCCTGGCTGAGGTATTGTGGGGGTATGTAGGGGGAGATCAGAGTATCCTCTGCCTTGTGTAAATCCTGCTCACTTCTCCTTGACTCTGCCCCGTTTTGGCTAGTGCGGTAATTAAAAACAGAAGGGGTCGGACGACGGCAATCACAACTGGAATGGTTGAAACAGGAGGTGATCCTACCCCTCCACCCCCCACCCTCCCAACACACACACACACACACACGCAACGGTAACGTTAGTATCTTAACAGCCATTGGTATGGCTGGAATTCGGCAGTCTGTTGAGAATGCCTGGCCTGTTGTACATTTTTTCCTCCGGCTTGGCTTCGCTTACTGCGAATGGCGAAGCGTGAACAATGGTGGAGTTTCCGTGTACTCCGTAGCCCCGCTCGGCTGTGCAGCGTTCCCTTCCAGAGGGGCCTCGGTGTTCCACCCCGCCTGGACTCCCTCTCGGAGGTGTTGATGTTTGGGGTCAAAGCCACTGATATGAGTATTATGCTTCACGAAACCAAAAATGGGCAGAGCAGCTGTATGCTCTCAGTGACTCACCACTTTAAGCCGGTGGTGACTCACTTTGTTTTTTGCTTCGTAGAGCAAAGTCTTTCTGGGAGCTCATTTGTAGCTCCACCCATAATGTGGTCCATGAATCTGACTTTATCCACAGTGTCTCATCGCCTACGTGTGACACTGACTGTACTGAGAGTCTAAATTGCTCTGTGGGCACCACTGGAAATTATACCTGTTGAAGAATGTGGGGGATCAGAATTCTGTTTCACAAAGGAAAGGTATGTGTCAGAGCTCCAGAGTGTTTCAGCCTTCATTATTTTTGTGTATCATGGATCTTGATCTTGCATCGTTAGTTAAAGCCCCTCTCTGTTCCTCCCAAACCACAGTGGCTGGTAGCATTTGACGGACAGCCCTCCCCTCTCTGCTCTCTCTACACCCTCTGAGGCACCAAAATGCTCCACCCTACACCGCTAATTGGCATCACTATGGCAACATCGGGTACAGTACAGTACAGTACAGTGAGGCTGATTACTAGCACTTAATACAAGGGATATGAGCCGCACCAAACTCACAATGAAGGCTCACAGCACTCACAGCACATGGGCCATTATAGTAATCATTTTAATTCGCCGTTTCATGATTTTTTAATTTCGTTTGGTATTATTGTATCCTGTCATTAGTAGGAGCGGAGCAGTGGAATGCAACAAAGAATTCTCAAACCATGCGGCTGTTGTTATGGCAATAGCCAGTCGCCGCGCACGGCCGCAAGGTGGATTCTGCGGTATTTTGTGAATCTCAGAAGGCGTCCTGTGGTGTCAACGCCAGGCGCCGACCCCTTCAGTCCGGTTATCAGGAAGATACCATTTCACAGCGCTTCAAAAAACAGCCCCGCTCGCCCACTGCAAAGGCCGGTGACAGTGCGCTTTCGGACAAACCCCTGTGTGTGCTCCCACGCAGCCGAGCCATGACTCTGATGGCGTAGCTCTGTCCCAGATGCTAAGCTGGGAGAGTGTACTTGTCTACGGGGGTGTTTATGTAGCCAGACAGTCCTGCTGTGTACTGCTGGAGGCCCGCAATGGTGTGCCCTGTCACTGCTGCCATGTTCCTGTCATCTGCAGCCAAGACTACAACCAGGCCTGCAGCACAGCAGAGATGAGCATCTCCATTCCTGGAGAGCCAGTGCACACACTGGTTTCTGTTTCCACCACCAGTTATTCCGGTTTCACTTTCTAAACATCCAGTGTTTGTTGACTCCTGTATCCTGAACATACACGTAGTCTGCTGCTGTAGATTATGACTTTATCAAAATTGTCAGGTCAAATAAATTACTGATTAAATGAGTAAGAGCAAAGGTTGACATGAAATCCCGAAATGGATTTTCCCTTGTTGTGCGCTGATGGAGTAGAGGAAGAGGAGCTGAAGGGCCAGGCTGTACTGGTCTCAGCAGTGGCAGGGAAGGGAAGGTTCTTTATATGCAGGGACAAAAATTGACACCAGCCACGGACCAAATGCCAGAAATGCCGAATTTAACTTCAAATCAACAACCGGTCAATGCATCACTCTGGCTACATGACAAAAAAGATACGACCCTGTATATATGTTCACTTTTCCAGCTAAGATGGGTTTGATCAGGATAATGACTTAATCATGCTGAAGGCATTTAGTGGATTTTAGGATAGGAAGAGGAGTCATGCACAAGAAACAAGATTAAATAGAAAGGGCAACTTCTATTTCAACAGATATTTTCTTTTGTACAGCTTGACTTTTGCCCTAACCCCATTAGATATAATTCTGACCCTTACATAGTCCATTTTGGTCAATAGAGTGTGCACTTTCCAGCTAATATATTATTTAGAAAAATAGCCTCCTTTGTGTTGTGTAGCATGGGGATATGTCATTTCTGGTAATCTTCTGGAAGAACATGTAATAATGGCTTTAAAGGGCCCCTCCAGTGCCAATTTTGCCCAATCTCTCTGGCCTGAGAATTCAATTGCTGTCACGGCTCAAATGTGAGAGGCACAGTTCTTATCATGATTCACAGGTAGTTCCGATTTCCTTAACATCTGCACCCTTACTCATTTCTTTCAAACAAACAGAAGAAAAAAAACTCCAACCCCTGTGAGACAAACATCAGGGCAAGGTACATTGTACCAAATGGAGAGCTGACATGTTAATAACAGTAATAATAATAAACTTCATTTAAAAGTTTCGAACACATAGTGCCATTCAATGCGCTTTACAGGGAGATGTAAGACATGAAAACAGATAAGAACATAAAGACAGACAAGGACAAGTAAGAGGAAAACAGAAAGGCAGAAGAATATATCTAAAACAGCAATAAAATATATTAATCAAATACTGATTGTTGGATATTTTTGCTAGCCTAAATACACAACTATCTATCAAGAGATCCAATAGATGGCTAACAAACCAAATAAGAGTGGACTGCAATGAAAAAGGAGGTAGAGTGTTGACTCATAGACTGCAAACTCTGCAAACTTCTTCATCTCTTATTATGCTTGGAGGAGTGGGAGTGAGTGCAAAGCAAAGGATAGTTATCATTAGTGTTTCTGGAGTATTTCTAGGGGCATGTACGCTATAGGAAAAAGATAAATGAAACACAAACAGCCATTTTTATGCGCACCGTTACGGAGCATGGTTATGGATCAGCTGTCCAGGGCTCATGGAAACATTGAGCAGCTTGACCATTACAGTCATTAATCAGGTTTGAGCCTTTTGAATCGCGAACATTTTGGAAATGACAAACACTTTTTTTTCAAAGCTATACCAAATTTAAACATGAAATAGTGTGACATAGATGAATTTGGTCATTTTTCAGGCCCTATAAAAGATTATTTATGTTTTTGAGTTGCCTCAGAGTTGGGCAGTGAGGGTCAGTGTTCTACTTAATATCCCAGCAATCAAATAGCAGACAGAAAAGCCAACTATATTTTTGTTATTCTTCTCTATTTTAGGGCAAAGAAACTGAAAGAGTGTTATTACGGCTCTCAAGCGCTTCCTTCCCTCGCCTCTCATTTATTTATTCTGTGATGGCTGTGTAACAATTCATGTGAAGTAATAGCTTCCAATCCTATAGTAAAGGCATTTTTCCATTATGGCCAAAAATGTTTTGTATCATTGAAAGAATGCAAAGGAAATCCTGTCAAATAACAGAGAGTTAATGCAACGGCACTGGGACAATTCAACATCTAAATTTAGCACAGATTCGGTGGAGCAGGGAATTCCATTTTGAAAAGTAACATATAGTAATGGTTTTCCCTGAGTATCTCAGTGTCTTTCTGTATCCCACGGGATGTATAGTTGTTGTTGTGAATGTTGCGGGCGGGCATGAGAACGGTACATACGGACGCATCACAGGGTGAAAGATCTCATTAAAATTATCATAGCATTTTCCTCCCCGTTCATTTTGTCACAGGGAAAATATTGATCAGCAGTTTCTTCCCAAAGTTATTTTTGAAGCAAAGATAAACAATAAACATGCATTTTCCCTGGGAGAAAACAGAATGAGAGGAATCAGGAAGTGTTTTTTTTTTTTTCAGAGAGCTCTGTGAAAACTCAAGGGAAAGGCGGGGGGATGGGTTGATTCTGAAGTGGGGGTTGATTTTGAAGTGGGGGGGTTAGATGGGGCATAGGGTAAGGACTAGAGAGTGTAACGTGGGAAGGACAGTGTTTGCATCGTGAACACAACACAGCCTATTATTATCCCAGCCTGTGTGACAGCTCTGACCAGAGAGCCTCTTAAACACACACTGAGCTGTCTGAGGTTAAACTCCACTTCCTCTTCCCTCACACAGTCCGAGGGCTGGCCATTCCCAAAGTCGTATTTTCTGCTGGGCTTTATGGGAACGGGTAAATATAGCTTTGGCAGGGAGAGGAGGCATAATAATCAAAACGGTTTTTCTGATTTCTAGGTGGTCTGGCTAATGTTTTGGGGCTGCTGTCACCCGGTTCCAGCCCGATAGCGCAGAGGAAAGCGGGGCCATGGGCCTGAGTTTGGGGTTCTCCCTGGCCTAACCGATCTGACCAGTGATCCTCAGTACAAGTCCTGGAAAGCTGGAGTGTGTGCTGGTTGTTTTGTTACTCAACAGTTTATTGATCTTTTGAAGTCATCCATTATTCACAGTTTGGTCGTTTTACCTACTTTTTGGGCCTGAACTAGTTATAGAATTCAAAGGCCAATTCAAAAAACCAAAATCAGTGCAACCAGGTAGTGCAGCTGTCCAGGAGCGAGATCAAAGGCCATGGCTAACTAGAATGGAAATGATGCAGGGTGAAACCTCCTAGTTGCAGTGTGGGAGACACTTTGTGGCTTTGTTTTGATTTGGCCTATAGCCGAGTGTTACCGAACAGTCCAGCCAGTTCTCACAGTGAATCATGTCCTGCTCCTTGCCCTGTCACCTGCGGGCCTATTCCATGGTACTCCAGAGAAGGGGAATCGTGGCTTATGTCGGCCCGTACGAGTGAGGCACAGTGTCAAGAAAAACCAGGAGAGAGGAGAAGCTGCTACTGTCAGGAGGGAGGGAGAGAGAGAGGGAGAAAGAGAGAGAAAGCAAGAGAGAGAGAGAGAGAGGGAGGGATGGAGCAGAGGGGGGAGAAAAGAAGCAGACATTTGATCAGATGGAACATCTGTTGAGAGTGAGACAGAGAACCGGAGAAGCCCTGGCAGAGGGGAAGAGCAGCGGTGTCATGTTGTCCAAGGTTACAGCGAGTGTCTGGAGATCACAGTGTCGCTGTCTGCAGCTGCCACACAGCGCTCTGCCCTGCGCAAACATACACACATCCCGCTTCAGCGGGCAGGCCTGGCGCCCCAGCATTGGACAGAAACACTGTAGGAGAAGTTTTGCCAGTTCACCAGACCCGATGCCCAATGCCCAGGCCAGACTTCGGGTCATAACAGCAGTGGCTGCGTTCAAAACAACAATGGGGCAAGTGGCGGAATCCGGTGTTACAGGTGTTTTCCGGTGCTCCATCTGGCTCACCTGTCCACAGTAGCCTCGTTTCCGCTGACATGCACCAGGACAGCTGCTCCTGAGGTGTACCAGAGGCATTTCCATGGCAATTTAGGCCAGGACTGACAGTACGCTGGCCAACCCCACATATGATAGTTAGTTGGCCGGGAGCCCAGGAGAGCCAAGCAAAAGTAGATCTGTTTATCCTGTGTAAAAATACCATTGACACAAAGTCTTTTTCATGGCTTACTTCTAGCAAGGTAGTAAAATCTTATATCACCCATATTTCACAACTATAACAAGCTTTACAGCTGTAAAGCATGTAATGATGGTAAACTATATGTCTAATCTACATAAACTGCCTTATGTTTTTCTCCCCCTGTTTTTGCTATTCCAAGCCTGGAATAGCAAAAGCATGTGACATTTCCTCTATAATATGTTAACGTACAATTATGTAAATTTTGTCAGGAGTCCTGTTTATTTATTTACAATCCAGCATGAAATCTGTGGGTTAGATACACTGAGACTCCCATCAGGTTCAAGTGCAAACCGCCATTTTGGATCTCGTTAGAAGTAGCCATATAAAACCGCCATATTGGATCATGTTTGAAGTGGCCACATGAAACCGCCATTTTGGATCACTTCAGAAAGTAAAATATACAGCTTAAGGCAGGTCGGTGGAAGAGAGGATAATAAATAAACCTTAACTTCTGTTCTATCAGCAGACGGCCATGGCTCTAGTCCTCACTCACCACGAGGTAAAACTGTCACCACGTGCTGAATATCGGCAATGGGGCTGTGATTTGTGTGTGTGTGTGTGTGTGTGTGTGGAGGAGTTTGAGACCACCCAGGTTAAGAGACCTAGCCTGAGGACGTTTGGGGCATTGCTGTACCTCAAATCCAAAAATGGACACTGCTGTCATTCACGCAGTCTCACAGACTCCTGGCCGAGTCGGAGAGCAAGGCCCGGGTCCTTGAGCTGATGGGCCTCGCAAACTCAAATCGGCCATTCTTCCCTGCTCTCTCAGGCCTGGCCCGGCTCCACACACCCAGGCAGCAGGGGTCTGGCTGCCTCTCTGTCAGAGCTGGGCTCGGCGGGCCCTTTGCGGACTGGATACCGCGCGGGGCCTGAACACTGTGCTTGTTCAGAGCTCTTAGTGAGAGGCCGAGGTGTGGAGTGGTGGGGCGGGGATACGGCTCGGCGCTGAGAAAGCCTTTCTGATGAGAACCAGGGGGGTGTTCAGAATTTTTGGGGGTAGTGGTGGCGGTGGTGGTGGGTGGTTGGGGGGGTGGGTGCTGGTAGGGGGTTAATCACACCAAATCAATCGCTGACCAAGGGGAGGAGTATGGGGTAAAGAGTGAGGGGGTGGTGGGGGGGTGCAGAGCTGGCGAGGGAGTCCCAGCTGGCAAACTTCCCCAAACAAAGAAAACACTCGTATATCTGACGCGTCATCAGCCCCCTCTGTTTGCTTACGCCCGTGGCGCTTGTCAGTACAAGCAAAGACTTACAGCTACTGGAGTTTGTTTTTCCAGAGCTCTGCCCTGCCTCCAGCTTTCAGACAGGGCTTTGTGCTGCTGTAGATCTACCCTGGCCTTAAGCAAACTGCTCACCAGGGGGGGCCTGAGCAGGCCTGTGAGATCCTCTAACACTTCAGGATGCACTTTGGTTACTTTTGTTCCAAGGTACTGCTTCTTTATCCCAGGAATGAGAGCCAGGAGAGAGACCACTCCAAATAAACCTCCCTCTCCCTCTCTTTCGCTCTCTCTGTGTGTCTGGGAGGGGAAAAAAAGAACTCGCTGTCCCTATCTCTCTCCTTCTTTTGCTCTCAATCTCTCTTTCCTTCTCTCCCTCTTTTTTTCCCTCCACTCCTTATCTCTCCCTCTATATCCTGTTCACTCCCTCTTTCCTTGTCTCTCTCTCTGTCCCTCCGCCTTTCGCTATTTCTCTCTCCTTTTCTTTCTCCAGAATTAAAAGGGGAAGGGGAAAGAGCTGGATTCCAAAATTCCAGGGCACGCAGTCTCCTGTCCTCTCCTTTAATTGTATCATGTTTGTTTTCCAAACCCAGGCCCTTGCTGAGCTAGTTTGTGTGCGCGGCACAGCACACCCTCGGAGCTTCTCTCCTGCTCAAGTGCTTAACGCTGTTTGGTTTTTCAGGGTCGTTTTTTTTCTTCCTTCTATGAGGTGTGTGGAGGGGGATCACCTCCTTTTGTTTATCTGATGTTCTGTAGTTTATTTTACATATCTGTTACATTTCCCTTCCGTAAAACTGCTGACATATCATAGTCTCTCTGAGGCTTTCTTTTCGGACAGTGCGGTATGTGTTTTACATTTCCTATAATGTGGCCCGGGACAGTGTTTAGATAATCCCATATTGTTTCCAGTATGAATTCTAATGACAACCATAAATAACAAATAGCAGAAACCACAGGGCAATAGGAAACAGAGGGCAACCACACAAGGCCCAAACTAGCAACATCCCCAGTGTTGAAGCACCTCAAAGGAAACAGATAGTAAACTTAAATCATTTTAGATCACAGGGGAGCACTGGGCAGATTTACGCACTAACTGTATCTGTTGGCCCATCTCTTGTTAATATCAAAATGCATTAGCCTGCCATGGCAGGTTCCATCAGGAATGTTCTTTCAAAAATTGACAGCACAAAATTGCACTCACGAGTCAGACTTATAGTAATGTATACAGATTTGTAAACAGCATGCTCCAACTTTTAGCAGGAGAAATAACTGTGCGGATATAGATATATATTCCCTAAATGTCAGGTCATGATTAGAAGGCCTATGTTCAAATTTATGTAAATACAGAGGACCTCAATACAGAAATGGTTTCTACTTTGCAAAAAATCCTTTTTTGAGGAAAATGAGGAATAAGGAATTTATTAGGCAGGACGGAAAAAATAGAATTAAAAACAAAATGTGGGTTATGCTTTGTTTTTAGTGATGTGCCTGACCTTGCCCAGCTAACAAACTGGTGTATTGAATATTTTAGTGAGGACACTAGATATGATGCAAAATATCAAACCACCATTATCAAGTTCATGAAAGCCGCCGTTGGAGAATTCATGATAGCTTCGTGTCTGGGTAGTATTAGTCACTATGCGACTTGGCTGATGTTTTTGTGGTAGAAATCAATGCACAGTACTCATAGAGCACTCGTACAGTCAGTAATTTTGTTGGAATGATCATATCTTCAGTGGGCACAAACCAATAACGGGCAGCAATAGTCTTATCAGGAGCAAGCATGTTTTTAAACTATTTGTTTAAAATGAGACAATCTATTTGCAGAATTTTGTCCCGCTAATTTTATGCTTGTGAGTTTCAAGATTTCACGGGAATTTCTTAATTTCACAGGATCCATGACCTCTATTATGAAATTGTACGCCGAGCCATAAGTGATCAGCAACAGCTAATTTACTTGAGGCTGAAGTTCTAGTAAGAAGATTTAGTGCAAATGGAACCTGTGACATTTACTGCTGCAGTCTGGCATTGTTTTTACTGTTTGATTTTTATTAAAACAGCATTAAAGTACGTTTTAAAGGTTGTTCCGTTTTATGGCTCCTTTGGACACTCCGGTAGATCATAGGGAATTCCTTTGAAAATGCCAAGAGCGAGCCGCTTTGCCTCGAGACGCTTTTATCTTCTTGAAGTATCGTTTTCCACTTAATGACCGCTTGTATGAATCAAGGGATGTCCTGGAAGAAAGCAACAACCCACACGCAACATATCTTCTGTTAAAAGGAAGGTTTCATTCGGCGAGGTCTCAAATTGATTCCTGTGAAGAGAGCGGTTAAAATGTTTTCAGCTCCGTGCTTTGCAGGAGGTTGACTCAGGGAAATTACTTCGGTGGTCTGTTCGCCTCGTGCTCTGTCACATCAAACCTTATTCTTAGTAAAATAAAATAACAATCGTTCTTGTGTTTATTTTATTTATTTACTTTTAGCATTAGCATTTTATTTGTATGACTGAAACCGTTGGAAACTGCATTGGTAATTTCAGTTTTGGTATATGTTAATTTGGATTTAATCTTACTTTGACAAAACCGGATTGCAAATTTAAAAAACGTTTTTGAATGCAACGGAGCTGGCGGACAGAAGCACGCACCCTTTGAGGGGAGGGAGATCTGTTTCTCATCACCCAGCGCGGGTCAGCTTCTCTCCTGCAGCAATAGCGCTCACACTCAGGTCAGCTGTCAGCTCTCCCTCCCCACGCTGCGCTGGGGCGGCTGCATCGACGAATTAAGCAGAACGGAAAAGAGCAGAGCTGTATGTGGCTGGCCTTGTATAAACAGAGCTGCAGGCGACCCAAATCTGCATAGAGATACAGATCACTCTTTACGCTTTATTCACCAGCGTCAAGACACACCGCGCGCTTCACACACAATCGTTATATGTTCCTGTATCGCGAGTGCATCGGATCTACAATGAATGTGTGTGCATTTAGAGTTATCCTGCAGCCTAAAGGCCCGGTCGCTTCGGAGGGAGTTTTGAGATTGGGCGGCACGATAAATAAATACTCCAGCAGTTGTATCCGGCGTCGCTTTCGGTTAATGCGTTCCTTAGGCTCGGAATCAATGGCCCGGAATGCAAAAAGGGGCTTAAACGAGAACAGGTGCCTAAATGAACCCATTACAATATAGCCGAACCTGCTAGCTTCTGAGGAGAGAACGCTGTCCGAAGCGGGTGCCGTGCTATGCTCCATTAGAAATATGCAGCGAAAACAGACGCAGATGTGGATGATGAATATGTGAGTTCCTGAACTCAGCCCTAAGACACACTGGCCCCTTCAGATATTTGTAACGCTTCTATCACTGTTGTCTGTTCAGTGTCTCACGGTAGATAATGACCACAGACACTGATTCAGGATTTGTTAACTGACCCCCCCCAATCATTTTGTGCATTAACCTGAAACAGATCCAAGGTCAGCTTTGGACACCACTAATCTACACCCCAATGAATCTGGGAATGCAGCACACGTTCAGCTGGTTTCTTGCTCTGCTTCACACATTCACTATGTGCCCTGAACCTGTCTTAAACGGCAAAGGTGGCAACTGGAAGACGTGTTAGTGGTCAACCACACATGTTCCAGCTGACCCCATTGCTACAATTTTCAAAGAAGGCTTAGGCAAAAGATGAAGTTTAATGAAGTTTCATACGAAAGAAACGTGCTGAAAGCTAATGAGAAGGTTCCCTCCACTAAATGAACTGGCTTTGCCTAGATTCTTCTGCCCCTCCTCTCTCCTTGTGCAGTGATTTTGACACCCTAGGCGATTATATCGTCAGTTCGGTGGGAGTGGCTGACCCCGCCCCCTCCTCTGTGTGGAGGAAGTGCACTGATTCAGCCTCAGCAGTGATTTGCCCCAGTATGTTTGATCAGGGTGCTCTCATGTCAAGCCCTGGCTAATACCAGCAGAGCACACCCATCCATTATGCCTCATTGCAATCAATGGGGGCACGGAGGCGTGATGCGGGGCAGGTTTTGTGTGAGAGTGTGTGTGCGGCCAGTCTGAATGGTTTGTGTTGCATTCAGTCAGGCGCGCGTGGTAACGCAGCCACAGAAAGCGCGGTAAGAGGATCAGAAACAGCGGCACGCAGTGAGGAAGCCCACAGCTAAAGCAAACTCTGGGGACCCTCGTCTGTCCAAATAATCCCTCACTCGCTTGATGTGTCTGTTTTGGAGGAAACAAGAAAGAGACATCCTCTGTTCTGTATCTTTTTTCATTCTTTGTCTCTCATACTCATTCTCTAATTCTTCTTTCTCACTGACTCTTCTGAAATTTCTGTTTGTTTTAGTAGTAAGACCTGAACATATACGGATGACTATAACTTATAATTTGCAATTTACAAAATAAAAATATTAATAATAAAATCCTGACATGGAAAAATGGGAAGAAACTACTCAAAGTAATACATGAAGTAATACAATTACAGACTTACAATTACAAAACTTATATTACTGACCTGGATTGCATGTAATTGTATTAGTATATTTCCATTTTAATTACATTACATTACAGGCATTTTGCAGACACTATTATCCAAAGTGACTTATAACTCAAAGTGCATTAAGTCAGGAATGAGAGTGCTAAAAGTTCTAAAGTGGGGTAAAAGTCCCAAGTGTCAGAATATTGACTTATTAGAAGCAAAAAGAGTGTATTAATTACATGTAAGTTCCTTTCTCACTGTTCCTCTGTCTCACTGGTGTCCCGGTCATTTCTTGCTAAAGTTTGAAGCATCAGAAATTATTGAACGACAATGCTGAATATAAATATGTCGTGCTGTAATGTCATCCAGGAATCCGGTAAGCTCAGTCCTACCTTGTGTTCAAAACCACAAACCATGACCTTCCGTGCTTGGTGTGTGGGCGGGGTCGCCATGGAGAGAGGTTCTGCAGGCCTTCCGTTGCTGTGCACTACGAGAGTGCCATTGCTAGAAATACTCAATAATGTGTGTCCTGAGTACTCTGTAATTTAATTGATTTCTAGTTTCAATCAGTCACAACTTGGAGAGGGGCGAAATTAGTATAACTTGACGTCAGTAGCCGTGGCATAAAGGGATTGGACTTTAATCATATTGTGGTGGAACATAATGGACACTTCACATCTGCAGTCATGCTATTTCAATAGAGCGGGGAGATAAAGTCTTTCCTTTGCTTTGCAGTTAATATGTTTTGACATTATCAACCGTTATTAAATCAAAGGACAGATAGAATAATGTCACTTCTCTAACTGTTAAATGAGAAGAAGTTTTAGAAGCCTCTTGATGTGCGCAGTATCTGGTTTTGTCGCTTTAAGGACCCTTCATAATGTGTCACCCCCTCTTGCTTCATTTATAGCTTTTGCAAAACATGAGACTTGTGATCCCTTGTACCCGAGGGAGGAAGCATATGAGCAGCCTGTGGCCATCCACTCAATCAAAGTGCGTGTAAAAATGTCGTACTTTGGTCAAATGACACATTGATTTCACTAATTGTTCACCTCCTGGACCAAAGACGTGCACCGGTTAGCAACATCAGGTGGTGTAATGTGTGTTTGGAGGACATACCTGCAAACACTGTGGCCCTCCAGGACTGGATCTGAATGGTTCTGGTGTTGTGGAACCTAAGGGGGGGTTCACACTAGCCACTAGCCACATCTGGAGATCTGTTTGGGAGAAGAGCTTGCATACAAACCCTGTCCTGTTTAGCAAGCTGTTGCATTTGGTTTCTCAACCAAATTTTGAATGATGATGCAAAATTCCCTCGGGGTTCTTGCAAGTCAACAAAGTATGACGGTTACACTGGTCCTAGTGCAACTGAGCCCAAGCCATCTTGACCCAGTGGATTTGGTCCTTGTTTCTGGTTTTGGAAAAAAAAAAGGTGTTTGTGCTTCCACACTTGGAAAAAGAACCGTGACAAGGACATGAAATGACTTCGGTTTTGGAATAAACTCTCCTCACGTAACCAGTGTGAAAACGCACTAACAGGCGGTTTGCAGGGCTGCAGAGCGTGGAGAGGGCGCTCTGATTGAGTCGTCAGAAGGTGTGTAGACAGGGCGCTGAGAGACAGGACGGCAGTGCTGCTCCGGCTGACTGAAATCAGATGTATGGAAGGGATTTACGCGCCGCAGCAGATTAGGGTGTAAAATGGCCGTGGCAGCTCTGCTGTCCCAGCAGCCAACACACCCCCGAACGCATCAATAAGCACCATTAACAGCAGAGCGCTGATATCCCATCATGCAATGGGGTTGTACCATCCATCATCCGCACCTTCTGGGCCTCTTGCACGAGGGAACGGATTGGGGTGGTGGGGCTGGCACCTATCATCGAAGTGGGGGGGGGGTGCTCGGGGGGATCTAGAGCAGGCGTCAGGTTGGGGGTGGGTGGGGGAGGTGGGGGAAGTCGGTAGCTGTGAGCCGAGCCGGTGACAGGTGGTAGCCTACGCCACGGCTACAGTGACCCGGTAGGTTGTGCTTGCGCGAGCTGTTGCTGCCCTCTGCTTAATCCCCGGCCCAGCTGTTGCAGTTGTCGTCCTAATCATTTTAAAGTGACAGGGCAGGTGGCCAGCGGTTCAGGTAGCCCCCGTGCATGCCGTCTGGTAAATCCGCCCGGGCCAGTGACAAAACGGCGCTGTCAGGAGCCGCTTCTCACTTTCGAAAGGCCCCCTCAGAAATCCAGAGCTCGTGCTTTCCGGTCTGTCAGCGCCCTTTTTCGGTCATTCGTTATCTTAAAGCCGCTTAAACCTCCCCTCCCCCCCTCTGCCCTGGCCAGAGTTACCGTACCCCGGCAGCCAAAGGGGCGCGGGGGCGGGCCAGGATAGGCGCCGTTGCCCTTCCCGATAGGCTGGGTAGGGTGTTCGTTTCGAGGTGATTGATGGAGGTGATTTGTCAGGCTTGACAGGACAGGGACGTGGATTTTGGCGGGGGGCTGGCCCGAAAGAGCAGCACCAGAGCGGCACATGACCCTGGCCACTCCCCATACTGAGAAAGGGGGCAGCGAGGGTCAGCAGGGACGCTGGACCTTCACACCCCCCTGCTTTCCAAAGCAGACAGGAGCTGTTTAAAAAAAGACAGTTTTCTGGGAAGACCTACAGCAGGGCAATTCAACTTCCAGGTACTGAGGGCCGTGGAGTCTGTAGGTATTTGCTGTATCCATGCGCTACACAATCTGATTTAATAATTTAGGTCATAATTGCTGCAAATAACTGTGGACACGTACCTCAGGACCTGGAGCTGAATGGCTCTGATGGGGACCTTAGCCCTTCTCACTGACTGCCGGGGGCGCGTGTTGCATATCTGCATCACTGGCCTTTCACTGAAGCCCCCATTGTGAAAAAAAAAAACAACATCCATATCCAGGTCTCCTGTTCAACAAGAAAAATCCTCTTAGTTGAATGCTTTTTCTTCTATTTTATCACATTGTTGTAAGCTCTGTTTAAGTCAGTAATATTGTAAGTAATCAGTTTTCCACTTTGTGGACTGTGGCTAGGAATATCAGGAGATCTGAGATGTGAGATCTCTGCTATCTTACCGTTCACCTTGACCCCTGCACCTTGTTCCCAGGGATAGACGAGGCCCTCTCAGAGCCGGGAAACATCAGCAGAGCAGACCAATGAGGCGCCTTGACCCTATGCCCTCTCCTTCCCCCTCTGACTCTCAGCCAATCAAAGCATCATTTTTTTGCAGGCTATTTTCAATCCCTGTATTTAGTCAAGTTCACTTCACTGACACAAAGTGGCTAGCGATTGTTTGTGAGGGTGAGGGTGAGGGGGGAGTGTCACTCCCAACCCAGACGACGATATTGACAGTAAGTGAATTAGGGAAAGGGGAGGGGGGCGGGGGTCGGGGCTGGCGAAGTAGCTCGTCAGCCAGCGCGCTTAACTCCATTTGTTTCTGTCGCCTTGTGTCATTTGTTTTAATGCCCCTTAATGCAATGTTCCACCCTGTTAGGTAAACTTAACAAACGAAGACTGGAATGTTTCAGGATGCCTCCTTAATTACAAGGGGTGGGGGGGTGGGAGGGGTTTGTTGGGGTTGTGGGGGGTTCTCAACGGAGTCCTCGATCTGTATCCAGTGTCCAGAGACGCTGTCAGCCCCTCCAGGCTGCCACTGTATCACTTTGCACAGAGCTCTGATTGTAGATTCGTCTGTGGTTATTGGACTGTACAGACAACCTTTAACAACGGTGTCTGGTAATGGAGGCAAAGGAGAGGGTCCTTGTTTGCGTGAATCCGAGAACCCCCGAGTGCTCTTTACTCTAACATAACAGCAAAATATTGGACATCGGACACCCCAGATCAAACTCCATTACATTAAGGAAATATTAGATCCGGGAGCAAGGGGGAGGCCGAGCTGATGCATTTACATGTCAAGACTGTGGGGTGGGGGCCGGATTGGGCTGGCAGTCATGAATAATTATATCTGTCAGCCTCCTTCGCTGTCAGAATGTTGGCACTCACATTACCATAGTGACAGTCTCTCCCTCGGTGCTGTAAAATATTAATTTCAGCATATTGTCTTTGCTGAGCATTGTCTGGCCAGAAGAGGATATGAAAATGAAAATGCATAAAACCCAGAAGTTCTTTGCGTTAGTTATTAACCAGTCTCTTTGTGATGTCATCCCTCACGCACGTCACGCATAATGTGTGTCGCTCTTAATTTTGCATTGCCCCTTTTTAAAGCACATTCTTTTTCTGTCGTGACTGAGATGAGCCCGTTAAAAGACAGCGAACAAGCTCAGTCCATACGGAATATTGTTATGCTTTTTGGAACCGGGAGATATTGTTTTGACCACACGAAATTTACTGCCAGCTGTAAATGTGAACGCGAAAAAAGAAAACATCCTAATTTCTCTCGTGGCCCCCTTTCTCTGACTAGCCTCCAGAGAGCTGGCTCACGGGACAAAGTACATTTTCAGATATCTGGGGTTATCTAGCGCGCGCGGAAGTGTACGCTCTGACTTGAGTGCTCTGTTTCTACATCTGCATTCCCTTCATTAAGGTCTGCGGAGCGCAGTCAGTGCTTTCTCCAGGCTTTATGATTTAAGTGTCTCTCTCCACTGCCTCCACAAGGGTCACGGCCAGGCTTTGATGTTTCATTATGCGCAGCTCTTGAGAACCCAAACTCAAAACATCAAAGGACATGACCACTGAAATGGCGCGGACAGGGAAGGGGTGGGGGAGACGCTATGAGGGGGCCGCTTATATCTGGTTTTTTAGCGCCGGGGTGCCAAAACGCCGTCCAACTTGGAGAGGAGAGGGAACGATGTCAAGAAAAGGTTGGCGGCACCAGTGATAGAGCCGGCTTTGAGCTCCTTGGTGACATGTGGCATGTCCGCACCAGTCATTTTGCAGGCTTTCAGAGTGGCTTTTAAGAGCCAAGCTTGGTGGAGAGCCACATTAGCTTTTGCCAGAATCCTGTTAATATTTTTTCTTGTACCCATCATGCAGCACTGTGTATGTTGTCTTGTTGACTGCAGGGCCACCTCTGCACTTCCGTATCATGGTGATAAGCATGATGCATCCGGCCTCATAGCACCGACACTTAGATAAATAAAAACAATTGTGTTAGCCTTAAGACCTTGGAATGTTTTTAACTGTCTTGCCCTGATTTGATTGTCCTTAGAGCAGGTTAAATGGGTTAAGATTCTTAGCCATCGTAAAGCCAAAGGAGGGATTCCTTATTAATCTGTTTCACCCCTGGAGACATTTGTGGCAAGTTTAGGGGGATTTACCTCACGGGATAACAGGCTCAACAGTGATAAAAAAAGTCTTGTTGCTAATAGACAATGGAAGACAAAAGCAGACATGGAAAAGAAGGGAATACGTCTTTACATTTTAGGTATTTAGCAGATGCTCTTATCTAGAGCGAAACACCTTATTACAGCTGGATAATAATTTAAACACTTTGGTGAAGCACCTTGCATAAAGGTACAACTGGGAATCGAACCAGCAACCTCTCAGTTACAAAGCCCAGGTGCATAACCATCCACCTTTTCTGCAGTGAGATTCTTTCAATGAAAGATTTTTTTCTCCCTTTCTTTTTTATTTTTTTTTGCTTTGTTCCATTGCTTGGTTTTAGGGTACCCAAGAGAACCTTCTGTTTTCTCTCTCAGTCCCAGCTGTTGAATTTATGCCTTAGTTTTTTTCCTCATCTCTTATTTGGCCATCGACCAAATGACCCATTTTTCTCAAAACAGCCCTTGATACGAACCCTCGGCACAAATTAATGTTAGAGGAACAATGTTGGCCAGGATAGGATGCATGTTTTTGTTGCAGGATACAAATGATCCATCTACCGTATGTAAACTGAGTATAAAGGATGGGCATATTTATTTTCCCTCTCTGTCTTTCTCTCTATCTCTTAATATGCATTCTGTCTCGCTGCCTTCCTGTCCAGGGACGTTCCACAGTGCTGTTGTTAATTGAAATATCGTTACTGAGGAGCCAGGACCCTTAATTAGATCTCACAGCACTTCTCAGGTTGTCTGTCCTTCATTACGGCCCATATGTCAGACGGCCAGCAGCTGCTGCCGTGTCTCCCCTCGACCTGCCCTTGTGCGCCGTGGCTGAACTGCATCCCAACGCAGTCAGGAATTACAGTGCTTCAGGTAACAGGTGATCTCATCCCACCTGTGCATCTTTGCACCTTAGCATTCTGGGAGTGATTCTGTGCGTACCATACCGCTCCATACCGCACACCTTACAGGTATCAGTGCGTGTTGATCACTGGTTCCTTGTACGCACATTCTCTGTAATGCAAAAGTTGCATTTTGGAGATGACCACAAACCAAAGGGATTTTTGTCACCAAGAGGGTAAAGAGGTCATGGTGTCTTTGCTTTTGTCTATGCATGCATTTGTGTGTGTGTTTATGTATGTGTGTGTGTTTGTGTTTATTGAGGCTGTGACTTGTTTTTTTGGTCTACTGGGTGGATTGAGCTCCCACCCTATTGTGATTAGATTCGGGATGGGGGGGTTATGTATTCAGTCGCTCTAAGCCATTAAAATACATTGAAACTGGCACCTGGCCTCCGGTGACACATGTAAGGCTCTTAGGATGATAATCCGAGCTTCTCTCTGGGTCTTATGTCGCCGCAGAGGGTCAGCGGCGTGAGGTGGATCAGCAGGAGGTGGGAAGTGGGATCGTTACGACCACCTGGGTGGATGGGGGGCAGGGTGGTGGGGATTGGCTGGCCATAGAGTAAGGGGGCAGGGTGATCAGCGAATGGGGGTGGAGGAGGAGCGGGTTGTTTCTCTTCTCTCTGGTCCCTGCCTTACTGCCTGCCTGCCTGCCTGCCTCCCTCAAACTGGCCTTGCCACCGACAGGCCATAAATCGGCGTGTCTGTGAAATGCACTTTATTGTTGGTTAATCTGCAGACAGTGGCAGCCTACATTTCACACTGAATTCCACCCCTGTGGAGCCGTGTCTAATTGGACAAATTTGCACAGCGGGGGGAGGGAGGCCGAGCGCGGCGGGAGATTTGATATATGGGCAGAGGGTTTTTGCGAGCCACGGGGGCCTCCTGGAGATTTAGCCCAGGGTTTTCCAGCGGCCAGCGCCAGCCTGCCTCGGCTTTTAGCCGCCCTTATCGCCGCTCGCCTTTTCACAGGGCTCTCTGTGCTGGAGGGGCGCTGGACGGACAAGGCGCGCGTTTGGCAGCCAGGAGCCCTCTCTGCTGGTTTCCCAGGGCCCGTCCTCACTTGGGCCTGATTTCCGGGGCGTCGTGCCATTGCGGTAGCTTCACCAGGAAGTATTTTATTCTTGCGGGCCCGTAAACAGAGAAGGTCCCTTGTGAAAATGTGTTTTTTTTTCATGTTTCAGATTTTTCACAGGGCCAAAAATAATAAACTGCTTTTGCCAAGGCAAAGGGGTCGGTTTTAGTACGCAGTCTGATTTATTACAAATTGCATATTCTTTATTATTTTTTATTTGCAAGAAATGAGGCTTATATTAAAAGAACCCACTATTAAATAAAGAGACACTGAGGAGCCGCAGCCAAGCGGATGAGTGTGTTTAACACTGATGCACTGCTCCAACCCCTGGAAGGAGAATTCACTGTGAATATGCAGTTGAACCAACTGGGGTAGCTTTATGCATGCATTATTCTTGAACTGATTTCTGCATGTTCCACAATCAAATCAAAGGTGTTTGTATAGCACATTTCACAAACATCGGCCAAAATAGAATGCACAACAGATCCCCTTTGACCATCACAAAGGCAACCTTATTGTGAGAGTGGCAATGGAAATCTCCTTATGAGAAACAGGTAGGAAGAAACCATGGGAGGAACCAAACATCAGAGGGGGAGCCCATCGTACTCTGAGTGAATGTGAGTTTGTAATTACAAACATGGTCCATCAGTTAGGTAAGAATATTTGGTTTAAGAAAGTATTTGCTGCATGTTGATATTTGTAAAACAGATTCCTACATTTTAAACTGTTTAAGTGAATTTAATGAGAAATGAAATCTGAGATGTGGACATGTTTAATAAAGAGCAGCAGTGTAATGGAACAGTCCGGTGCCGGAGATGGGTGAGAGACAAGCCTGTGATGTCATGGTGTGTCACTGGCATGTGTGTGAGGTGTCCGTGTCAGTCATGGCAGGTCGCTGACGTTGGTGCCCGAGGTTTTCTTGACAGGTGATGTCACGGCGGGTTGCTGATGCGTGCTCGGCGGGTGTCTGTGATCGGTGATGTCGCGGTGCGTTGTGTGATTTGGGAATGTTGCGTTCCCCTGGCTCTCTGCCCAAACGAGATGAGAAGCGTTGAGTTGTGCTCACCACAGACACCACGGCCTTTGAAGGTCTGCTTCTCTCACAGGTCACTGTCTTCCAGAGGAAGGGATTCCAGATGCAGTAAAATCTGAATTAAAATTGCACATAAAAATATAGATTAACACAGAAATAAATACAGTATACAAAGTGCATGGAAGACCAAATTGAAATAGACAAAGCTGTTACTTTGATGGTTTTGAACATATGCTTTCATACTATGATTGTGCCAGATTTATCCTTCATATATTCCACATCTGAGGAGTACACAAAGTTGGTTTTTATATGTACCCATTGAGTCATTCTGTGTACCGTACAGGATGAAGTCAGACTCACTCTAATAATCTGAGGCACTGCTGTCTATGAACGCTGGGGCTCCAGGTACGCAGAATGCTGGGGGTAAATCAGTATAGCAGCGGCAGGGCTAGGATAGGGGTAAATCGGTATAGCAGCGGCAGGGCTAGGGTAGGGGTAAATCGGTATAGCAGCGGCAGGGCTAGGGTAGGGGTAAATCAGTATAGCAGTGGCAGGGCTAGGGTAGGGGTAAATCGGTATAGCAGCGGCAGGGCTAGGGTAGGGGTAAATCGGTATAGCAGCGGCAGGGCTAGGGTAGGGGTAAATCAGTATAGCAGCGGCAGGGCTAGGGTAGGGGTAAATCGGTATAGCAGCGGCAGGGCTAGGATAGGGGTAAATCGGTATAGCAGCAGCAGGGCTAGGGTAGGGGTAAATCAGTATAGCAGCGGCAGGGCTAGGGTAGGTGTAAATCAGTATAGCAGCGGCAGGGCTAGGGTAGGAGTAAATCAGTATAGCAACGGCAGGGCTAGGGTAGGGGTAAATCGGTATAGCAGGGGCAGGGCTAGGATAGGGGTAAATCGGTATAGCAGCGGCAGGGCTAGGGTAGGGGTAAATCGGTATAGCAGTGGCAGGGCTAGGATAGGGGTAAATCGGTATAGCAGTGGCAGGGCTAGGATAGGGGTAAATAGCGGGCAGGGCTAGCAAATCGTGTGGCAGGGCTAGGACAGGGGTAAATCGGTATAGCAGCGGCAGGGCTAGGGTAGGCTCAGCGTCTCCGGAGTGACAGACTGCAGGGGCAGCTCATCATCAGATGGTGCTGTGCACCTCATTCTGGGGTCCCTCAGGGACTGATTAGCACTAATGACCCAGAACTTATGAACAAGCGCTAATACAACGCACTGGCCAACTGGCCTTGTGTGAAGGGCAAGGTGCCTCTGTCCCTCCTGTGTGTGTGTGTGTGTGTGTGTGTGTGTGTGTGTGCAGCGTGTGTAACAGTGCCAGTCTTCCCCGGCTGACTTTGGCTTTGTATCCTCCGTTCCTTGTGTCACCAGGCCCATCACTCACCGCTGTGCGGATGGAATATTTTTGCTGTTTCATCCGTTTTGTTTCTCTGATCACCCCTTTTCTCAGTGATTAGTGCGAATGAAGCTGAAACCCGGAGTACGCCAGAGGCGGAAAAAAAAAGCTCCGTGGACGGGATGAGGGAGAGGAGGTGGAAAATGGTGCTGGCGAGGCTACAGACGTGGAAGTTATTAAGCGTGTGGCGAGCGCTGCGGTCGGGCCGAGACTGAAGTCACTCGCATGGGGCTGAGTCACCTGAGCTGACGCCAGGCCCGATCCAGACCCGGGATTGGTGGCCCAGAGTCTGGGCTCAGCTGCCCCGGAGCCCCGGCCCCTTTACTGGCAACCCTGGGTTAGCTGGCCTCCAGTGTGCTCCTGGGTGTGGGGGTGTGTGCAAACACACACACACACAAATGCACACACACACACATGCACGCACGCAGCCTTCAGCCCTTGTAATCCCACATTTCAGCACTGCAACCACAGCTAATACAGAAAATTACAGAGGAGGGATGAGGGGTTCTGGGACAGCACTGGGATTTTCCCTCTTCTCTCCCTCTCACTGTTTTTCCATAATGGCTACGGCATCCAGTATCCCAGAATGCTGCACTACCTTTGATGTGTTGATATTCAGAGAGGGAGCCACCACAACGCCCCCAGCCCACCCCCACCACTCCTCAACACACAAACATATACAAACACTCACATACCCCTCCCCCGCACACAAACAAACGCATACACACACACCGCCCCCCAACAAACACATGCACACACACACACACACACACACACACACACACCCTGGTCCCCGACAAATACATGAACACACACGTTCACCCTGCCCCCTGGCAAACACATGCATGCGCGCACACACACACGCACACACACACACTCTCATTCATCTGCTGCGGTAAGAAGGGTAGCGTGCTGTTTCCCGGCACATCCCTACTTGGCTCATGGGCCCATCTGGGTCTGGTTACCCCCAGCCCCACTCGCCTCTCCTCTCCCCTCCCTGCCCCGCCCTGCCCCATTCAGGCCTGCAGGATGGGGGCCACTGGAGGAAACGGTGACTGTAGCCCCATCTGACCCCGCCTCTCCCCAACAAGTGGCTTGCTAATCCCTGGCTGAGTGCACCAGCACCCTCCCTGTTTGGTGTGAAAACTTTAGAACCAGGGCAGCATGACCTGAATCGCATGGGGCGAAGGTGTAGAGGGTCTGGGGTTGGGATGCAGGGAGGCAGGCTGCTGAATGGTCATGTGGATGAAATGGTGGGGGGAGGGGGCAGTGGGGTACCTGTGGGTACCAGCCCTCCTGTGTGGCTGCCTTTGGGAGTGATGGATGACATCACGCTTCTGTTTTCACGCGGCGAGTGTTTTAAGCACCGGGCCTGTTCCCCTCTGTGCGGAACTGCACCTCAAAGGGGCTGGACGGCCGCTCGCTCACACAGAAGGAAGTCCCGTTCCCCTGCCTGCCTCTGCCTCGCTTTCATCTCCCCCTGACCCGGCATTCTTTTGGTGAGAACCGCGCGCCATTAAGTCAGCGGAGCTCCATGATATCACGCTGATCTAATGAAAGCATCGTGCTGCGGCCGGCTGGCCATCCGGGCGGGCGGGAGAGAGCTCTGTGTCTCCTCTCCTTCCCGGCCCTTGCGGTGTCGTCGCGGAAGCCTTTTTCCTGGAGCCATGGACACGTTAGACATTAGCTCAGACACAAACGTCCGTCACGCTGTCACGGAGAGCCACTGGCCCCCAGCTCACTTCAGGGCTCTGGGAGGAAGCTGCGGTCTCCCTCTCTCCCTTTTTCTCCTTCCAGTGCTCTCTATCCCTTTGTCTGTGCCTCTGTCTCTCTCCATTTATCACTCTCCTTTCATCACTAGCATAGCTGTGTTTATGTGTTTTGTTTATGCGCTGTTGTTGTTTGGTTACTATCTAGCTGAAAGTGTCTATACTTCCTCTGTGCTCCTTTGTTTGGTCACTAGCATAGCTGTTAGTGTCTATGTCTCTCCCTCTCTCTCTCTTGTTTGTTCACTAGTGTAGCTGTAAGTCTCTGTGCTCTCTCTCTCTCATTTGGTCACTAGCATAGCTGTAAGTATCTGTGCTCTCGCTCTCATTTGGTCATTAGCATAGCTGTAAGTGTCTATGTCTCTCTCTCTTTCTTCTTTGTTTGTTCACTAGCATAGCTGTAAGTCTCTGTGCTTTCTCTCTCTCATTCTCTCATTTGGTCACTCGTGTGGCTGTAAGTATCTGTGCTCTCTCTCTCATTTGTTCACTAGCATAGCTGTAAGTCTCTGTGCTTTCTCTCTCTCATTCTCTCATTTGGTCACTAGTGTGGCTGTAAGTATCTGTGCGCTCTCTCTCTTATTTGGTCACTAATGCCGCTGTAAGTAAGTGCTCTCTCTCTATGTTGTTTGGTGGGTAGTGTAGCTGTAAGTATCTGCGCACGCCTCTAATATAACCCTGGCTTCCCCTCAGCAGGACTGGGGCAGAGGAAGCACAGGGGAAAGTTCACCTTTGATCACAGCCCACTTCCTGCTCTGCTGGCCAGCGGTGAATAAAGATCTAATTCTGACGCTCTTTTCCTGCCGCCGCCACCGCTGCCGCCGCCAAGAATCCGAGGGAAGCGGTGTGAAGAGAGGGGGGGTTGAGCGCGTTGGGAGCGGAGGAGACTCCTCCCGGAACTCCACAGAGCTGCCGTGACTCATCGCTCTGGCTCAGCGGCCGCTACGGCCGCTCCCCTCCGCGCCGGGTTCACCGAGGTCAGCAGGACGGGCAGGCCATGGCACGAACAAAAAAAGTGCCGGGAAAAAAAAAGGCCAACCCTGTTTCGTGTTTAAGATTGGCACCGGGTCCACTTTCACCTCTATGAGCCGGACCGGGCTCTTAGCCCCAGGCCCTGGAGCCTCAAGCAGGTCCATGCTGAGTTCAGGCCGGGATGGAGGGGGTGGGGTGCCTTTGGTCAAGATGGGAGGCTCAGGCTTAGGGCTGGTTGGGGTTCGGGCTGTGTTTCCGTCTCATAAGCTGCTGTCTCTGGGGAGGCAATGCTCATTTACGCTCTGAATTGAGGCTGTCTCCTGCCTGGCTCTCCCTGTAACCTTTGTGTGTGTGTGTGTGTGTGCATGCATACTTGTGTATGCGTTGTGTTTGTATGTGTGTGAGTGTATGTTCATGCATACATGCATATATAAGGTGGTTCCATACAGTAGACTACAATTAACCTCAGGGGTTGGTGGGTAGCTTGGTAGTTAGGACGCCGGTTTTCCATTGCACTTTCCATCCCGTAAGGAGTGTGGTTCCATCTTGCGCTGAGAGAGCCGTTAGTTACACCCTGTCCCATGGTGACAGACATATGAACATGCCTACAGCACGCAGCCTGCTCCATCACTGTGAGACTGAGGGACTGAGGAGGGCTCAGCGCCATTGAGAGGAAATCAATAACGCACTCGCCCACTGTTACACATATTGTCTTCCTCCATCTGGAACCATTTCATCTGTAATGATTCCTATTATGTTGAGCTTTGGAAGTCTCTCCGCCCTGTTCAGAGACAATACACTGTCTGTTCCTTTCGTTTATATCGTTGGTCTTGGATGAAAACTTTTACTCGGCTAATTATCACACAGGGTTAGATTGGGAGTGTAATATAATAGGCTGTTTGTTCTTTTGTATTTTCTTCAAACTGTCATAATTCTGGTTTGTTCCTTGACATGTCATTGTGTTTCATTCAATTTTTGATCTTTGTTGCTGTTAGGTTAAAAGTCATTGAAGTTTGACATTTCTGCTGTATTATAAATTTGACTTTGATTCCGTAAAGTAAACCATAAGAGAAACTGGATAGACAAATGATAGACAAAACACAACCATGCTTTTTTTAAACATTTATCACTGATAAAAATAAACCATTCTTTGATTTTTTTTAATCATATGCCATTGTTATACAAATGTTTAATGACTTTAATGAGTGATATTGAGTGTGTGTGTGTGTGTGTGTGTGTGTGTGTGTGTGTGTGTGTGTGTGTGTTCATGAATGCAGATGGCATGAATTTCTAACGCAAGCTGAAAATGCTGTCTTAAAAGAAGATTTAATAGGAAGTATGCATTATTACATGTTATGTGTTTCCTAAACACAGACTAGTATGACAGACCTTTGTTAGGTACAGTATATTTTACAGTATGTGTTCTCTAACAAACACAATGGAAAGCCTTGGGACTCACACATTCAAATTTGGATGCTGTGGTGCACTGTATGTCATTTTGGATTCAAACGAAGCATTCAAATGTGTGGTTTTGTGTGTGAAAGAGAGTGTGAGAAAGACTTTGACTATCTGTTTGTACAGTATTTTTGTTTGTGTGCGTGACTTTGAGAGTGTGTTTGTGTAATGTTTGTTTGTATGGTTGTGCATGCATGAATGGGTGTGTGCTTGCATATGTGTTTTGTGAGAGTAGCTGTGTCTGGCTCTGTAAGTGTGAGTGATGTCTGTGTTTTTGTATATATTAATGATTGCATGTGTGAGTTTGTGTGCGCATGTGTCTGTTTGTGTGAGCGTGAATTTTGTACATATATGAGTCTGCAAGTAATGTGTTTGTCAATATGTATGTGTGTGTGTCTGTTTGTGTGTGTGGTTCTGTGAGTTTGTGCTGTGAATGTGTGTATCTGTGTCTGTGCGTCTTTCTTTTTTCTGTATGTATTTTTATCTGTTTGAGTGTGCATGTCTGTTTGTGTGTGAGAGTGTATTTGTGTGTGTGTGTGTCTGTCTGTGTGTATGAGAGTGAATGTGTGTATATATGTATGTGCCTGTCTGTCTATGAGTATGAGAGTGCGTGTGTGTGTGTGCCTGTCTGTCTGTGAGTGTGAGAGTTCATGTGTGTGTGTGCCTGTCTGTCTGTGAGTGTGAGAGTTCATGTGTGTGCGTGCCTGTCTGTCTGTAAGTGTGAGAGTTCATGTGTGTGTGTGTGCCTGTCTGTCTGTGAGTGCGAGAGTTCATGTGTGTGTGTGTGCCTGTCTGTCTGTGAGTGTGAGAGTGCGTGTGTGTGTGTGCCTGTCTGTCTGTGAGTGTGAGAGTGCATTTGTGTGTGTGCCTGTCTGTCTGTGAGTGTGAGAGTTCATGTGTGTGTGTGTGTGCCTGTCTGTCTGTGAGTGTGAGAGTGCATTTGTGTGTGTGTGTGCCTGTCTGTCTGTGAGTGTGAGAGTGCATTTGTGTGTGTGTGTGCCTGTCTGTCTGTGAGTGTGAGAGTGCGTGTGTGTGTGTGCCTGTCTGTCTGTGAGTGTGAGAGTGCATTTGTGTGTGTGTGTGCCTGTCTGTCTGTGAGTGTGAGAGTGCATTTGTGTGTGTGTGTGCCTGTCTGTCTGTGAGTGTGAGAGTGCATGTGTGTGCCTGTCTGTCTGTGAGTGTGAGAGTGCGTGCGTGTGTGTGCCTGTCTGTCTGTGAGTGTGAGAGTGCATGTGTGTGCCTGTCTGTCTGTGAGTGTGAGAGTGCGTGCGTGTGTGTGCCTGTCTGTCTGTGAGTGTGTGAGGATGCCAGGACAGTGGGGAGAGTGGGCCCCTCCTCGCTCCCACAGCCCCGCTTTGCAAAGCAAACTTCAGCGCTGTAGTATTTGCCTTGGCAGGGGCTGGCGGTGGATCGATGATCTGCAAAGTGGATTTGTTATTGGCCTGTTTGGCTTGGCAGCCCTTGAAAGCGGGCCCTGCTGATTGCAGTCCCAGATGTCACTGCGCACGTTCCTGTTCAGCGTTACTTTTTCTTTTCAAGTTCTCTGTTCTGGCGCAGTCCCGCTGTCCTCTGGCCCTCTGTGGTCCCGCTGTCCCCCTCGCCTCCTTTCAGATGGATTTCCCTTGCCGATGCCCACCGCGGCTGCACCTCCCCAAATCCCCCCACCCCCTCCCCAATCTGCCGGTTAACTGCTTCTTCCGTTCTGTCCTGAAGCCGCCATTATCCCTTCCTGTCATTTGCCAGGGGGGGCCGGTTCAGTGAACCCTCTCTCCAGTGTTTGCTTTGACGATTACACAAGGAAGCACGTCTCTTGCCTAATCCATTAAAGGTTCCCCTGGACCCTGTCATTGCCTCCTCCTCATCAGTGGCTCTGATCGCTGGCGGGGGCGGGCCCCGTGCCTAGGGGCCCCACCACAAGGCAAGGCTTCGCCTGGGAGACCCCCAGGCCAGCAGGGCTGATCACTCTCAATTTAAAGAGACGTGACAGATCAATTGTGCTCTCTGTGCCGTTAATGTAGAACACTTGAGTGCGTAACTGTGCGTTCATTGTTTTTAATGTGCCTCAAAAACTGGTGAAGAGTCTGTTAAGGACTCACCTGCAGCCCCACCCTTTCCTCATGCAGTCCACGTCTCTGAACTGTGGGGTGGCTGAATGTTATAGGGAGAGGGGTCTTAGTACCCTCACTTGAAGGAAAGTGGAGACCACCCACTTTCAAAAATAAAAGCACACCCCTGACACTTTTACGGCAGCTTTCTGTTTGCTGGGGGGGATTTACGACTCTTGTTTTCGGTCAGGCCAGAACATGTGTGTCCGAGGGGGCCCTGTCACAAACCCGTCGCGTTATCTCACGGCACCTTCATTAATAGTCATCACTTTGTCTCTCTCGGCTCGGGTATCAGGGCACACGCCATGCTTTGCTGGGGATTCTGTCGGCTCGACGCATCTCGTCGAGTTTATTAACTCAATCCTGCCAGCATAAGAGTGTTGAAAGATGGGAGGATGGAGGTGGTGTGATTCCCCTAGGCTGCTGTGCTGGAAGCAGTGAGATTACAGTATAAAGACATTTTGCACTTCCTACAGTATGAAAGTGTGCTAAGGTGTACACAGCTCCTGTCTTGTTGGGTCAGGACCTTGCTACCTATTAGTGTCTAACAGCTTTCCCCAGGGCTCTCTTTTAAGACGTGGTTGGCTAATCCCCTGTCTGTCAAACCATTGTTAATGTCTGGGATTAGTGGGTACGTAGGTAGGTGGAGGGCGGGACACTGTAAAGCCCCGCCCACTTTCCCTTACTTTTTTTGACGGCTGCACCCGCGCTGTGACATGGTCCAGACAGGGTGATCACACAAGTGAAATGACACACTCGTGGCCAAACACAATCACGCTGCAGTCATCTTTTGAAATGGATCAGATGGTGTCTGGGAGAATCCTCTCCTTCCGCTGAACCCCCCACCCTGTTCAGGCTCCTTGGCGGCTCCAGGGAGATGAGTGATGGGGAGGGGGTGGGACTTTGACAGGACCAATATCGGATCAGCGCGCTCGCCACTTACAGACCCTCGTCCATCTGCAAAAGGAAACTGATCTAATAGGGTTTTCTCTCACAGAGGGGGGAAAAAAACTACAATTGTGCCTTTCTTGGCTGCAGAATTGATAGGCTTACTACTCTCAATCTCAAGAAATAATCAGCAGGGACAGATTACAGACTTTAGATGGCCAAATGGTGCCCCGTGCAGCTGAAAGCCACCAAGAGTGACTAAGTACTTACTAACTTGTTTTCCACGTGAGATTTCGCTGGACTTTTGCCGGCGCCAGTCTGCTATTTTGATCCCTTATTTTTGGGTTTTTCGCAAGACCTCCAGGGTCACATGGGAGCTGTTTCCACTGCGTCTCGGTAACAGGGGGATAAGTGACGCGTGCGGTGTGGGGTCTGGGCGGGCATTGCCATGGCGAACGTGACGTTGGTGACATCAGCTTTCACAGTTCCGCCCACATCAGAGCGTGAAGGCCTTGCTGGAAACAGCCATGCTGCACACTGTTGATGAAACGCTTCCCCCGGCCAAAAACCTGCAACTGAACTTTCCACGACGAGCAGGAAAACGTTTGTAAGTTATTACACGCAATATTTTAGTAAATTAGGCCTTTAATTAGAGCAATTGCTTTTTTCTTCTTCTTGGGTTTTGATGTTTTTTTTTCTCCCTGGAGCCAGCGGTCTTTGTTAAAAATAGGGAAGCCATAGTAACTGTAGTGTACAAAGAGTAACAGTGATACTGAGGCGAATTGGGGCAGAAATTCCTCTTATGGAGGGGGAAACCAGCCTCCAGATGCAGAATTTGGGCTTTGGCTGCTCACTCTTCTACACTTTTGTACAGGCACACATACACACACACACACACACACACACACACGTACACATATATACACACACACACACAAGCACATGCACCCATGCATTTACACACAAACACATGCATATACACACATGTGCATATGTACACATACATACACACACACACACATACATACACACACACACACGTGCACACATGTACACACACACAAACACATGCATATATACATTCATGTGCACATGTACACATGCATACATCTGCACATGCATACACCCGCATGTGCAAATGCGCATACACATGCACACACACACACACATGCGGATACTCACTTACACACTTTATGGTGTGAATGAAAATGCTCATAGTCCACAGAACTATATACCTCCTTGAGAGTGAAACCCTACACACCCTACATCTCTAGAGGGAGCAGAGTCACCTACCACAAGAATTTCCATAGAGATGCAGGCTGCAGTACCTGCCCTGATCCCACTCCGGTTTTCCATCATGGACAAGTGTATGGGTCCACAACTATTCTCAGCACAGTTGAAGGTGCAGTGGTAGTGAGCTGCAAATAACCACTTAAAACAGAGTGTGTGTGAGTGTGTTGTGAATTTGTCAAGGGTAATGCTAGTACATCATTGTGTTTACATTTAAGGCATTTTAAATGTAAATGGAAGAGTTGCTATTGTCCAGAGCGGCAAAGTTTGCATATCACACACGGTCCATTCTTACATCTGGGTATTTACTGAGTCAAATCAGGTTCTTTGCTTAAGAGTGCGATGACAGGGCCAGCGCTGGAATCTCCCACGGAATCAACCATGCAACCTCTGAGTTGCAGGACCAGGTCCCTAACCTCTACACTGCCGCCTTGCAGTCACCCCTCTGTGGTCACCATTGAAAGATTTGACTCAGTCCTGCAGCCTCTCCCAGCGCCATCCACGGTGAGCTGCGCCCCACAACTGCAGCCCCCCTTTACTTTACACACCCGGGGGGGCAAGGGCTCTGAGCTCGGGCGGAGTAATGAAGACACGCACCGGGGTGTCAGCGTGTCCTCCATTTCACACCGTGCCCACACACGCGGGACGCCGTAAGGCATGAGAGGGGAAGGCGCTGCCACTTTCGCCGACTCGTCTCCGCTAACCCCCCTCAGGCGACAGGAGGGGAGCGGGCTCATGAATCAGTGATTCGGGATCCATTAGTTGCGTCTGCTTTCAGCTCGCATCGGGGGTGAGAGCGAAGACAGGCTGGTGTGGCGAGCTGCCGAGAGAGGCCCGGAGAGTGACTCACACCTCCGGTGTCACTGGGAGTGCGTGTCTCCACACACAAACACACACACACACACAACCATACACACACACACCTCACAGACACTCAGCAGCAGCACTTAAACTATTGACATGCGGCCCCCGCGACCGGCTGCACACACACAGACCCAAACTTTTATCGGGAGATAAGGGCCGGGGCTGGAGACGGCGCAGTGCCCAGGAGCCCCCTCCAGTCAGGTGTAACAACGGCTCCAATCAATCATATCAGTTTCTGATTTGGCGCTCGCGCCATGCCAGATGTCAGCGGCCTGATAAATAATGCTATATGACAAGGCCAGGGCCCTGTGGATGTGTGCGATGGGTAGACGGCGGACGGGGGGGCAGGGGGTGGCGGTGGTGGGGTGGGGATTCTCACTGCCCCCCCACCCTCCTACCCACCCCAGCCCCCTCGACAGCCAGCTGAGCCCACTGTTTTTCACAGTTCTGTTTTTTTTCCCTCCCTCCTCTCTGGCAGACATGAGATAAATACGAGGCAACGCATCCTAACTCACTTACCGAAAAGGGCACAGGAATCATGGTCGCCATCTCTGTCTGGTTTCCTCTCTGTGTCTCCCGCTCGTTCTCTCACTTCTCTCTTCCCCCCCTCCCCCCACTCTCCATCCTCCCTCTTCCCTTCTCCCCCTGCACTCTGTATCTCTCTGTCTCTCACTGTCACTCTCTCTATCTTTCACTCTTTCACTCTCTCTCTCTCGCCATTTTTCTCTCTGTCACGAATGAGATCATGAGCTGTGGGCCTGAAGCTCTGGGACTTCCTCCACGTTTCTGCTCGCATGAGAATGTATAAATTCTGGGCAGATATTTATTTGGAGTGCGTTAAAGCAACAGTAAACAGAATACAGTGCAAGTTTATGTTTGTCCCGGGTCATTTCCCGGATAGTAGTGTGAAGCACAGGGGCCGAAGGAGAGGCAGGGTAAATACCGTGAGTGAATAAATACGCCATGCAGGCCCCTGGACAGGAAGAGGAGTCTATCTTTGTGTGTGTGGGGATTTTTTTTGTTTTGTTGATTTTTATTTTTTATAAATGAGGTGTCGGATGGATGCGAGGTTCATCGAGTCGTCCATTAGCTGCTTGTTTAGAAGGGGCCTCCTGTTTGTTGTTTGTTTTTAGACTGATCCAATCTGGATTGTGCTGGTTTTATGTTTGCCTGTATACAGCACTAGCTGTGTGTGTGTGTGTGTGGGTACGCGCATGTGTATATGTGTTTGTGCATGTTTGTGTGCGTGTGCGAGTCAGTGTGATGGTCAATGTTTGTGTATGTGAGTACATGTGTGTGCGCATATGTATATTTGTGTTTTAATGTGTTGTGCGCGAACATGTTTGTGTGTGTTTTCATGTGTGAGTGTGTGCGTGCATGTGTATACGTGTGTTTTCATGTGTGTGTGTGCATGCTCATTGTGAGTGTCTGTGTATGTGTGTATGTGCCTGTAAGTTGAGCATGCTCAGTGTGGTCCGGTGCCTGAGAGACCAATGCTATCAGCTCCTCAGAGATGAGGGGAAATGTCTGTGCTCTGTTTGATCTGGCTGTGTTTCTGCCCGTTATCAGCAGTGCGAACAGTCCGCGAGAGAAGCTGCAGTAGTGGAATTGTGGGGTGGTGTGGTTTTGTGTTTTAGTTGTGCGTTGCTTTGAATAGCTGCCATTGTGGGAGGAATGAGTTGAGCCATTTCTTATTGACCCCAGTGTCATGTCTCATTAGTCCTGTTTCGTGTTGTGATTACATTGTGTCCGTGTGGTGATAATTGTTCTGTGCAGTGTGAGAACCTGAGTGTTTGTGATGGTAGTGCATTGTGTTCATTTGTGTTGTTCATTTTTGTGTTGTGGAAATGGCAGTGTAGTGTCAGAATTGGAGAACTGGATGGGAAGTTGTAAGTTCTAATTCCCAGGTGATTCTTAGCCATTGCACCCTTGAACAAGATACGTATGGGTTGTTTTGGTTAAGTTAAAGGTTGATCTGGGTGATTATTCATTTCAGTAAATAATGACCTGTATCAATGGACTGCCTGTAAGAAATAAAAAAAGTGAAATCTGTGCACATTGCCATGGATAAGAGTGCTTACTGAATGACTGAATGTTTTCTCAGTATGTTTTGTACTTTGTAGCTGTATTGTGAAAGTCCAGTCTGAGAGCTGGGGGAACTGGGATTAGGGGAGGTGGGGGGTCATCAATCGCTTGCAGACGGGTGACCCAGGGAAGTGTGTGATCATGTTTCGCAGTGAAACTCTGGCCTGATGAATGTGCTGGTGGTAAGAAGGTCTGTGTTGATTAATGAAAGCAGGGCTGTGACCCCCAGTGCCACATTTCACGCATCTCTGTGAGATCTGTGGTGCTGAGCGGTGCTGTGGGACTGACACCATCTGTCCTCACTCTGACACCCTCTCCTGCTCTCTGCTCTGCTCACTGATACTACACACTGAGCTCCCTGCTGTACACACTAACACCACCACCTACACACTGAGCTCCTGCTGTACACACAAACACCACCACCTACACACTAACCGAGCTCTCTACTGTACACACTAACACCACCACCTACACACTGAGCTCCCTGCTGTACACACTAACACCACCACCTACACACTAACCGAGCTCTCTACTGTACACACTAACACCACCACCTACACACTGAGCTCTCTGCTGTACACACAAACACCACCACCTACACACTGAGCTCCCTGCTGTACACACTAACACCACCACCTACACACTGAGCTCCCTGCTGTACACACCAACACCACCACCTACACACTAACCGAGCTCTCTACTGTACACACTAACACCACCACCTACACACTGACCTCTCTACTGTACACACAAACACCACCACCTACACACTGAGCTCCCTGCTGTACACACTACACTCACTGACTCTCTACTGTACACCTAACACACCACCTACACACTAACCGAGCTCTCTGCTGTACACACTAACACCACCACCTACACACTAACCGAGCTCCCTACTGTACACACTAACACCACCACCTACACACTGAGCTCTCTGCTTTGCACACAAACACCACCACCTACACACTGAGCTCTCTGCTGTACACACTAACACCACCACCTACACACTAAGCTCCCTGCTGTACACACTAACACCACCACCTACACACTAACCGAGCTCTCTACTGTACACACTAAAACCACCACCTACACACTAACCAAGCTCTCTACTGTACAATCTTACACCTCAACCTACACACTGAGCTCTCTGCTGTACACACTAACACCACCACCTACACACTAACTGAGCTCGCTACTGTACACACTAACACCACCACCTACACACTAACCGAGCTCTCTACTGTGCAAACGTACACCTCCACCTACACACTGAGTTCTCTGCTGTACACACCAACACCACCACCTACACACTAACCAAGTGCTGTACAAACTTACACCACCATCTACACACTAACACCACCCTCTGCACACTGAGCTCTCTACTGTAAAAACTCACCCCACCACCTACACACTCACCGACCTCTCTACTGTACACACAAACACCACCTTCTTCACACTAACACCACTCCCTACATACTAACATCACCCCCTGCACACTGACACCACCCTCTACACACTGAGACCTCTGCTGTACTTACTAACACCAACCCCTATACACTAACTCTAATGTACTCACAGTGATAGTGTATACATTAACACTATCTTTCTTCAAATGTAGCATACAAACACACCAGTGTCTGTATTCTCTTTTGAGGTTGTCATAGTTTGTCTGACTCAAAGCATACACTTCCACTCAGGTGTGATTAATTAAACAGTTAACATCCCAGCATGCTCATAGATTTGTACAGAAAAGCTGGGTCGTCCATAATTAAGGCTAGCATGACCAATGGCTAGCATGTAGATAGCCTTTCACGCCACTTCTTCACACGCTGGCTGCGTTCTGTATGCCCTGACGCTACCTCTGTGCAGACTGGCTAAGCCCTGTACGCACTGATACCAGCCCTCCGCACACAGAGAGACCCAGCTTTATGCAGCCTAATAACGGCCCGCTGCACAGAAAACATGAGCCTGAGCCATTTTAACTCCTGACGTGTCCCACAGACACATTCCGCATCACTACTTCTTCAATGTGTCATATCCCCAAAGTAACGGGGTGCCATTTGTTTGCCGTACACGTCAGGTATGTTTTCCGTGAGTTGTCAGAGCCTCCCCTTCGGCCCCGCGGAGCGCCGCTAACTCCTCCGCCTGTCAGAGGAACAAATGCAATAAAGAGACTGTAAAGTGCATTAGCTTCACTACATAAACAAAGTGTTGCCTCATTAAGTCTCAGCGTAATATGATGCCGTCTGAAGTCCATTAGGCCTCCTGACAGAAAGGTGCACCAGGAACTTTGTTTCTTCTGTTGGCCCTTGTATTATTAATTGTGCAAGCGCTAACGTTCTGTTTACTCATAGCTCACCAATTATATTCACAGCGGTGCTCTGTGAAAACCTGCTCCACCGGGACACAGGGGGATGCCTAATACAGGGGATGCCAATTCATTTAAGTCACTTCGTGTAAGCATTGGGGCTGAATGTATTCCCAGATGTGCGTTGAGGGCCCGTCTGTGGGGTGATGAGAGAGACAGTGGCCTGATTCTGGCTCATTTGCTGTGGGTGACTGAGGAGTGAGGTGCGGTGCGATCTCCGGGAAAGTGGGAGGCAGCATATGTGTGTGTGTGTGTGTGTGTGTGTGTGAGTGTGTGTGTGATCCCCAGAGATCCCTGGATGAGGTTAAGGCCAGGCTGTGTTTAGGTTTTAGGCGATGGGGTTCAGGATGTGTGAGTCCTGGGTGATGAGAGGAGGGGTGTGGCAATTTTGGGGCGAATAGGCGGCTGGGTGAGTATGAGCCTTAGGTGAGCTCAGGGCAGGATGAATATGAATTTATGAATATGAATTTTGGATGAAGTGGGATGTTTGAGTTTTGAGGGAGTTAGGGGCATGGCATATATGACAGTTTGGTAAAACAGGGGTGGGGGGTTAAAGTTTTAGATGAGTAAAGGATGTGATGTTGCAGCTTTTGATAAGTTGGGGGGTGGGAATGTATATGTTTTTGGAACATTAAGACCTGGGGTGGCTGAGTTTTGGGTGAGTTTAAGGCTGGGTGTGTATGTGCCTGAGGGAGCGAGGGGGTGGGTTGGGACGGAGTCTTGGGCACGTGGTAGGCGGAGCTGCACACCAGCCCTGGGCGTGGCCGGCTCAATAGCGCTGACCGTGGCGTGGCCCTTCGGCGTGTGAGCCCCGGCGTGGCAGGCAGCGGGGGATGGGGGTCTGTTCCCCTCTTCAGCTGTCAGGAGCGTTTCAGCAGTTTGTCAGTAAACACACCCTTTGGGCTCTGCTCTGTGTCAGGGGTACCCTGGCCCTTTAATCACCAGAGGGGCCCAACGCCAGCCTCGTTATTGATGCCGTAAGGGCCCGACATGAAGGAGAGAAGAAAAGAGCGCAGGGTTAAGGGAACAGAGCAAGGTTTGAGGTTGCTCTGAAGAAAGCCACACTTCTCTCTTTTCATTAACATTTTGACTGTGTGCGTGCAAATCAATCCACACAGAGAAAAAAAAACTGCTCCGACGAGTGTGTGTGTGTGTGTGTGTGTGTGTGTGTGTGTGTGTGTGTGTGTGTTAGGGTCGCGCAGCCATGTAGCCTCATGTTTGATATTTAGCGACCCATTTCGGTCTCTTGGGGTCTGAAATGGGGGTGGGGAGGTGCGATAATGGAGGCCAGTTGGTCACAGACTCAAATTGAGGAGAACTTGTGAAGTGCCCTTGAAATAAATAAAGAAAAAAATAATTTTGTGAAGTACAGCACAGCATCCATACCTTCCCCTCAACAGACAAGCACACAGACACACGCTGTCATACACACACACACACACACACACACATAATCACACTTGCACTCATACACATATACTCACACACACACACACACACTCACTCATAAACATACACACACATACAATCAACTGCTGTACAGTGTGGAGTTGCAGTGTGGTGTTCTGAATGTGTGCCCACACTGGTCTTTCTTGTACCACTTCTTCCCACTACACACAAAGACACACACACTCACTTTTTTATGCTTGCAAGGGTGTAATTCGTGCCGCCATTTATCTTTGGCGATTATTCTGTGAAAGTGAAAACTCTTTCACAGGAATACTCACGGGCAGCTGGGTCGGCCAGAGACACTCAGTTCAGCAGCTCCAGTAATCCAACCCTCCTGTGCTGCTGGAGTTTCGGGTCCAAGAATTCCTCTAACCCCCAGCTGCCCCCCCCCCCCCCAGCAGGAGAGCGTCTGTAGTCTCTAACAGCACCCAGTGAGCTGTGAGATATCTCCCTAAGCCTCATACCTCCGTGTCTCACAGTTGCGTCTGGATACCAGGAGCCTTTATCACAGAAGCTCACATCAGCGGCCCCGCTGGCACACTCTGCACCAGGGGTGGGGAACCCTGGTCCTGGGACACTGCAGACGTTTCTGGCTTTGCCTCCAAATAAAACCCCTAGCCACATGACCTCATGAATTATTCAACTTATTGAATGTGAATGTAGGGGCCTGTGTGCAGGGGTTTCACCCCGCAGACTGCAGAAAAACCGCAAAAGATCCAGAATATCTCTGTCGCTTCGGGACCAGGTTAGCCTACCTGTGCGCTGTGCTCTCCTCCGTCATCGACTCCTGCTCAGCTTCTCCAGGAAGCCCCGGGGCACAACGCTTAATAGTGATGGGCAGCTGAAAAGCGTTCCCTTTGAGGCTGCCACCGCTAACCGTTAACGCCCAGCTAAGATAAAGACGCACACGCGCTCTTTCTTTTTTGAGGAGTTAGGTGGGTGGGGGGGGGTGGAGGTGTAGGCGGGGGCGGAAGTCTTGTGATGTCCCTGAGATCCCCCACCGTGAGGGATCGGCCAACCCCCCTCCCCCAAAAAAGAGTGTAGAACGTGATGCCCAAAGATGTGAAAGGTGGCTTAATAGGGGTTGGGGGGAAAAGTCCCTCAGCGCTTTCATTGTAATGCTGCGGGATTAGGCCCGTCACTGAAAGTGCCACACACAGCTGAGACAAAAGCCTCTCTCTCTGCTATTAAAGGTTTAGGGCTAATTGCAAAGATTTCTCTTTTTCTCCCCGACGCTCCAAAAAATTGCTTTTAAGGAGGGCTGAGAAGTGAGGGGAACTGAAAGGGAGGTGCTTCGTGTGAAAGGGAGCGTGAGGAAAGGCCTGCGGTGGGGCGGTATTGATGGGATTACTGACACTCTGGGAGAGGGAGAGAGTGTGTGCTGGGGGGGGCAGGAGAGGAGAGGAGTAAATGATTTAAAAGGGAGCGGGATAATGTAATGAAGGCACGAGGCTCCTCTGACTCTAGGAGCTGCTCGTCATGAGGCTAATCCCACGCGCGTATGTCTGCATTAACGCTCGTACGTCGCCGCTCAGCACTTTTGCCGGCTCTCCGGGTCTTTGGGTTGCCGTGGTCTGTCGGTTGACGGTCACGCCTCGTCTGCGCTGGCTTGTCAGTTCGGGGTTTTCCGGCTGCAGTGCTGACGGGAGCGGATGAAGAGGGGAGGGGGGGGGGGGTTGGGGGAAAGGGGTCAGGACAGGGGGATTCCAAAAGAGAGACAGGGCCCTGGCCCTTCCGGGGTGTCTTGAGAGCTTGTAAGAGGAGGGCGCAGATAAGGGCACCTCACCCCCTCATCCCCTCACCCGTCCCTGGGGACCTTAATCCGTGTCACCCTAATCTGGAGGATGGCTGAGCCCTGGAAAGAGGAGTGCTCGAAAGGGGCACTCTTATGAAAGTGGGGCGCAGAGATAAGTCATTGGCCAGGTCCAGCGGGGGTTGGGGGGGGGGGCCTGCACCATCCTGTCTCTGTCACAGCCAGACACTGCCCCCCCCACCCCAGTCTGCCATCACTAAAGGTCCCCTCAGACTTCCTGTTCAGAGCAGCTCGCCGAGCACTCTGGTAGAAGCGTCACCCTCACACCTCCGAGCCCTGCCCACGCCTGCCACTCTAGGGCCCCAGAGTCAGCGAGAGCCTGTCAGAGCTTTGGAATGAAACTTTCCCTCTGATTCAAGCAGCAACAGCAACAACCAAAACAGACAGAAACACCCTTTTAATCTGAGTGCGTTGCGAAACACTGGTTGACCAGACGGGCTTTTGCGTTTGTTTTTGTGACGAGCGCCATTAGCAGCACTATTTAATTGCGTGCCTTTGGAGCTTTTAGCAACAGATTTACAATTTATATACCGCCAGTTTTTCCACCAGAAGGTAGCTGTTTTTGGATCCATAAAAAAAGGAGATAATCTTCTAAAGCCAGAATAAAGATCATTAACTAAACCGGTCTTAACAGCCCCTAATAAAGGCTAATTTCATTACTCACACCCTGCGCCTCATTGTTAGCATGTCTGTTATCTTTAGCGGTCGTCGGGTAGCGAGGAGACAGCGGAATTTTTGTGCTCTTTTGGGCTTTCTTTTCATTCACTCTCTTTCCGTCACGGGCCATAAAGGTGAACAGAGGGTGAGTAATGTCACAAGTAAATTTTTGGTGACACAAGATAAGCAGACCGGTGTTGGTCCAGCAGCACGGAAAGAGGATCAACTGCCTATCTTTACGACGGTCTCTAAAATCAGTGAATTTTTTTTATACCAAACGTAGTGAGCATCATATCTTCATATTACCATATTTTGGACAAAATTTCCTGAACTGAGAAAGAGATTTTGAGGGAAATGAGTCACTAAAAAAAAAAAAACAACTTATACAATAAGAAACTGTCACACAGTCAGACCCAGGGCTTGCTTGTTTTCACCCCCACCCCAGAGTCCCGGGGGCGGCATGATTATTTAATTGCGCCATTTTAAAAGCTGACGGGTGTGAAGAATGTGGAATGCAGGCAATGACTGGCTGTCAGACAGTCTGAGGGAGAGATCGCCCCAGTCCAGGAGGGCGAACTCATGACCTTCACATCCAGATATTCCTTTATCATCCTGCCACTGGACTTGCCCTCAAAATAACTGCAGCCGAGGCTAAGCCTTCACAGGGGCGAGTGATGCACACCCTCTTCAGTCCTGTGTGCACGCCTGTGTGTGTGTGTGTGTGTGTGTGGGTGGGTGGGGGGGACCGGTAATGCCACAACACCGCAATGCCATCGGGTGCCATACGGTAACCATGCCTGCTAAAATTAAAAGCGATACCAAGCGAGGTTTCTGATGCTTTATGGGAAAGGGGGCGGGGGGGGAATCACGCTTTCCCTTAAGAGTCCTGCCTTCATGTTAATTTAGAGTGATGCTTTAATAGCTTTGTAAAGAAATCCCCTTAAGAGCGCCCATGAGTGCAGTGCCACAGTGAGTGAGGGTGAGAGCGCTCTGCTCCCGCCACAGGGGAGACTGTCTGCCGGAGGAGAAATGCATGCAGTCTACAGGCCTGAGCAGAGCGCGGACGCACACACACGCATATCTATATACACACACACGCCCATCTACATATACACAGAGGCATATACACATCTACATACACATGCACACGCACACACGCATCCACACTTCTATAAACACACACATATACATCTACACACATTCACACGCACACATACACATCCACACACACACACACACACACACACACACAAAAGACATACATGTTTAAACACATAAAGAAACACACACTCACAAACTCACACATGAAAATATGCTCACACACTCATAAATACAAACACTCTCACTAACACATATACACACACACACACACACACACTGCACGGGCTCATATGTCAACAGAAACACAAGAGGCGCACACACACTCACGCACATATACACGCGCATACACTACAAGCTCATAATTGTTCAAGAATACAAAAGCAGGTTCTCCCACAAACACATGCTCTCCCAAAGCCACATAAGCCTACGCTGTTTGTCCTGTACCCACCACACACTCGGAAGTACATTAAATGCGTAGGCGTCATCAGTCTTGTCACCATAGGCTGCTCTCCAATCCCCCACTCCATGAAATACGTACCCCATCTCAATCACTCCCCCATTCTCACTCACATGCACACCCGCAATCAACCCCACACACAGTCAAGCACATGATCGCAAGCAAGTGGTAATGTTCATCATTGTGCTTTGCCATAGAAACAGGTCGGCCTATTTACTCGTGAACATACTCTTTGGCTCCATGCTCACGCACTTCTGTTAACTTGCATATTCAAATACGCTGGTAGCCACACACATATGTGCCCACACACTGCCTCCCATGTACCACCAGTCCTTACAAAGCCATGTGTATAATGGATGCTGGATGTGTTGGATTTGCTTGTATTCATGAAAGGTAAAACCTACATTATGGATTTATACTCATATGAAAGTATCCTAATCCAAAGGAAAATATCCATGATCAGTTCCAAAAACGAAATTAGAAAATGTTTTATATTTAAACTGCAAAATAAAAAAAAAATCCTTCAAGGTTCAAATGTGCAGAGATTTATATCAACACCCCCACCCACCCAGGCCCCCCCCGATCACATTTTCACACTCGCTCGTCTGTGCAGGCTCTGCCTTTGAAGGCATGGCCCGTCTGGTTTTGGGAGCTGGCCGATCCTTTGAGGAATCAGTGGCGGACACACACAAACAGCTTTTATGAAGTGGTACCAAGTTATCAGCTCTCCGAAAGCCTGCCAAGCCCTAGTGTTTACCAGCCTGATAGCGGCCCACCTCCCCCCTCCACCACCACCCCACCCCCGCCCCGCGGTCCTGATATGAGCGCCGGGCCGACGGCGGCCGGCCGCACCGGGCCCACGCTCTCGCCTGTGTATTAGCAGCTGTCAGTGTGGGAGAGTGTGGCTGAAGCTGCGCAGAGCTGGGGACGGGGGACGGGGGGGGCAGAGCAGATAGCCGCTGCCCCGCAGATCAAAGAGCCCCCAGCTCGGCCCCAGATAACCCGCTGGTGTTTCGTGCCCCTGCCTCTCGTCTCTGTCTGTGATCATAGGGGCCAGACAAGTCCCTCTCCTAAACCCCCCCCACCACCACCACCTCTGCCAGCTCTTTTTATCGCCCAAGAGGCTCCCCCATTCCCCCCATCGCCTTCTTTCTTTCAGCTTCCTGGAATTCAGGCCGGACACTTTATTTGTGCTTTCGATGATAATCTGTGTTTGGGTTCATCTTTGCTCATTGTTGAAGTGTGTCTGCGCTCCGGTCCCAATGTCCCCACAATGGAGGTGTGCGAAGACGAGATGCTATGGGGGGACCCTGTGCAGAGGACAGCTAGCCTGTACCTTACACCTGCTTGACTTGAGTGATGAAGGGGTGGAGAGACAGTGATGTCATCATCTTACTGAGATGAATGCACCTCCAGCTGCCCCAAACGCAAGCAGAAAAACATACTGGGAGCAATCTCTGCTCTGAACTCCACTGTACTGGCACCTCCGCCTCAGCAAGTTCATGGTTCCCAATGGGTACGAAATACATGTGAGCGGCCAGCCGTCAAAGCACATCATTAGTCAAAACTCATAGCTGAAAACAGAGGTAAACCTGTATTTCTGGGACATGTTTGTTCTTACATTCATATTTTCTGTGTTTTCTGTCAGTCACGTAAAGGCTTTTATGAAAAGGACGTATAATGGAGGGGGCCCTGGGGCCTCAGAAATATGTGAAATATTTATGCATTTATGTGCATATAATATGTAAATATTTATGCATATATGAAATAATTATAGTGGACTGTGACAGGGTTGGAAAAGGACTGTGACAGGGCTGGAAACCCTGGTTGACTTCCTGCCGTAGCGTAACGGTCTGGTTTCTTGCACTGGCCTTTTTGCAGGGATGTTCGACCGCAGCGTGACCCTGCTAGAGGTGTGTGGCAGCTGGCCCGAGAGCTTCGGACTGCGTCACATGCCCTCTGTGGATGCCTCCGAGGACGGCCTGAGGGAGCGCCTGGCCGACGCCATGTCCGACTCGCCCAGCAGGGATGCTGTAGGCGCTGGGACAGGTAAAGTCCTCCACCACAGTTAGCAGCATCACTGGGATCCCCTGTGTTCCACTCTGACTGTAATACACTACATTACATTTAGCAGACAGCCTTACAGAGAGCAATTTGCACAGCTTGCATTTTTGCATTCAGTCTATTTACAGAGGTGGATATTTACTGAAGCAATAAAAATGATGTGAGCCCATAGAGGTGGGCTGTAGAGGCTTCGCAGCTCAGTCTCTGTGTAGGGCCTCCAGCCTCCTGGGCATCACAGGCCATCACAGCTGTGCGCCAGAGGAAGGCCATTAGCACCACCACGCAGCAGAAAAGGCCTCTGTATGGCTGTGGATTAAAGGAGCGATCTGCGGTTGCAAGCTACTTGGCCACAAGCCAGAAACTGATCACTCCTGGCTGGGTCGCCTGGGCGAGGGTGTCTGACGTTTGAAAGGCCCGAAGACCCCAGGTAACATCACTGATGATGCGTCCAAGTGCAATGTGAGATTCATTAAACCGGTCAGTCTATTTACAGAGGTGGATATTTACTGAAGCAACGTAAATGTTGTGCCTGGCTTAAGGGTAAAATGGCAGTGCCCTACCTAGGAATCAAACCCGCAACCCCTTACAAGCCCAGCTCTCTTCTCATAAACCCAACGTCTTTACCATTATCTGGACCCGAGTTAAAAAGTTATCTGGTTTTCCTGTTCTATCCTCTCTTGTCAAGTTTGTAACAAAGCACTGAAATTCCTCTCTGCGTTGTGGCTTATCACCGTTTTACTTTAGGGATATTCTTTGCTCATAATCCATTGGTAAGCCACTACATCTAAAAAAATCCTAATTTTGTGTAAGTGGGACTTCATTTCAAAGTAATAATTCTTCTGTAATAAATGTAGATATAGATAAGTTTCTCTGGACCAACCAGATCCACTCTCAGAAATCTGAGGGCACGCATGTATAAACTTTCAGACAGGCTATGCCAAAAAAAATATATTAATGTCTTCCAGACACTCTACCAGAAATAGAGGTTGTGGAGCTGAGACAGTCCTGGTCTTATTGTGCATTACCTTTATATTTGGCAGACTCTCTTATCCACAATAACTTAGAAAACTGCATGTGAAAAAAGGCTAGTCAAAGAACAATTATCAGTGTTATCGAGTGTAACAGCCAACAGTGGTAGCTATTTCTAAAATCTGTAACATAACATTACATACCATCGAAGGTTTACACAGGGGTTGTGTGGTCTCTGTTCCCAATGCACCGAGTGCCCCAGTCTCCACAGTCTCGTGTTTACGTGTTCAGCACACAGGAAAGTTCAGATACTCATCTTGGTATTGGGGAGTGAGGATGGGCTGTGTAAATAACTGCTTTATTGTTTCCTGTGGGATGTTTTTCTGAGGATTTAACTCTTATTTCTACATTCACTGCTCAGAATATCTACATCTCTAATTACAGTTACAAGAGACAAACAGGTCGTCTGTCTTGTCTGGTCCAAAGTACCCACAAACAGTCAGAGTATATGACAAGCTGGGTATGCTTTGCTATATGGTACCTGTAGGTACCTGTGTACAGGTGGCATCACATGGATCAGCTGAGGTGTGAGAGGAGCAAGCAGTGAGGGTAAGATCTGGCGGAGCTCAGACCAGCAGGGGGGTGTCAGAATCTGGTCCAGGAGTGTGCTGTTTCAAGCTTTCAGTTATTAATTCATGTCAGCATTTTCCTAAAGAGTCTGCACACTTTGTTTCCAAGGCCTGCATTAGCTGCTGATTGAAAGGAAACCACAAAAACCCTGCAGACACAGAGGCCCTCCAGGACATGGGTTTGACACCCCTTTTCTATAGGAAGCGGTTTTCCGGACGAGAGCAGCTCCTCACAGCTGCCAAGGAGAGAACGCTGGGCTCCGATTCACCTCCCCAGGGAGAATCCGATGTGATCCATGGTTCCCTGTGATTTAGAGACAGGGGTTAGAGGAGAAGGTGGTGGTGGGGGGGCGGGTTGGGGGGTTGGGGGGGGCAAACCTTCTGTTCCTCATCAGCCCGGTGTAAGGATAGGGGCGCAGGGGTCCCAGTCTTTCGATGCGTGTTTATTTGTGTTTGCAATTATGGTGGAAAGAATCAGAAATGGCCTTCCGGATGTGGCGAGCCCAGCTCCAGTGCCTCCAGGGCAGGGAGACCTCAGCTCTGAGGAGGCAATTTCCCTCTTAGGGAGGAGTCCCCAGCGCTCCATTCCTCCACATGTGCTCCAGTGGGGGATTTATCATGTAGCACAAATCAGACAGCATAACTAATAACTTCTATTTTTTTAAATCATAATTTCTGTGTTGTGAGTCACTCACTTTTCACACTGTGAATCTGAACAGATGATTCTCTGTATGAGTGCAGTTGATGGTGATTGAGGGTGGGAGTTGGAGGTCATCACCTTCCCTCACAAACCGTATGGGCCTCTCCTTCTCCTTCTGTTAGCTACAGCACGCTGCCTATCAGACAGACAGCGCTGGCACAGTAATGCGCTCAGAGAGGGTGACATCACAACAACAGCAACTTCCTGGTAATGCATTAAAGCCACAGCAGTAGTGAGTCCTGCATGGTAAAAGTGTTTTCCTTTTCATTTTCCTGGACAAAAAAAAGAATCAGAAATGGCCAAACAGAGCTCTGTACAGCTGAATATTATTTTGCCTAGGTACTCTCCTATTTAGTAAATAATACATGAGCTGGAGATAATCAGATATAATTCATTTCATAATGCATTCGATATTAACCCTTCAGATACCTGTTTTACAGGAAAGCTGTACTAGAAGAACATTGTTTACAGTTTAGTTTTGGAGAAAATCATACAGGTGACGTTTAATAAGGTAACATGCCGGAAAAGTATGCTGGAAGCTAGCTGCCTGTCTGGTCCCTGGGTGTCCGAGTTTAACCAGCTACCTTGGGAGGTTCAGATTAGTTCACTCTCTCCATATGAAACGGATTGTACTAAATATAACTTGGATGAAGAGGACCTGAGATAAAAGCATAAAATGTAAACAGAACTGGGTGGTGATTCACTACGCACCAGACAAAATTTCACTCCTTTTGAATTGCACTAAAGCACCACTCTAAAAGAACAGCAAATGCTATCATGCTGAAACCCTTTCCAGCACTGCTAACCTGGGAGGTCCTTTGGGAAATGGCAGATCCACTCTCCCAGTGTATAGTGAGTAATGGGGCCTCCACACCTAAAGGCGATTTGTGATGCCTTTTATTAATAGAATAAGTGTTTTCTGCACCTCCTCTCTCTACCTCCTTCTACACAGCCACCTGGGTTTGTCTGAATGCAGTTGGATTCTCTGCCCAGTGAAATTCATCACTATTCATTGACTAGTCTTGGCTCCATATTCTCTGAGAGCATCTAGAAGAACATCTGTATATTTGGATTACATGTTTTTTTTTTTGTTTTGCATAGGTTGCATGCAACTTTCCAGCCTCTACTTTGAGATTATGCTCACACAAGGTCATTTTCAGTCAGGAGCGGTTATAGACTGTTCCCTTATTGGCAGAGGACAACATTGGGTAGTAAGATACACCAATGGGGATATAGAACCTGATGAGGGAGACTGCTTGTGGACCAACCCACCACACTGCTCTGGTACAGCCCTGCTGGATATAACTCCCTGGTGTTATGAAATGGCTTGTGGACTCACTTTATGACAGACAACTGGTACAAACAAACATTGGCTGAGAGTCTTGTAAAGGACGTCACAGCCGGAAAGTGAGTAATGAGTCAGGCAGTGCTGGCCCTCATTGAAAAACATCTAACGTTTTCCCATGTCTCTGCTAGTAAGAGGAGTATCAGAGCCGCGATGTCCAGGTTGTGACAGAAAGGCAGATTTAGATAAAGAGATCTGTCTGCTTCGCTTCGCCTGCGAGAGCGTGGTTCCCGTCTGTCTGTTGGATGCACAGCCCCGACTCATTTATGCCTCATTCAGAACACAGGAAATGTAGTACAACTTTGAAGTTGGAAAGAAGTTAAAGAAGTAAACCCTATTTAGTTCATTTACTTAACTAATGCGTCTTTCAACTGGCGCGGTCAATTTATTCGACACACATTTATTCTAGCTTTTCACCCTCCCTCCTCTCTCCCCGTCTCCATAGTTCAGAGGGGATCAGCATCTCTTCCCTAAACTGTCTCTGGTTGGTTAAAGTGATTTCTTGCACGGATAAGCTTTGTAAAACCGTACATTTCAAAGGTTTTAAAATCAAGAATTAGGTAATTCATATTGAAACCAAAAAGGGGAAATTGCCCTTCTGACAATCCAAATGTTTAACTCATTTAGGAGGCAACAGGGCGTTCTTCTTCTACTTAAGTGGACAAGAGTTCCTTTGATTTTTAAGGGAAGATGGAAGTCGGATTCTGGACACTGCTGCTCGGAGCAGGAGGTCACAAGGCCCTAATGCGTTTAGCATCGACTGCCCCCTCTCGTAGCGCGTCTATTAGGCCGTAATTTGATTTGTACCTATTCATTTGCAGTCCCTGCAGCAGCACTGAGTTGGCCCTCTCTGTAATTGGTTCTGTCTCTGTTTTGGCATCATTAGATTAAGTCAGACTCCCGGACACTTGTAGTCTGCGCTTGTCCGTCCATTTATACGGCCTAATGTAACACAAAATTCATTACTGATCACATTACGTTCAGCTCCCCGCCCCAAGCCCTCTGATACGCATTCAGGCGCCCCGTGTCTGATGGAGGGACGCGGGAAGTGGGAGAGAGGGCGGACCTAAGAAGGTGAGGTTTAAAAAAAAAAGGGATAACAGAGGAATAGTTGCAAAAAAACTTATCAATGACAAGAGACTTGATTTTGCCTGGAAGATAATAAGGTTTATTTTGGTATTATATGTTTCTTTTTTTTTGGGGAGTGGGTGCTCCGAAGTTTTTTGGTTTATGGGCTCTAACTTGCTACCTCCCACCCGGGGTGGAGACAATGCGCCCCTTCCCTCTTTGTGAATCTGTACGCTCTCTTAGTGGCTGAAGATGGGATCTCAGTACACCTGGGTTTGTTGTTAAGGTTGTTATGGTTAGCCGATTAGCTCATTTGCCTGTTAGCACCGGCGCTTCACAATTGCCTCAGAGTGCCAGCGTGAGTGTGAGGTCATCACTGTGCCGGAAGAGTCAGACGCCATTAGCAGCGTGACTGAGAGGCCAGGCTGATTTGGCACATTACGCCAGACATCCTACAGCCCGGTCCAGCTGCCCCTGCTCCTTCCTGCCCTGCAGATGATGCTACGCTAATCACCCTGCTCGGACAGAGCGACAGAGACGGCCCCGTCTTAGAGCTGGGGCGGGCTCTCTGCGGGGGAAACGCTGCCACCACACGTAGAAGGCTAGCAGTGGGCAGACGATGGTGGAGAGAGCGAGAACAGAAGAGAGAGAGAGAAGTAGGAGGAGATCGACCGACCAACCAACCGACTGAGTCCCTTGTTGCACACAGACTACTGAAATGCACTCTTCCTGAAATTAGATTTTCCCCTGCAATGTAATGATGCAAATTGGATTTTACTTATTGGTGCTAACCCAACATAAATTCCATTTAAACAGTGTAGAGGACAGAGCTCAACCACACACAATCCCACGACCCTCGGACCTCTCCATGTCACAACGCCCCAGTGTTTCCCAGGCCTGGACAAAAGGAGAATGTGTGTGTGTCTGTCAGTCTGCTGTACTGAAATAGGAAAAAAAATAGTGTTTATATCATTTTTACTGCGCTGTGCCTATAGTTCCAGAGAACCATATAAATCATTCGCTCCACTGCAAAAAAAAAATATCTGTTACATAGTTGTGACATGTCATTACATATACCAATGGCGTAAGTCATTTTGTCATACCGAACATTAGTGACTTGTTTATCATGACACTGTATATTGACATTTGCCAAGAATTTACACAGCAGCATATGTGGTACTTCATTATGCATCTAATTACTATTCAATCACATAATATCAATTAGTGCAAGGAAAGCTGTAGAATCCAGCAGAAAGGAGAGTGTCTCTGCTTGCTGCAAGCTGATGCATGGGCTGTATGGTAATTCTCTGGCAGTGACAGATTGCGCAAAGCTATACGGTCTGACGTAAAGCTAGCGCACATTGCTTTGCATAAACCTTTTCCTGTTCAGTTTGCTTAGATTTAGTATTTTGAAGTTTAAGTAATTGTTCTTTTCTAAAAAAAATCTGTTCATGAATACGTGCACGTGGGAAGGGCCTGTGGAAGTTAGAATGGGCTCTGTGCTTTGGCCAGCGTGTCGTAATGTGGCGGGTTTGGGATGGCAGGGTGTCGGGCCTGAATGAGCGCCCCTGCTGGCAGAGTGTGCTCCATACAAAGGGCTCTTTGTGAGGGAGATCTCAGTGACAGCCCCAAGCAGCCCGGCTCTCAGCCCGTCCCTGTCCTGTGTCTGCGCCCCCAGGCCCCCTAACCCCTCACACCCCCACTCCCGCTCCCCACTAAACTGCCAGGGATCTCTCACAAGTGAACTCTCAAACATGCGCACACTTTCTCACATATGCGTGTACTGCACACACATTTTTTTTAGATAGACACACTCACGTGTGCATGCCTCTCCTCTCTGTTTGTCTCACATAGTTATACACTCGCTCACACACACGTGCTAAATCACGCAGATATTGTCAGACATTCACACTCTCACATACACACATACTGTACCCAGACTCGTACAGCTATCCTTACACATGCTTCTTCTCCTACTGCCCCTCCCCCAGCACAGACAGTCACTCACATACATTCTCATATAACGCAAATGCAGCACCAAGCACATGCTCACTCGCATGGAAACACACACTCACTCGCACAAACACACAGATTCACTTTCCCATGGTAACACATTCTAACGTACTCTCTTACACACTGGCAAATATCATGCATGCCAATGTACTCATAAACATACCATACATACACTAATATACACGTGCACACATGGACACACACATTTATACACACACACATGCACATACATACACATACACAGACACACACTCATATGCACACACATACGTATATGTACTTACACACACTCACACACATATTTGCACAAAAGCATAAACACACACATATACACTAATACACACACAGACACGCACAAACACACATACACTTGCACACACATACGCACATACAGGCACCTCAAGCTATCAGTGTATTAAAGGTAAGTACACATAAATAAAATGAATATGAACATGGAGGATGGGAACAGTTAAGCAGCAGCGCTGTGTCTGCAGAGCCTCCACGTGTGGCAGGAAACTGCTCCCCCCCCAGGCTGGGTGTAAACCAGTCTCCCCAGGAACTGCGGCAAATACAGACCTTATTAATACAAACGTCTGGTGGGGTTTAAAATAATAATAATAATAATGATATATTTCATAATTCAGTTCATAACTTATGTGGTGCTACTGAAGCCCCCAACCCCCCCCCGGCCCCCTTGGGTTTTCTAAGATACCCTGATTTTATCTTTGGGAAAAAAAAAACATTATGCATCCATAACCTTTAATGCCATCTATACACAAATGCATATATGTATAATTTTTTTTTTTAATCAGAGATTCTATCTTAAGTAGAGGAGACTTGACTCCCTGTACTCTTGTCCTGGGAGCTCTCTGCGTGTCTTTGCTCTTTTCAGACTTGTCAGTGAGGCTTTTAAAGTCCTGGCTTTGAGAAGCGGGACACGTGTGTCAGCAAGGCACATTTACAGGATGGGGGGGGGGGTATGGGGGGGTGTCACTGCGATGTCGTTCCCGCGAGCGGAGCTGCAGCACAGCTGAGTGACCGAGCCGCGAAGACTGCAAGAGCGCTGGATCCCTGCCCATCTCTTCACCCTCCCTCTCGTCCTCACAGCTGTGTGCGTTTGGTTTCCACGTCTCTGCTTTTTAGCGCCTCGCCTATGCGGCCGCGAATCACACGCGTGTATGTTTGTGTCTGTGTGAGATTGTGCATGTTTCCATTTCCGTGTACTTCTTTGCAGTGTGACAGATGTTCGGTGCTATACAGCTACACAAGTAATCATGTGTGCACACCTGCACCTTCATGGGCCTTCATACATTTAATGCAGGGGTCTTAAAGCTGCGGGCTTTTGATCTAGCGTTAACACACTTTATTCAGCTTGTCACAGAAGTTGTCAATCAAGAACTTGGTTAGTTAGTTTCGGTGCCCGCATCCTCACTGGCCATACATTACATTACAGTCATTTAGTGGACGCTTTTATCCAAAGTGACTTACAGTTGATTAGGCTAACCAAGGGCCAATTCCCCTTGGGAGCAATGTGGGGTTAAGGGCCTTGCTCAAGGGCCCAACAGCAATGGTGTTCTTGCTGTGGCTGGACTGGGGCTTGAACCACCAACCTCAAGGGTCACAGTTATGTACCTTATTCACTAGACTACAGGCAGCCATACTGGGGTGCGATTGGAGAGTCAGCATCTCATCAGCATTACAAATCTCTTCACATCCGCAGAACAACTCAGCTTGGCAAGCCTTGAAATCTGTTAGCCTCTGGGGAAACACACAGCTGTGTGCACATGTGTATCTATACATATGCAAATATGCCAAATCCCATGTAGCAGTATATTTCAATAGTTACGTAATGCATGACATTATTCCAATACGTTTGTACATATCTGGTGTATCTGCCCACACATCTTAGATAACAAACATTTCACTGTGAATTTGCAAATCTGTGGTCTCTCCAGTCTACCCAGATCTGAGCATATCTGTGTATTCACACATGTTCGTATGTAATTACCTTGTCATCCATAGCCTATACGTATCTAAGCAATAGCCAAAGCTGTACTTATAGGCGAAGGTACTTTCTCTACATCTTGTATCAACAAACCTATAGCTAAAATCAATTTACCCATGTCTATCTCTATACAATAACGGGTCTTATGTGCACACACATATCTACACATTAAAATAGCTAAACATCTGTGGGTGTACAAAATTATCTGTAGATATCACTCCATTTCTAAGCTCCTGTTCATCTTGACAGCTATATACCTCTAGACATCAGTCCATCTAAAGCTCTCCTTTAAGTCCTTGTGTTCCTTCTACATCTGGAGAGATTTTGTGGTCTCAAATGATTGTATGTTATATGATGGAGTGGAGGGCTACTGCAAATACTACCCTGAGCCAATTCAAATTTCACCACATAATTATTAATCGTTGTTAAGAAGTCTAATTGGGCTGTGAAATATGCCTGAGGTGGATTTCAAGGCCCTTTTTCCATGAAAACCTCTTTTGTTCACCAAGCCTGGGTATGACGTCATATACAAATACAGAATGTTTAAATTGGATATTGTAACTGACATTCATCCTCAGAATCGAGCCGTTATCTGGGCGAGCGCTTTGATACGGACATTTGTTAGAGCACAGATATCCATCTCAAAAGCAACTCACAGGCAGGTACGCGTGACCAGGCCAGGGCTCCGCCTCAGCTCCCAATAATCTGACATTAATCTGCTCACTGCAGTGCTGCGCTGATAACTTACACAAATAAATACAGTTCTTTATCGCAGATCAGAGTTGGTGGTTCTTGAGTTGGGCTTTTCTTGAGTGACTTTTCGTGGTGTGGTGTTGAGCCGCACTCTCAGACTGTGAGGCCCTGGAGCTCAGAGAGTCCACACTCTATTCACTCACATCCCCTCAGGGAAAGGTTACCCTGCCATTTGGGTAGCACTTCCCCTTCTGCTGTCTAACAAAGTCATTATTATTATTACTTAGTGACTATACATGAGAGGTGTCCTGGAAGAAAACGGCTGTAGGCCACACAGAAGCTTTTGGGGAATTGAATGGTGTGGGTTGTGGCATTTTCTGGTCCTTGTCTCTCCAGAGGTCAGAACCCCTAAAGTCCCCACTGGGAAAAATAAAGTTTCTCTGTTCCATGATAATGGAGTGAGACCAATCACAAGATGTACATTATGTGTCCTGTGATGTCATGGTGGAATTATCACATGATTTGGAAAGTGTCTTATGATGTAATAATGGTTTTGTCGTATACTCATCATTATGTGCAATGTGATTTCATGTCTTGTGATGAAGAACGAATAGGTGTAGGCAAGCTAATTCTGTTGGTCTCATCAACATCTAGCGGCCACACCTGGTCAGCCCAAGTATGTGCAGATCTGAGAACTGAGAATATGAGGGGACTCTCCTGCTGATGCCTGCAGGAAGGGTTGCTAGCAGGAGATCACATTGTCAGTTGAATTTCAGTTGGGGAAAAAGGGGGAAAATTGGGATAAAAAATCTAAAAAAAATTAATTATAGAGTTATAGATTACATGGACTTAAGCAAATGTTATGGTAGGATGCAGTATGGAGACCAGTCCTTCCACAGAAATGCATCGGAAAATATAATTATTTTAAACTCTGGCTCAGAATGGTCATTGAAAGCAATTGAGAGCTTAAATCAACAAAGGGGGATTCCATTACCAATTATAAATAGTTTTCCTGAGAATTCAAAGAGAAAAAGCTAACTTTCCTTTTGTGCTAAACCTGCAAGTTGAGCTATCTATTGCCATTGATTGCTCTGTCATTATGTCATGTGTTATTGTGTAGATACAGACACAATGATTTGTTTTAGTGTATTTTATGAATAGAAGACCACTTTGAGTGTGACATGTAGGATTCTGGAAGTTGGGTCTCAGTATTGAATTCTATACTATTTTGTCATCGTGTTCAATTCATAGTCCATATAATGTGTGACTGTGGGTAATGTGGTTTGTTGTTTTATTCTGGAGTTCCGCTCCCATAAGTAGTATGGTCTCGGAAAGTTAATGGCTGCCCTTTCACACACGCACGCACACACACACACACACACATCACTCACACGTCACCTCTCAGTCCTCACGCCTCAGTTCTCACTCATTACCCCTCCCCTCCCTCCCTCGCAAGCCCCGCTCACCTGAGATGTCAAAGAGGAGAGGGGAGGCGAGGGGGTGGGTCCCCCACAGGGCTCCGTCCGTCTCCTCTTCCTGTCAGGCCCGGATAGTTAGACCCATTTCACCTCTCTGTGTATCCATGACCTTTCTAACGAGATGGCAGTCTCCAGGGCCGACCGCCTCCTAGGGAGAGGGCCGCTGGAGAGCAGGCTAGCAGTGTTGGGGAGGGGGGGGATATGACACTGCTCTGGGGGAGAGAGAGGTGCATCTACAATTAAGGTGAAACTACTGAGATACATAACTTTACTGTGAGAGAGATACATAACTATACATAGACATTAGCGATACTATATGAGAGATACCCACCTGTACCGAAAGAGAGGTAAAGTAGAAGCTCAGTAAAGCATTTGGGTTTAAATTCTGTCTTTTTGCATCAGCATTTTGAAATGAATGAATCATACTTCTGAGATTATACATACCGGTTTTTCTATATTACGGAGTTCCAGGTTGCTAAATTTACACTGTATACATGGAATTGGAAGTATGTAATACTGCCACCGAGATATTTAACGAGCCTATTAGAATGACGAGATGTGAGAAAGGTATATAACTATACTGTGAGAGACATACAGAACTATCCTCTGATGGAGATTTGTGAGAGCGATTTAACTACATGGTGAGAGAGACATGTATGGTGCTGACGAGGAGCTGCTATGTGAAAGGACTGAGAGACACGCTGGCCTGCTCTCCTCCTCGTCCTGGTTAGAGAGAGTATTTGGATACTTTGTGGGGGGAAAGAAAAAATATTTGTTGATCACTTTGTTACACTCCCCTAGGGCCTGCTTGGGGAAAGAAGTGCACTCTATTACTGAAAGACGCTCACAGTGTAGCAGCTAAAAAAAGCGAGGCCGAAGCAACCTGAGTTGAGCCTGAAAAGTATGGTGCTGTGAAAGGCGACTGGAGTGTGAAAGAAGACTACAATCATTATTTTTTCCCCTCAGCACTCACCCTTTCTTTCCAGGGTCGCTCTCCACTGCGAGCCAAGAGCTTGAGAGTAATGCGCGGCGACAGTGTGAGACGATGAAGAATAATTCCTGCATTGAGAGCCGCCACCGCGTCCCCCCTTCTCTGACACGTCGGGCCTGGATGTCATTGTATCATTTATCCCGGCTGTGCCTCTGCCACTCTGCTTGCTAGCCCGGGCAATACCCAGCAGGAAGGGGGGGTGGGGAGGGAGGGAGGTGGGGGGGAGCAAGGAGTGCGTGGGGCCGGGGGTTTAGCCAGGCCTTCAGTAAATGGGTTTTTTTGTGAACGGTTTTAGAAAGTGCTCTTAACAGCTTGCTTAAGGGAGAGCCAAACAGAATGCGGGAGAGAGGGAGATAGAGAGATGGGTGGGGAGAGAGAGAGAGAGTGAGAGAGAGGGAGGGAGAAGGGGACAGAGCAGGAGAGAGGAATGTTGTAAACAGATATGTTGTATCTTCTCGCCTTGCCTTTTTTTATTGTCTACCCACTGTAAGACGTTTACACAGGACGGTCAGCCCGTAGTCTTTGAGGGAAGAACTATGTTCCACTCACTGTGGAGTGTTCCTCATTTCTTTATCTTGACAGAGGACTTCATCTCTATTTTTATTTTATTAATTTTGCTGTTTTATTTAATGTGCAGATATATAGTTAGTAATGAATCATACGACTTTTAGATGGCTTAACAAACACATGCTTGCGTGCACAAATACACAAATATATACTGCATTTGTGGGCAGATGTATGTCCCATTCACTGCTATTTCACATTATAGATGAGCTGATCAATATAATATCCTATTGATTTTGTTATTTTATGAGCTCATATACAGTTAGTAATGAATCAAATGACCTAGGGATGGGTAGACACATGCACACATATGTACGAATACAACCGATTATTATATGAATGTGATAATCTTTGGTCTGCATAGGCCTACATATTCAAATTCGTAGGTTGGTCGGTGTGCATGCATACATTTCTATACATATGAATAAATAATAGCGCATGAATTAAATATTGGATCGTTAATGGAAAGGTTGCAGAAAGGTGCAGTTAGAACACAGCAGACAGCTGGCCCAGTCGTCGCGGAGACACTCGATCTCTCCTCCTCCGCTGCACTCTTTCGAGGAAAAGGCCACATGGGAGTGTGCCGCCCTCGCTCTGGGTCCTTACGGGCTTCTCCCGGTGCGTTCCGCACACTCCTTGCGTTGCCCTGTCTGTCTCCTGGTGGTGCTGGGGGATCCGTCTCCTCTCTTTAACAACGCCCCCCCCTCCACCAGACCCTTCTGCCTCAGTCGCCAGTTGCCCAGCTGATCCGTTTGGGATGAGATACAATGAATCAGCTAAGAATTCACTGCAGTGAAGCTCAGTTCAGAGGTTGCAAGTTTGAAACCTGGGGTACCTCTCCCGAATTTTACCTGTAAATTTCTGACTATGTAAAAGTTCTTTTAGTCACTCTGGACAAGGGCATTTGGCCATTTGCCACAAATGTAATATAGCAGATCTCAGGTCAGTGTGTCTGCACACTACACTCTGCAGCTTGAGTGCAGCCTCTGCTGCTGGTGAAACAGGTGCAACAGGCCCTGGATCAGCGTATTCCCCATGCTACGTGCCCCAAACGGACTCAGAACTAACATATGCATGTGCCTCATAAGTATAGAGCTGTTGAGTGGGAACCGGATGCGCTTTTTAACTGCAAGCAGGCTATTTTGCAGCTCTTGGCCCAGCCAACATCAAGTAGCACCCTGCTGCAGCGAACGTTGGCCTGTGATTGCAGAATGCTGGCCCTGGCTGGATCTGGTCCTCTCTCTCCTCTCTCACTCAGGGGGAGCGTGGTAATGGCTATGGGATACAGGGTGGCAGTGTTGATCAGAGTTAACACACACCACCCCCCCACCAACCCCGTTCCCCCAGTGCTGGGGCTCAGAGTGGTTAAATCCCCCAGGCCGCTGGTGGAGAGAGTGCTGCGACGGACTGGGCATGTGTGCAGGACTCTCCCGTTATCAGCACCTTTTCAGCCCGACACCAGACCACGGCCGCTGCCTGACTTTAATGCAGCCTGACTCTGGAGAGCCACTCGGCCGTATTAAAAACCTATGTCCGCAGCACAACGCCGCCGTCCTTTCAGCCGCGCAGACTGCTGTCCAAAGACATAGGGAGGGGATCGCTCCACATGTCAGAGAGACTGCTCCGTTTGTCAAAGCCGATAAATATTTAGGGGGGAGAAAAAGCCCGTAATAGTTTGATTTTATTTCATTTTTTGTGTGTTCATTCCATTTCCAGTGCTCATTCCAGACCGTTCTTGGTTTGCAGATTTTTTGCATTTTTTTGGGGGGTTATGATGTCAGCATAACATGTTAACTCATATTAAGTCTACCTCCGGACCACTCTGATTGATAGAGGTCTTTTGTGAAAATGACGGTATTTTCAGGTGGGATGATGTGAGAGGTTACATTTTATAAAGTATATAGGGGAAGTATGCATGAAATAAAATAGTTTTGCCATTCTAATGACTTAAGACTTCTAAGAAATGAGAATCTTAGAAGTCTTAAGTCATTCAAACAGATATGTGCTGTCTTTTTTTATTTGTATTGTTGTTAAAGTCACTCAAACAGATATGTGCGATGAAGAGTATATCATACACACACACACGTATGGCGCAGGTATTGACATATACTGATATGTTGCATGTATATAGCAGGCTGGTATCTAGAGAGGCTTTGAAAATGGGACTGCATTAGTGCATAAACTGCAGTAGCACTAAAGAGAATGATGATAGATATGCCTAAACGTAGTCTAAACATGTACACGTTTTACTCATCTTACTCCATGAGCCACCTCAAAGCCATAAACATGTATTCATCATTTTTATGCATCGTTAACATGCTTAGTCAGTACAGAATTATGGATCGCAGCTTCCACTGCCCTTCACTGTTCATTATGAAGTGAATAAAACGATTTCAGGCATTAGCTAATGATTGCAACCCAGTGGCTTTGGGAGGGGAGAGAGAGCTGGGTGGCGTGGTGAAGAGAGCTGAAGCTATGATGAATTTGGTGAATTGGCCCAGAGAAGTTTTCAAGCTTCAGGTACTCACTTCACATGATCACGATTAGTAAGACGTAGTCTGGTTCATTAGCAAAGAGCACCTAGGGGCTGGGCATTACGCCTCAAACTCTCTGTGAATTCAACACAGACACTGATCCGGAGTCAGTACTTGGAGGCGCGTTCTCTGTCTTGGCCCTGTAACAGGGCATACCCGGGAGCCGTAATGACAGAGCAGGGCCCCTTTCCCGGCTTAAGGCAGTCAGGCCGGTCTGTGGCCGTGGTGATGAAAGCATGGGCCTGACTGGTGCTGAGGTACAGTATCTGTCCCCTGGGGGGGTGCGGTGTGGGGTTGGGGGAAGGGGGACATTTAGGGCAGGAGGGCCAAGGCGGGCTGTGTGCATGGGGGTGAATATGCTTCAGTGGGGTCATGTGCTCTGTGAAAGCCCAGGCAATGAAGGATTGGAGAGGGGTGGGGTGAGGCTGGGGGATGGGGGGGGGGGGCAGTGTGGAGTTGATTGGGCAGCCCGGCCCTAATGAGCCCTGATTGTAGATCAAGCGCTCTCCCCGTTCATCTTGCCGGCGATGGCGGTGATGGCCAGAGAGGAATGTGACGTGAGAGCACTAACCAGAGCCAGCTGGGACCACGGTGAGATTAAAGTTAAAACACAAAAACAAATCAGACAGGATAAGTACAGTGCCGGTGTGGGTTACCGCCTTCATCTTGCGCCCCCCATACCCCCCAGCTCCAGCTTCTCTTCAGCAGCAGAGGATGTATGGATCAGGCTGGGGGAAAAGTGCTCGCTCACATTTACCCTGGCACAAACCACTGATTAAGAGCCCCCATGTCCCCTTTGATCATTATTTCCTTTCTCCTTAATGCTGAATTCAATATATCTCCGTCACCACGAGCTGCTCAGTGGAGAAATGTGTTCTAAATCAGCGGGACATTTTGGGTCGGGGGTGGGACAGGGAAGTGTGTGTGTGTGTGTGGGGCGGGGGGTGTGGTTGTGGCAGGGGCCCGCTTTTTGTGGTGCTGCAAGTTCTTGGTCAATTTGCTGGGGTTGTGTACCCTCAGCGGCAGACAACAAAGCTGACTCTTTTCACGTCAAAAGCGTGGGTTTCTTGTCTCTTATTGAGCCTAAAGTGAGAAGAAGAAAACGTAAGAGGATTAAGAATGTTCTGAGCGGAGGACTAAAGCTGACCATATGTGGACATTCTAGTGCCGAATTGTTACTGAGGTAGTTTCAGTAGCTGCATTGCTTTCTCTGGCTCTGTGTGTGTGTGCATTTTGTCCCTTCAAAGCACTTAACCGTTTCACTTCTGGCATTTAGTTTCACAAAAAAAAAAAAGGAAAACTGTGGAAAATCCAGAGTGTTTTTCTCCATTTTTTCCACCATCAGTGTGTCTGTGATGACTGAGTCCTCAGGTCTGCAAAATCAAACCAGACAAAATAAAAAAAAAAAGACAAACAATGACGCCGCCATCAGGACTTCACCGACGGGCAGAGGATGCGAAAGGTTAACCCAAATACTTTTTCGGTGTCTATCTCATGTGAGTCACACAATGGGGTGGATTAGGCTTCACTACAGAGGACTGCGAGTCTTTAGTGGTGTTCAGCAGCTTATATCTTCCACAATAATGCACCACAGTCACATTCCTGCTGGTCTATAGCGGGCAGAATGGCACTGGGGCCAGAGGGCGGGGCTACGAAAGTGATATCATTTGCAGATTATCACTAAATCCTCTAGGCCGCTAAAATGTATATGGATGCATGTGAGGAAGAAAAAAAAACGGGCCGAGAAAGAGAGGCAGAGAAGCCATGAAACAGTAGCCATTTGCCTCTTTCGTGACTTTCACATTCAGCTGCACCAGATTTGGCTTGCTATATATTGTACAGGTTTAAGCCAAAAAAAAAAAAAAATCAGACAAGGAGAGTGAAGGGAATATTGGGTGTAAATCCATGGTCTATGGTGAGTATTGCTCCCCTGTTGGGGATAAAGAAAATGTAGCGGGGTTATTTACTACACAAGCTAGGCAGGAGTAAGGTTTCCTGTGCAACCTCTATCATGGCAAAGCAAAGAGGTGCTTCCCCTCAAATCTCACCCAATGTAATTTCTGCCTGACAACTTTGACCTCGGGATGACTCCCGCGCCGAACCCCGCACGACCTAACATTCTGCAGAATGTGTCCCAGGTGTGGACTCCGACCGGAGAGGTGAAAGAGGTGCGGCGGCCCAGAGATTGATTACCGTCCTTTTTTTTTTTTTTTTTCCCCAGCTCGGCGCTCCTCAGATGTGCGCGGTTTACGTTTTTTCGCGGGATCGGGAGTGTCTGGGCTGTGAGGGGGTGGGGTGGGGGGTGCTGCTCCGCTGGGCCGCAGCGTCTGAGGATAAGCAGACCTCGTCTCCTCCTTTGGCACGCTCCCTTCACTTCAAACCCTACTGTACAATTTATGAGCACCTGTCTGAGGAGAATGTGAGTTATGCGCTCTCACCAACGCAAACAAACACCCTCACCCCCCCATCTGCAAACCATGAGGCACAATCGTTAGTGGGGGCGATTGATGGTCCACCTACCCAAACCCATCTCATGGCTTTGATTACATGTTACTAACCCCCCAGAGTCAGAGACCCTGTTCCCCTTGTGTGGGACCAGTGAGGTCACTTCCTTTTTTCCCCAGCATGTCCTGAGATACGATCCCTGTTGCTCACCTACGCTCTCAGTCTCCACACTCTCCACGGCTCGTTGCTAAGCCACATCTGTGAGAACACAGGCCCTGCCTGCATGCAGTATAAAAATAAGGGTGGTGTGACACAGCCATCATTACCCCTCCTGAAGTGCTGAATTTCCATAAAACTGCACTCCCCAGAGCGAAGCTCTACTCTGCTTACTCTGTGGCTACTGCCAACATATATAATCGAACACTCATTCTAGTCCTGTGTTGTTGTGGTTATTTGCAGCCATACACATGATGTTCAGTGTAAATGTTATGTTGATCAAATGGGCATTATATTGGTGATACTTCCACTGGAAGCATTTGCATTATACTGTTTCTCAGATCATAACTATTTTGACCAATCAGGCTTCAGTATTTAGCCAAGCCATGGTATACATGTAAATATGTGTGTGTAAATATGTATGTATGTATATACAGAAAGTTGATCAGACAGAGATTCTGAAAAGAGCAGATATTTCAATTGAGTAAACTCCTTCAGACAATTACAACCTGAATGCTGCTTCGGCACTGTACTTTTTATCTACACACGTGCCATGGTTCATTAGAAAACAAGTTATTTATAAATAATATATAATAATTGAGGGACTGCATTGTGTTATGATTATTATATATTATGTCATTACAGTCATTTCTGAGTTTGTTTCATAAGTTGAAAAGCATAATTGGCTGTGTACTGTAAATGCTTAATAGCTCTGTGAATAATAGAGTTTATTCAAAACTCCATGTGACTAAACCTTTGAAGTCTAATGTAATGCAATGCAATGCTCAAACAGTCCATCCCTCCTTTACATTTTTGTTTTCACGAAGCAGACGGTATTTATATCGTATTGTTTGATATTTATTTAAAGCGCACCACAGCACCGTCCTCTGTACTTGATGCTTGAGTGGTCCTGTCCTGCCCTTTGCCTGAGCACCATGGTCACCCAAAACACACGGATCAGCAGACCTCACCCCGCCCCTGACCCGTCTGTTAGTGTCACCCATTTCGTCCTCCGTACCACCCCTGCACAAGCAAGGCATGGGGGCAGGGTGCCTGAAACCCGTTGCACCCACAGTGAAATACCGACTTGAACAGGAAGCAGCTTGAGCCCGGGTCTGTCCCTGCATAAGAGGGTGGAAATGACTCCACTCATCAGATGCTGGATCCGAAAAGGAGTTAGAAAATGAATGAATGAATGAATGCACTGCACAGGAAGCTGGAGTAGGCTCCGGCTTGGAACGGAGCGATTCGAGTGCTTCCATGGCTACCGCGTACGGGGAGGCAAGCAGTTGCTTTCCACTTAATGAGCACAAAATGCAAGCCCTCCTTCATTCTGTAACGAAAGTGGGTTTCTTACAACTCCACCTGGTAGGAGAAACCATGGTGAAGATTTATGTTATTTTTTTCATAAATTCATTAATTCTTTTTTTTTTTTCATACCTACATACATAGAGGGCCTGATAAAACAGACAAGTGACAAAATGTTTGCGTAGTTCTTCCCATTGAGAAGTTGCCAGTCACAGTGACCTCTTCATTGCTTGGCTAGAGGTGAATTGTTCTCTTGGATCCACTCTCTTAAGTCATCCAGTCACTTCTCTGTCTTTTCAGTGCTCTGTGCAGCTGTGATAGAAGTGTGGAGCAGCTGACAGGGAAATGGACAAATAACACACAGTGTTGCCAGGTTGAATCCTGGTTTGGACCAGGGATCTGAGAGAGCTGTTTTCTGCCAAATGTAAGGAAATTGGAAACATCCATGGAAAAGGAAAATGTATAAGAGAAAACGGTGGAGGGAACAGTTTAAAAAAAAAAAGGTGTGGAGGAAAAGGCCTTTAAATTTGTGTGGGGGGATGTTGGAGATGGGGGACGTGGGAGGGGGACAGACAGGTTCTCAAGCATCTGACAATACGCATCAGACAACAGTTTTTCTAGAGTCAGAGCTATCGTACCCCTGAGGAAGGTGCTGAATCATACATCGGGAGAGCTGTTCCTCTGTAAAATTCAGATACTAGATAAGGGCACGTACCGGGGAAATAAATAATGTTGCAGAATACGCCAATACCCGATAAGACTCTATGAGTCACGCTGTTGTTCCACTCTCTTACATACAGATTTTGGATAACCCCAGTAGAAGTCTCTGAATTTCAGCTGCATGAATGCTTGGATAGCTCCGGGTGTATTAAAATGAGTGGTACCTTAGACTATCCACATATCGAATAAAAACAATGTGCAGGACATGGTCATAATAAATGGTAATAATTAATGAATTCAGTATAGAAAATATGCTGCCCAACTTTTATTTTAACTTTTTTTTCCACAACAATGTACGCGTTTGTCAGTGTGGTGACTGTGTGATGTGTACCCTGTGTGATTGGTGATTGGTTGATAAGAGTCATAAGGGGGCAGTACTAACCCTAGTGTGTTGCTGTGATTGGTCCACAGAGCTGCAGAGGGAGGGCAGCATCGAGACCCTCAGCAATAGCTCGGGCTCCACCAGCGGAAGCATCCCGCGCAGCTTTGAGGGATACCGGTCACCGCTGCCCACCAATGAGAGCCAGCCGCTCAGCCTCTTCCCCACAGGGTTCCCTTAGACCGTCCTAGGGTGTGTCCCCAACGGAAAATACCCCCCCTCCCGAGACTGGCATCTCAGCATGACCGCTGACACCCCCCCTGCCAACCACGCTGGTCCTTGCCTGTGCTTCCACACACAACCAAATTGTTAAAAAAAAAAACTGGAACTCCTATCCTGGAGTTTCAACTCTACTGGAAAAGTAGCATGTAGCTTTGGAGCATTCAGCAGGTTCTGTCGACTGCCTTTTCTTTTCCTTGTCACAACTTTCATTGACCTATTGCATTATTTACTGATTTAAATATGGGCTTGACTCATTCATTTTGTGGGGAAAGGGGAGCTGTGAGTCCAGGATCAGCTCTGTTTTCTCTGTAACCTACATATATCTGATCATGTGACCATTTTGAAGGAAAACTAAATCACAGGGAATGTTTCAGGCCCCATTCCTTTCCTTCCGCCTCATTCCTTTCCTTCATTTTCATATGATTCTGAACAAGATGAAGGCCCAATTACCTCAGAGAGGAAGCTAACCTCTGCAGGTTGTGCAGACAAGAGAGTCTCTCTTGTTTTCCAGCTCAGAAAACCCTTTGTATTATTATGTATTGTATGAAGGCTTCAACATCGTCACATTCTGGACAGAAGTGCCAGAAGAATAGAATGGAGAACAGGTAATTCATGTTTATGATAAAAATTACATCAATTCCTCATTTAAAAAAATGTTAAAAATATGATGGAATGAGACAGAAAGTACAGAAAAAGGTGTATTTGTTCCCTATCCCAAATTATCATAATGTGAACCTTTTCTTCATCTTGATAAATGTCAGCAATCTGTACTCCTAGTTAATGAAAAGTAAATCTGCTAGCTAACTGAATCCCATCACCCACTGGCTGAGAGTATCAGTGTAGCTCTGTGTGATTTTTCTGTCAGACACATTATTTACAGAATAAATATGTGTAAACTGTCCTGCTGGCTCTACACCTTCATTTAAGATAGCCAGCTCACATGACTCCTGATTGGACAACTGCGACGCCAAGCAAGGCATCTTTCTGGCAAGCTGATGTGATTTGCAAAAAAAAAAAAAAGAAAAGCGCAAATAAATAAATCAGTATGGTAATCAATTCAGAGCTCAGAATCCACTGTGTTTAAAATGCAGAATGCTGGCAGCAGTTAGTCATGGTGTATGTAAAATATTAGTTAGAGAGATCTCCATTGTGTTCCAGCGGGCCTTCGCAGCCACTTATCCTCCTGCTGTTCTCTCTTACCCTTGATACATACATGAGAAACCTCAATGTGCTGCAATGTACTGCCTAGAACTCTGACCGTATTTAGTTAAACTGTTTTCCTGAGACTGAAAGTTCACACTACACCAGTCTAGTTGAGGTCATCTTGTGGAACCTCAGAAAAATATTTTTCCCCATTTTTAATTGAAATGTCACAGAATCCTCAACTGACTGGCTGAGGAGGTAGTTAATAGGTGGTAATCATATTTTGTATTATATACTTCTTCTTAGTTGTTGTTTTTATACATATATATTTGATGGAGGTATCCAGGAGACAGACAGAGAAGGGGGTGGGGGAGGGGGACGTGGAGTTGCCAGTCAGCAAACTGGAGCCACCTCACTGTAAATGATGAAGTGGTTGAGTTTTTATGCTGGAAGAACCAGCACAAACAGAGGTTTCCATAAGAGATTTGCAAATGGGTCAGTGCTTCTCATGTTTGGTGGAAGAAGTACTGACCCATTGGCAAATTCGGGAATTTGGCCAGACGTTTCGTAATGCAAACAAGAATACAAATATTTACTCAAACGCAAGCATGCATCGATGGCAGCTCGGACCAAAAAATCTATGGAAAGTCTATCTATGACTCAGTCCCAGACATGGCCACAAACGCACAGCACGACAGTGTGTGACAGCGCGGCGGGTCCTTAACTGGCCTGAACTCCCCCCTACACACACTCTCAGAGAGGAGAACTGGTGCCTCATTCAGTAATTATTTACCGTCTTTCTTCTCCTTTGTGTATAAACTTATGAGAAAGCTCTCTGTGAGTCAGCTCACCATCCAGTCTTAGTTTCCCAGGAGCAATGCTGCAAAGTGTTGTAATGAGAACATTATGTGAACATGTGTGAATGTCCCCTTTATTTGAACAATGATGTGTTAATGTGTTCTAGATACTGTTTTGTTTTGTTTTGCTTTGTTTTGGAGGGGTTTTTTCCTCCCCGCTGTGAGTCAGAAGTAAAAGATGTGTCGCCTCTAACGCCTCCACATAGTGTAAACTTGCAGCTGAACTCTTCTTTTTCGGAATGAGAATTCATGGGGACATGATGAGTTTGTATGTTGGTCAAAGTTCGGAGGCAATGAATGTAGACTGAAATTGAGTTGTCACTGTCTGAGAAGATTGTAGAGAGTTGAAATTTTTGTAGAAAGTTCTGCATATATACAGTTTTCCCACTGAACTAATCATGCTTGTTAATGCCTGTATTATTTTTATTCTACAATGGAAATCTTCATTGTTTGCTGTAAATCTTTCCAAATAAAGCATTAACATATAAAACATCATCTTGTTTCCATTTCCATTATTTGAAAAGGGTGAATTGATTGTATTTTCTTTGTTTTTCTTTTTGGCACATCAGCACTCTTTAGTCTGAATAAGGACATTCCATATTTCGTCTTATTTACCCTTAAAATATATGTGTCTGAAAAAGGCCCATAATGTGTATCCTGTTCTTTTGTGCAAATTAAGTGTTTAAAAAACATGAAGCTCTACTCGTTTGTGAATGCAGACCTCATCACTGTATTTTTCCAATTAGGCTGTATGCAACAGTGAAGCAAGTTATCATCTCCTTGCATGTAGTGGTCACTCCACATTCTGTAATTACTGACATCATAATGAACATGTATATGAACAACTATACATACAGAGAGAGAGAAAGATATGTTATACCTCCTCAAGATTTTCAAGAATGGGACCATGAATAAAATGTTATAAATTACTTTGCATTTTCGTTGCTAATTAACCAGGTGAATGCATTTCACATATAAGATAGAAATGTGTGTGTCAATGCAATGCATGCTGGGAGCCTGATCAGGATTATCACCATAGCTGGAAAATGGCGGCCTTAATACAATTCTGCTTTACACAATGGTACACAGAATACATCTGTTATTATTTCTATGTGAGGGGGTGCAAAGAGGTCAGACAAAGCAGAGCTGGAAATGAAACAACTTTAAGGTGTAACGGATTATTCATTTGATAGAGCCCTTTCCAGTCACTGTGAGAGAGGAGTCGATAACCAGAGGGGACGGGCGACTGGATCTCTCGACTCGCCGTTAGCGAAAATAAACATTCTTTGTCTCTTCGGTCCTAAAGGGCCAGGGCGTTCGCTCTCTCTGGCCAGACGCTGGCCGCTGAGTAAGGCTGCAGAAGTGAAGTGCTGAATGCAGGGCCATGAATTCATCGCACCAATTAAGCCCTGATCTATTCTGCGCATAGCCGTTTCCACAGACCTACAGTGTTGAATGTAGACCACAAAAGCACAACGGTTGAGGTGAGTTACTGAGGTGATGTGTGTGTGTGTATAGTGGTTGATGAACTACGATGATACAATACATCAAGCATAATGAGTACTTTGAGGCTACAAGAATCTGTGAACTCTGCACATTTTCACATTTTTTAAAGAATTATATTAATAATTCAACAGAAACGTGATATAGCTATCTGATCTCTCATTCCATATCCTATTACAACCGATATGCTTCATAGAAGATGAGGACAGCTTGGTTCATATTTCTCATCTGAGATGTACACCGAGTGTATATCCCACAAGAGACTGAAATTCAGTGTTATGATACCCTTTTAATATTGGACATGATGAGAAAGCCAAAATAAAAACAATATGAAGGCTTTGTATGGCATTTAAATACACAGCCAGTTCCAAATTGTTTGGAAATACATTTTGATAATATACAGAAAAATAAAAACAAAGGTTTCTACAGCCTGGGTTAAATGTGGATCTTGCCACTACCAGCACCACACAGGGATTGGCTCCAGCACTGCCCAGTGAGCGAGAGGAATTGAGTCTGTAGGATCACCACTGACCAGCCTCATTGCTCATCAGCGACCCCTACTGTTGACCATGGTGTGTGTGATCAGTCCCAGTAGCCCCAGCATGGAAGGTCCCACAGCCTGTCCCACAGATGCTGGATCTCAGAGATGGGAAACGACCAGCTAGCTGACTGTACTCCTCTCAGAGGACATACACACTGCTCTGCCACCACCCCAAACTGACTGAGGGTGTTTAGGCAATGGGCCATGTGTACAGTTTCAATCTGACATTCCAAATTAAGGGGGGAAAAAGAAAGGAAGACCTCACCTCTCTCGAATATTATATTCAGCAGTGCTTACTGATCCAGTGATCCTTCACCCAAAGCCTCCCCCTGAATTTGCACCTCCTCTTAATAAGACACACCCTCCATCCTCCACCATTTTTAGCAAATGTTTCTAAGCAACAAGTTCCAGCCATGTTGTCTAAGCCTAAAAATGCTAAACAAATGGATTTTTTGGAAACAAAACCAAGGGTCTGTGATCGGGGAGCACGTATGCTTATTACTAATAGGTGAACAGTTACCATGACAACAAAAATAGGTAGCACAACAATCAGTCAATCGCACACTTCTTAAAACCAGTGCACAGCAAAACATAAAAATCAGTTTATATCAGAGAGTTACAGGTAACATATTGTTGCCCCACCTGTTTCTTTGTGTCATGATACTTCATTCTCCTAACACTACTATCTCAGTCCCAGGTGATGATGATTGTGTTACATTTAGAATAGAGAGCTCAGACAAGAGAGGGCACAGAGAGGGATGCAGACAATTAGGGGCTCACAAATCTTTATTGCAGGGAAATAAACAACAACAACAACAAAAACAGACGATGAATATTATGACCTTCATCTCACCCATTCTGACTCCATCTCACCTGCACAGCATCCTTGGTTTGTCGGGGGGCATATGTTTGTGCGCGCTCTCTCAGATGGCTCTCAGGTTGAACTTTGCACCAAGATACTCCCCAATATCTGTCTGTGAGCCTACAGTAGCAGGAGCTACAGGAGTGACAGCAGCATGCCATAGGACCCATCACTGTCTCAACTGCATATGATTGCCACCTGAAAAGGAGATAAAAAATAGGGAATGATAGGTAACTGTGTCTGTGGGCCCTATTATTTTTTTTTATTAATCCCAATATGTAATCTGGAAAAATGTGAAATGTGTGTATTGTGACACATGTGTAATCTGTCCAGTGTAGTATTAGTGGTAATTAAGAACAAGAATAAGAATGAAAAGAATGCAATGAACACATCAAATAATTAGACTGAATTTTGGGTACGTTTGATTCAACACTGAACTCTGTGAAATGTTACCTAGTCCCATGAAATGTGAGAACAGTTTAAATGTATTATAGAAAGTGAAAGACAAAAAAAGAGCAATAGTATATGTTCGGAAGACCAACATACTTAAACGCACTGTGAGTTAAACAAAGTGGATAATGACGAATGAAGTAAATTAAGCACTCATTGAAAACTATCAACTACTATATTGCAACCCAAACCAAGTGCACACACATGCGTGAACTTGACCCTCACCTTACTTTCAAACAAAATACCTTTGCAGATATATGAACAATAAATATACTTCCCTATTGTGTACATCATCCTAGTCTTGCAAACGTTTCAGTTAAATAATTCCCAAGTCATTCCTTTTCAGACAAAATTAAAAACTTTTCTTTTTTAATTTGTAAGATACCTGAGTCGAACGACCCTGCTAAGCTGTTTTGCGTTTGTGGCAGAGAAATCAACATAAAAGTAAAACTGAATCGGACTCAAACAGAATAATATCAGTTCTTGCCAAAGAGGAATATAAAGCTTATTAGATGACACTGTCGCCTGGATTCATAAAATCGGGGACAGATTTAATAAACAAACTCAAGTTCCACTCTAACCTCAAAGCTTTGTCCTCCTTTTAAGAACATTTTAAGGGAAGAATGTTTTTTTCCAGTCACATTTGTTGCTGGTTTATGGAGCAGCAAGAACTGTTTTGTGCGCATCTAAGAACATTAGCCTGCTCGTAGGAAAGAATGATATTTTTTATTTCTGAAAATGGTCAAATATTTTTTCACCATGTTACTGACTTTTAGGGATTTTGTTAAATATCCGGAAACGTTTTGGCTAGGTTTTCACCTGGCACTTACTAAGTGACTTCAGTTTCTATGATGACTACTTTTTTATATTCTCAGACTTGTAGCTCTACCTTAAATTGTGAACCGACCGCGTGGTGTTTTGTTCTGTTTTTTACAGACCGCCATTAAGTTTTGTTTTCGCAAAGAGGACTTGACATGTATAAAAATTATAAATGTGTTAAAACGAAAATTGGTTCATGACTTCAAAATAATAATAATAATAACTACTACTAATAATACTACTACTACTAATAATAATAATAATAATAATAATGTCTTAGTCGTTTTCTTACATTTAAAATTAAATGGCCTTAGTTGCCACCAGCCTAGATTATTGGGATTATAAAGATATGGATGTAACTCTGTCTCAGGAGGAAGGACCACACCCTAACTCCACCCCGTTACTGAACACTGTGAGCAAATATACAGCCGCCAACCTGCCATCACTAAAACCTTTGCGCCCCTCTAGTCTATCCCATCCCGCATTTTCCTCTATGACCTACAGTGGGGGTGGGAAGGGAGCATTGTCGCCGCAGTAGATTACTGAAACGCCTTCCTACGACTGCCAGCCCTTCTTCTTCTTGCTTTAAAATCCTGGAACCGATACGACTCAATGATCCGAATCATGAAGAAGCAAAGACTCCACGTTTATTCTAGTTTTGTGTACATTCTCGCAACCTAATACATGTTCCTAGCGTAGAAAATATTTACTGTTTTCTTTTTGCAGTCACTTGTATATATAAACGTTTTCGCACTTGAACTACCTTATACTACATGCACTATTGCTCTCATCGGGGCTTTTTAAAAAATTTGTAGCTCTGCCTGTCGAACACAAGGCACGAAAGCACGCGGCAGATCTTAAATACCAGACTCAATAATGCGTGGGAGTTTTCTTGTTCAATTGAAATCTTTCAATGACCCATCATCGCGAGTCATTAGCTTTTTTTTCAAAGCACATATACCTATAACAACATTCACAACCTTCTTTTATCATGGGAAGATCGTACTTACAGAGGTTCCCAAATCACTGTAAATGATTAAATTTGTATTAACAGTGGAATCAAAGTCAAATATCTTAATCAGAATTCCAAAATTAGCACAGAATCAGAATCTAATTAAAAACATTCAAATTCATAGTGAATTTGATTAATATAACCAGCCACAGAGCCACACTCGACAGAATTTGAATCACACAATCATAATCAGAAACAAAGAACAGAATCTGAATCACCTAATCAGAGTAACTTGTATTTTAAGCATTAGAAGAAAATAAGCTCAGGGACCAATAATGGTCACTATAACTAAGAACTGGACAAAACCGCGACACTAGCAGTGTAGTATTAAAAAGCAGAGAACTAGCATAAGGTTGACATTTTGACATTTCTGGATAATTGATTTTCGTCCTCTCCCCCTGTTAGATATTTAATACGAGGACCTATGGGCTATCATAAAAAACCGTCACGTGTTTATTTTGACAACATCACGCTTAAAATGCAGTCCACAATATTTTAACTTTGGAAAAAGGCTATCACTTTATTAAAGACAGGCGTATCCTTTAAACTTTTGATGAGAGTATTTTGTTTAAACTAACGGCTGCATTCATGTGATTGACCGTGATTGTCGTTTTAAAATAACAGGATAATGTAACTGTATGAAGGTATGAACAGGCCTGTCAGTCACCTTTTAACTTCGTCATTCTAAATAATTATAATGTTTTTTGTAGCGTTTCCCGGTGGTGTGTCTTTCATGGGTGATTCTAAAATGTAGTGGTGTAGATATCACTGCACTCAAATCCAAATTACTGTTACAGAACATTTACTAAGGACAATTTTACTTTCACGATCTGTCTTTCACGATATATTTCAGAGGGTAAATTGTCGGCGCGACTGTTGGAACTTACTGAGAGTGAACAGGTCAATGATATACCTGAGTCGTACAGTTACGGATGTGTAAAAGAAAAATTGACCCACCTGCTGCGTCACTGAGCTGCCTGAAAACAGACAAGGCCTCCCTGATCAAAGTCGGAGGGGAGGGGGAATGAAATTAGCAAGCCACCAAATTACGCCAAGTATGAATTCGAGCGAAAATATACCTCAGCTCCTTTTAAAATGGTGTAATTACGTTTGGCGACAGAAATGCATTCATGCCAACAATAAACACACAACTTACAAAACCACTACTGCCATTGATTGCTACAAACAATTAAATTTCACTCAATTCGTATGTTATTCATTTATGTTTGGGTTACGAGTATTCATTCGGTAATCATCTGAAAAATAGTTTCACATGTGAAATTTATGCGATCATAAGCCACTGAAGTAATTATGGTGACACAGTTACTGACAGGGAAAATACTTAGAATTCATTACCCATTGATGTCTCACCATGCTTTCATACGATTATGGTGTTTTTGGATTTTTATGGATTTAAAAAGTTGTGAAAACAACTTATGAAGGCGTTTGGAAATCCTGTTTAGTAGTCACCCTAAGTGTCCTTTCTCGGCGCATCCAATGGCTGGATTTATTGATTTAGGATAATTAAAACTGAACAGATTCTGTGACACAAGTTATTTGTGCAGGACAGGAGAGTACACTTATTGTTTAATACGCACAAATCCTGATCATATGCATCGACTAGGCAGCGAGGGATACCATGGGTTCTCGAACTGACAATTTGTCTTACGGTTTCATTGAAGGCCTGATAAAACGGTGGCCAATTTGACAATCCCTGGATTCTCCTCCGGGGAAAATGTCGCAGGTGTCCCCCTAGAAGGATGTGCTCTGCACCTCCTTTCCAATGGCTTTAAAATGCACAAAATGCGTGATGCACCTCTGAGAAAATCCAAAGCAACTTATATGCCAGTTGTTCGTCTTCATTCTCTACTCGAAACGTAAAATTCTCATACCTTGGAGTTCAATACACGTAGAAAAAAATGTTTATGGGACATTTTTTTGTCTTGTAAACAAAATCATGTAGGGAAATTATTTTCATAATTCCAAGATAAAACAAACCCGTTCAGATACTGCACTCCATAGCTATACATACAAAACTCAAAAACATGTTCAAGACTTAGCCTGAATATTGTAAATTAGATTAAGGCGTAAATATAATGTTAAAAAGGCACCAAAATATCTCATGAATTGACTAAATGTATTCGTTAAAAAGAAAAATCTTCACGCGTATTTCCCAAAAATAAGAACAGCACAGATCACTTGATGAAATATACGGTTAATTTATCTATGCTTTTACTTACTGGTTTCAGTAGAGATACCGGCTCGGATAACGGAGACCTCTTTCATTCCCCAAAGGCACATTTTAGCGCCCCCACCTGATACCTGAGAGAAAGGTATGATCACTTCTTTACTGTTCAAGGCTCGGAAACATGGAGACTTACCATTTCATACAAAACTTAGATACTGCATTGAAATGTGCTACTGTTTACACCACAGCTCAATTTTACAGTGGATTATCTCATGTCAGATAGGTAAATGTTAGGTATAGGTGGCTATTTCGTTTTCCAAATAAATTCCAAATAAATATAGAGTGGTTTAAAGTCCAATTGATTTGTTTATAATTGATCAAGCACGGCTAATTAAAAAAATACATGTATATATTTTGGATATCCTCCTCAATATAGCAAGATATTCTATATGAAACTAGAAACAATAATAAACGAATCACTTACCTGCCAAATCATGTCTATGACAAAGATTTACAACAGGTTGTTTATCAGCAATGAAAGAGGTATCACATTTTGGAAGTTTTCAAGAAGGACAGTGAGAACGAGAGAGAGAGAGAGAGAGAGAGAGAGAGAGAGAGAGAGAGAGTGTAGTGGGCTAAATACCAATTGTACAAACTGTGCGTTTGTGCCAAGGGTCCTGCGAAGGTCTGCTATGTGTGTATGAGGTTGCCATTCACTGAACTCACTCACAGAGCGCGTGTGAAAGGCAGGAGCCGGCCGGGAGGCAAGCGTTCGCTGTTTCAGCTCGTGCTGTTTGGGAGAATTGTTATTTTTCATCAATCAGTTGCAATTTGTCCAACCGGCAAGGACAGGGCACCGGCAGCCCCGCTGACTCGGGTCAATGAGACAACACGGCCGCCGAGAAGAGCAAATTGCACTGGTTCGCAAACACAGAGGTGAACCGAGGTATTGAAAAAAGGCTTTAATGAGAGAAGGGGAGACGTGGATGACTAAAAACAGGGATGGGGAGAAAAGAGTCAGGGGTGGGGGGAAATGAAAGAAGGGGGATGAGGAGGAAAGAAGGGAGAGGGGGCTGGTAGGGCTAGTAGAGTCTCAGGGTATACATGTGACGGGGAAATATGAAGGACTTTGACAGGTCCTAAACGGTCTGGCGCCAAGGCCTCTGTCTACAGGATAAATATAGCAAGGGGAGATGATGCAAAGAGATTGGAAGACCCGATGAAGAGATGAAAAGTAACAATGCAAAGGGAAGAAGAAAAAACAATCACACAAGGACAAATCTGCATTACAGCCTTCCCTGGTGTTTTTTTTTCTTTCTTCTACGTTACAGCGCCAGCGCCATTAGTGGAGTGGGTCACTTTACCCTCCTTTTGGTACGGTGCACTGGTCCGTACTTTAATGCACCTACAACTTTTACAAGTTGTTTTCCAGGCCATTCCAATGACGTATTTTGGGTCCACTGACCCGTGCCTCTTGTTTTACAGATACAAAACATCATCGCTCCCCAACCTATACATCCTACTGTCTTTCAACAATTACCCCTCTCCCTCCCCTTTGATTAATTATCGTGCAATAAGTACAATACACATTGTGTGAACTTCATGGTGCTTGGAATTAATTCAGTGAACAATAGATTTTAACCACACTTACACAAACAACGTTGATTGAGATCACATACCAAGTTAAATTAAATCGTTCCCTTCGCTAAAATGCAGCAACACTGGGCTCCTAACATCATGTTGGCTATGTGAAAACAGTAGTGCTGAATGAGAAAAACGCCTGGCATGAACGCTTGTTAAGTCAACCAAGTACTGTGATAATACCACATTTGATTGCTTTCCTTCCCATTTAGATAATGTGTACGTCCAGGACCTCGAGAGAAAAAAAATAAATGGAGGCTAATTCAGAGCTGTGTTGATGTAATTAGTTCTCTGCATATATACATGGCAAATCATTAACATTCTCCATGTGCTGCTAATCTTTTCTCTTCGAAGATTTATTTCTACTTCTGCAGCAAGCACGCTAAATACGGATCACTGCCGTGTCACATGACGCAGAAAGGAAGGCATAAAAACCTGTCACTGCATTTTGAAAAGAGTACAATTTTGGCTAAATATAAAAATATAATGTCAATCTTTACACAGTCAGATTTTAAATGTTAGTCGTCATATTAAAATCACTACAAAAAAAATAACAAACCTCAAATCTATGTAAAGCAACTACAACCAACTGTTGATCGTAAAATACTGTATTTTCCCACAAAAAGTAAGGTGCTCAAATAAACATTTTAGCTAATTAAGCAATTATAAATTTCTGAATACATTTCAATATATGAAGTGAATACAAAAAGCATACAAGCTAGCATATGTTTAAACTACCCGTAATATATAATGAATTAGGAAACTGAATTGCTGTTATTATAAATATTGCTAAGTTTCATTGACGTATGGTGCTATGCTCATCTTTTGAATAACTTTAAAATAATTAAAAAAACGATTTTCTTGTTAAAGTTGATCATAATTTTGCACTAAACATGCAACGAATGTTCAATTAATCTCAAATGAAATTACAATACATGGAGTGTGGAAAGGCGTTACTAACAGCTATTACACGAAATAAGTGTGATCACAAACGTTATTATGGGAAGTTAGTGCTAATTAAACAGCCAAATGCAGGCTAATGTCAGTAAAGGTTACTAAACTATTTGAGCCTGGCTTTGTCCTGGAAAAAGAACCTTGATGAGATACTATTATTAAAAAAAACCATCCACTTGCTGTTTTTGTTAAAACATGACACAAATCCCTCTTCTCATGTTCACAAACAGACCTATCTTCCACCTTTTTTCAATGGGATAAAATATAATTGGATCTTCCATTAAATAACAAACCGAATTCAAACGCGGGGATTACAATTTATGAAATGTCTAGTTTTTTAACGGCCTATTACTTGAAGGTGCATACATCTGTTACTCAACCAGGAAGACAAACTGCCTGAAACCATTTGACATGACACTACTAGTCCACTAAACAAGTTCTAAAATCACGGATCACGGGTCCAGTAAATTGACTGATAGACAAATAGACCTATTAATATGTGTATGTAACTGGTGTTATTCTCTCTCAATTTACATCAAAATAATAAAAAAAGAAAATTATTACACTTGAATGTAGGCACATTCAATGCATTTGGTTTTTGAGGAAAACTGGTTCCGAATTCGTTCCTCAGAACCCTTGGAACTTGTGGCGCCTCAGCCTAAATTGAGGCGAAGGCCTCTCACCTTTTTCTATACCGTCGTCATACGTATCTCCTCATCTCGTCTCATTCTGTCAGGTTTATCTTCACCTTGCGCGTCTGAGCAGCAAGTGTCTTTCTGTTTCCTTTCTTCCAAGCCCTCCAAGCTCCTATCGCTCAGGTTTCTGTTTAAACCTAAATACGATTGTTTATTTGTTCTTTTTTTACAGCATAAAATCACCAAACTATGCATGTTTGTTTAGGTATTCATTTCGTCCATCATGTAATATAGCTTACGAAACTCTGTTTATTTTAACCGTAAACAACAGTGATGCGATGTATGATCTTGAGCTAAAGACTCATTCCACTCGGTTCCCCCTACTTGCATTACCAAAAGTGTATGAACATTGTAAAAGCGTAATGGTACATGTTTTCTCGATGAAGTCATTCATATTAATTTTAGTGTTGAATTTATAAATTTTGATTTCATCACGGTTATTATTACAATGATGGTTCATATTATTATTGTTATTTGTATTATTATTATTAATAATAATAATGAATACAAAAAATAGGCTAATGGGTAAAATAGGCTACATGTAACAGGGTAAGAGGTCACAAGTGCATTATGCAAAATACCGGTCAAAACGAGTGATTGCTTTCTCCAGGACTGTAATGAAAAGTATTCAACAAAGACCACACCATCAAGGCAGGGGTTAATCAGAATTTTGTGGGCTGTTTGTATTCTACCGGATTACTTTTTTCAGTTTTGTTAAAGTGGCAGGATTCAGGATTGCCAATGCAGGACAGTCAGCTTCAAAAATAAATCCACGATGGGGATTATAGTACGTATCCCCGGGTAGACCAAAACGGACACTTCAGTGTTTAATAAAATCCCCACGTTTAAACGAATAAATACTACGACCGGCAGAGGAATATCGCAATCAGGGATCTTTCAGCCTGAAAAACTCAATCATAAGCCGTGGCTTTTGGAGTGAATGGTGAGGGGATTGGAGCACGCTGTTTGAGGATTTTGGGGTAAATATGAAGTGACAAGAGACGGTTCTTATTGTGAAACGTCAGCAGACTGGCGCCAAGCGGCTCTTTAACGAACGGAGTTCCAGTTAATCAAGGATCTGCGAATGGACTTCTTAAAGGTATACGCAGCGGTCCTCGGAGCCGACTTTAATCGCTCTGGGGGAACCACACAGAGTTTGATGTTAAGATTATATGTAGTTTGACACATACCACCAATCTGTCAATGCTATTCTGGCCAAGGCAAGGCGCTGCGATGTCTGACGCTATCATTCATTGACCAGCAAAAAATGCAGCCCGCACGCTGCACATCTTCATACTATCTTAGTGTCTGGTGCTAAATTTTTGTTTTGTACATTCACTACACAGAACAATCGTTATGTTGTGTGTGGTATTTTTGTTTGAACATGTCGTAATAAATAGGCTACATATAGGCTGAAGAGCTACACGCTGGTATCATAATTTCCAAAACGATAGCAATGTAATCAACATTTGAGGCAGAAAACTCGCGCATAAGGCTTGTCCATGTTTAGATATGGCAAATAACTTAGAATTTCACTGTAGGTTTTCAGTTTCCTCCAAAAAATATGTACCACATTGTATCACAGGTAACAACTGCAAGGAAGCAAACCGTTGCTGGAAAACCAGCATGAAGCACTCACCGCATTTCCCACTTGACTTTTGTCTCATTCGCTCAGCTGTTTTCTTTTCTCCGTGCTTCAGCCAGGCATCTGGGACTGGTGATTTTCGAATGACCCGGGGCTGCATTTAAAGCGGCAATGTCCGGTTTATTAGCTGCCGTCCTTTCCCGTAAAGTCACTCGTAAGAGTACAATGTTTGAAACTTCACAACTATTACCAATCCTCTCAAATAAAAATCTAAAGCGCGACACTAAAGGGTTACCGCTGTGCGCCCCTGCGCCGCAGCCGTGTTCAGGATATTAGCCTTACATAAAATCAGTCCGTCAATAGCTATTCAGAAACATAAATAATGAAATATTTTTCAATATATAATACATAAGGTTTGGATTGAATTGCATAATCTAACCGGTGCATATATTTAACTATTTAATGGGAAGGCGTTTATCCAAAAAAGTGAAAATAGAGCAAAACAAAAAACCCAACATTTTTTCTAAAACCACCAAAACGGTTTATTTTGAACTTATCATTTATATATCTCTAAATTTAAAAAGAAAAAAAAAACCTCGGTTACGGTTTACGATATAGCCATTTTATTTGGTCAAAATGAATACACTACTCAAAAAGAATACTCAGTATAAAACAGTTTGACGTTCTAATTAGGATATGTATCAGGGTGTGTATTCATTGCCTCGGATAAGGTAGAGAACAGCTCCTCAAAACGATTAAACGCAAGCCGACCGAGGCGCTCTCTCCACCGGCCGAGGATAGAAGGCTGACCCGGTGTTTGGCTTGGAGTTGGGGGTGGGATTTCCCGATCTTTTCTCTGTCATTGGTTAATATTTTATTCTGTTGACATGTTTTCTTACTGCTAATGCTTCCGACACCTTCTTGTCGTCGTCCCCCTATCCCCCTCCCGTCTCGATCTTGGCCGGAGTTGTCAAAACCACGCCTATAGAGGCCCACAATTGGTCCAGAAAGCGTAAAATCAGCAATCAAGGGGGGCTTGGTTCATTAGTGTTGGGATCAGAGCAGGAAGGGCATGTGAGAGAGTCACAGTTCTCCAGTGAACAGGGCAAGATCTAACAATTTCTACTCCGTGTCGATTACTCTCGCATCTCCATTTTAAGAGTGATCTTATTTTTCTGAAAGCGACTTTTGGAGGAGAACAAGGCAGCCCCAGATCAGATTCTAAACCGCCGATGCGGTCCCACTGACTGATAATATTACGGGACTTCGTGGAAGCATCATCGCTGGGAGAATTTAAAGTAACTCCTGCTTTTTGGTAGCAGACAGCGTTTGTTGAACACCCTCCTTTCGTTCTTGGCACTGCAGTCGATTTTTACTTCTGCACCTCTTTCAGTTTCAAGAAGAACCAAGAATTTATTCATCCGGATACATTCTTCTTTTGTAGGGGGAAACATTACAGCGCATAATAATTTCAAATCGATTTTTGGATGCACCGATGAGAGATCCAGTTTTCACAGGGACTGGCATGGCTTATCACCCCTTCCACGCTCACCGGCCGGCCGACTTCCCAATGTCAGCCTTCCTAGCAGCCGCTCAGCCGTCCTTCTTCCCGACGCTGACGCTCCCTCCCGGCGCCCTCACCAAACCAATAGCGGACCATGCTCTTAGCGGAGCAGCAGAAGCAGGGCTGCACGCGGCTTTGGGACATCACCACCAGGCGGCTCATCTCCGTACGCTCAAGAGCTTGGAACCGGAGGAAGAGGTGGAAGACGACCCAAAAGTCAACCTGGAGGCCAAGGATCTGTGGGACCAGTTTCACAAAATAGGAACGGAAATGGTCATTACTAAATCTGGAAGGTAAGAACACAATATTATCTTACTTAAAAAAAAAAAAATTATAATACCACCTACATTGCCTACACAATAATAAATACAACAATTCATGTGATCACAATCATAAACTCTATATATTTAATTGATATAAACAGTGTTACGTTCTTGAATGACATGAAAGGAAGAAGGAAAAAAACAAAGTTAATATCAGACATATTTTCCCGGGAGGCCTAGGTACGTTTAGTAGTGTTGCCTATATCGAAGTACAGTTCATATTAAAATCGATTACTTTTTAAAGACTGGTTAGGCTGACTCATGGTTAAATAATAAAAATAATAGTGATGTATTTTATATTTGCGGGAATCTGTTTTATATTTAACACAACGCACTCCATTTAACATGTCAATATGGAGGAAGAACCTCTTTCTTTTATTTTAGTCTACGTGGTTCTGAATAATTTAGCTCAGAATTCAAAAAGAAAGCTAGTAAAAATAACACCCTGACTGTAGTTATTCTGGATTTTACGCTGCGGGAAACTCTGTACTTTCCTTGAAATTGCATTGGTCTTTCAGAAACAGACTACAGTGATTAAGGGGGAAAACGTCCAGGAATTCAGTCCGCAAAACTCAACCACAATATGGATCACCCTCCACTGTTTTCTGACAGTTCACATTTTTTTAAGCTGTCACTTAAAACTAAGACTTTGATTTAGGAGATACGTTGGTACTATAAACATTCTTCAAGGGACATTTTCTGACACGAGATAGACAGTTTAAGAAATCTTAATTCGCAATGTTTTGAAAATATTTCAAGTAAACACTGAGTCAGTTGTGACGGCTTAACATTATCCGGAGTGTGTGGAAAACTGAATCAATTCACTGCGATTTCAAATCTGAAACACGAAGCAAATATGTCATACAAACTGGAAATCATTGAGAACGAAATGGTTTATCTTTATTGCAAATCATACGCACTTTTGAACACAGCAAAGAACGTCAGTAAAAATAAGTGCTCTTTTGTGCCGTGATTAATACATAGTATTACTTCAACATTACTTAAAAACAGGCTACAATAAATAATATAACTTTCGGATTGTTAATTCCCTCTCTTGTTTTGTCTATATTTCAGGAGAATGTTTCCTCCTTTTAAAGTTCGAGTAAATGGTCTTGACAAAAAAGCCAAGTATATCTTATTGATGGATATAGTCGCCGCCGACGACTGCCGGTACAAGTTCCATAATTCTCGTTGGATGGTAGCGGGAAAAGCGGACCCAGAGATGCCCAAGAGGATGTACATCCACCCGGACAGTCCGGCCACGGGAGAGCAGTGGATGGCGAAGCCTGTTGCTTTCCATAAACTCAAGCTGACAAACAATATCTCAGACAAGCATGGATTTGTAAGTCTTTTTTTTTTATTTTATTAAAAAAATATTTTAACCGTAAAGAATCTGACATTATGCATGTCAAAAATTTATACTGTATCAATTTAGTTATCTTCTGTAGTCTACTGTAAGCGGCTTATGTGTAATAACATTCGACGCAATTAAATGTTTGTCGAAGATGTTGATAAAATGTGTCGCCAGTTTAACATATTAATTTACTTTGACTAAAATAAAATATATCTATATATATAGAAATAAACTGGCAGTGGTGGCCTACTTATTCAATATATATGTCTTAAATTATTATTTTCAATAGAGCCCTGGCCTGTTTCAGGTTTTCGTTTTGTTAACTATACATACTATACCTATTAGAGTTATCCATACTCAATGTTTAACATTAGATTTGCAATCAAGTATCAGAAACTATGGCAAGAAATAGATATACGCTTTGTTGGGTTTATGTCTTTCATCGTTGCTGCACAAACCATAAGGTTATGCAAGCGACAACTTAATACTTTTTTTCAAATAGGCTTAAGGGTCCTTGCAATTGTATAGTCACAGAGGCCTGAATGCATAGTTCCAGTATTGGCTGGTTTGCAATAAAAAGCTTTAAGCTCAGCGGAGTGGTTTCGTGTGAAACACGGAGACCGAGTTTGGGATTAGGTAAAGTGGAAGGAATCAGGTCAAGGAGACGGGGCAGACTCTGAGTCTCGCAGTAATGAGTGGGCGAGCCTCTCATAGCGACCTTTGACGTCTGGTTGGATCTCCTCTCTCCAACAAGATGACTTGGGCAGCCTGGAGAAATGTGTGGACAGCCTAAGAGTGTTTGTACTGTTTGTACCTGAAGTGCAATTTAGATTGAGAGGAGGGAACAAGAGGTGGTGCAGGGGCTCACCGTTAAAATTAAAAGCGGAAAAAGCAACGCGCTACCGGGCTACCACTAGCATTAAACACAAAAACAAACCAGTGGCCGCGCAGCGATTGAGTAGCTATACGCGGTACAGCCACCACATACTCAAATCCCTGTCTTTCAATATTCAGAGGAATGTGGTTTGTACATTTTCATGAATCAGCCTTTGTAACACATAGGCTACTGATTCACAAATGATTTTTTTCCTATTTACGCTAGCTCCCTGTTCATCACAAACGTTCTCAAAGTTTCTTGCAAGAAACTGTTGGCTATTTTTGGTCTGCAAAAATTCTATAACTTCATTGTCAGTACCAAGCTACCATACAAAAATTGAGCTAATTTGATACTTTCAAAATTACTCGTGTTTTCTATGTGAATCACTTGGCTAAGATCACCTACATGGGCCAGATTTTCATATAATAATAATAATAATAATAATAATAATAATAATAATAATAATAATAATAATAATAATATTTCATCTGAGCACCAAAGAAGTCATTTAAGCGATGCAAATGTTATAGACTGAAACGGTTAAAACTGATGTTGACCTTGACGAAGATTTCTTTGTTTATTCTTGTTTGCAGACTATTCTTAATTCAATGCATAAATATCAGCCCAGATTTCACATTGTGAGAGCCAACGACATTCTGAAGCTCCCCTACAGCACTTTCAGGACCTACGTGTTTCCCGAGACTGACTTCATTGCCGTCACAGCCTATCAAAACGATAAGGTAAGTTGGTAATGCATAGGAAGGCCTACGCCGTTTGCACTGTAGTCCATAGGCCACTTTACACTCTGTTTGTCGTCGCATCGTCCATGCTTGTCTTTTTTGACTAAAGGAATACACTTGAAAATGTTGCTCCTTTTTAATTAAAGTCAGATGTAATTTATTAATGGAAACAGTCCTTTTAGCTTGGCTTATTTGAGGCGCACTAATGTAAGCGGACTACAACCTCTTTAACACATTGTATATTTCCACTGGTTGTGGTTTTCAGGTGTTTTTGGAGGGCAAATTCTGTCTTTAAATGCACACCCCCTAAAAGTATCCGCATCGTATACATTAAAAAAGAAAACCTTCCAATAAATGTGTAGGCCTCTCTTTGGCATTGAATGTAGCGTGACCAACGCAAGTTTGTTAAGGTTTTTTCCCGAAAAAAGGTGTGCCTGAATTTTAATGCATATATGACACATTCTCTAAGTTACAGTATGATTTAGTGTAAGAAGTTAAGTGCGAGAGAAACATTCATTGAATAGCTTTCAGTGTTGCAGAGTTTATATAATATGAAATGATCTCGAATTTCGTTCAAATTACAAGGCAAGGTAAATGTTATGAATGTTCATATCTTTATCCAATTTGTCTTGTCACCCGTTGCACCCTGCTCTGGTGCTGAATTCAAGGCAGCTGATTCTTGGTTTGCCGAAGGTGTCAGTAATTCCTGTATTTCAGGGCACTATTTATTTTCTGTTCCCTTCTCATTCGCCCTCGCGCACCCCTCCCTTCCTGGCTGATGCTAATTGGCGTTCGTGTCCGTGGGGCCTGATGGGCCTGTTGGTATCGTAAAGTTTATGGCAAAGAGTCACAATCGATTAGAAGCCTCTTAGGCACACCAGCTATGTCCGCGAGCAACTACAGACCCCAAAGCACTGCAGTCAAAGCGTAACAATTCGGTAACGCAAAGCATGAGCACACACCCCTTGAAAATTTAACACACTATCGGTAAAAAAATTAAAGCAAATTCTACACTGTTACACAGTCATAACGTAGAAGGTGTGAGCTAATGTCTAGAATCAGACCAATAGTATGGATACTGCATTTTGAATGTAAAATGATAGTAATCCTTCAAATTGCAATAGTAGGTTACCACAGTCACAGCCATTAGGCCGTCAAAAATGTGGTACTTAGGTGGACAAAAATGCAAGTCGAGTAATGAATAATTGATTGTTCTGTGTCGCCAGAACAATAATTCAGTCTCCATTCGAATTGCCATCTCTTCCTTCATCTATTTGAAGAATACCGATATATCTAACGCAGCCATGTTTAGTCGCCAAATATCCTCACGGGGGCAGTGAAAAATAACTTCCTATCATTAACAGTCCATTAATAATGTAGGCTATTACCGTGGCATAATTTAAAATAAATCAATCGGGTGTTAAACAGCTTATTTTCTATGTAGTAGAATCATTTTGAATGCAATGACATTATTTTGAAAACTCAGGTACTTCCGCCTACATGGACAGGAAGTAGAATTTCGGAAAATGTATTGTATCCAAGAAGAAAACATTTTTGTCTGCTTTTTTTAAATGTTCCTTTTAATATATGTGTATTTAATGGGTCAAAGTAAATTAAGAGGTGCCTGCTATCTGAAGCTTTCACTCAAAAATGTCAAACAGAAACAAAAAAGTGTAATTTTTCGTGAATTTTTCATACCTAAATATCATGTACATTCATGTTAAATAATAACATTTTATTATTATTGTTATCATTATTATTATTATTGCTACTAATAATGATAATACGCTGATAATAGATCAGAAAATGATACAACTGAAAGACGACACAATTAAATAAGATAATAAAAGGCTTAATGCTGTATTTTTGATAAGAGACTTCTGCTTCATGTTACGCAATGACTAACGCCAGTGTCCCTTCGCTCACTCTCTTTAGATCACGCAGCTGAAAATTGATAACAACCCTTTTGCCAAAGGGTTCAGAGACACGGGAAATGGACGAAGAGAAAAGAGGTATTGTTGTTATGATGAAACTACTGATACAGTTGAAAAATAATACAAAAGCATATTATGTACAGGTAGAACAAAGGTTGGGAAACTATTTAGATTTATCTCTTCAGAGTGACCAAATACAATAGCACAAATGGCATTTAGCCTAAAAAAATATGTAAAATATTTTCAATAATTTACTCACCTTTTGACTGTGATGTACAATAACGCTTCGATTGAAACACAGATGCAATAAACTAATCTCAGTTCCCTCTTCAGGAAGCAGTTAACCCTACCGTCACTGCGCATGTACGAGGATCAATGCAAAGTGGACCGAGACGGCGGCGACTCTGATGCGTCCTCTTGTGAACCAACGATCGGAAGGGACTCGGTGCATTCCCCGCTCGGACCCGTGACCAGCCCATTGAGGTTCAACAGAACCAGCAGAGGTAATAAGATTCAAGAATATTATTTTTTATTATCTCTCTGCATTCATCATAAATGTATGTCACATTTCTCACCACCAAAATGCATAATCAAACAAGTAAGAGACTACTCATTTTAATTTGCATTGTTTGAAATGCTATTTTCAACCGCATTCCTGCTCAGATGTGCGAATAATTCCCCGGTTAAAGCATAGGTCTGTACTTTCTTATGTGAATACTTCTTCGAAATACAGGTAGAATATTCAAAACCAAAGCACGTGACATATAAAATTCAGAGACATAATTTAAGCAGCTACAATACAGCCAATAGTATTGTTTTGTCATGGTACTGAGGATTGTCTTTAGCATGCAATAAACAGGAATATCATGTCATTGGTTTATTTGTCTTCGTACCTAAGGGCCTTGTGGGCCTAGTGGTTGGGCCATAGAATGAACCTACCCCTTCAATGTCGGCCTTTTTGAAAGGCTGTTATTTTTCGGTGCTTATTCGTTAAGCCACCTGGACATTGGTGAAAATCAGCCGTCAGCCACCCACTAACCCAGTCAGTCAGCTGGAACAACGGTTAGGAAACCAAACAAGCATTCCTGAACAAGGGAGTAGGAGAGGCGAGCTGGAGCATAAATCCGCGCTCTCTGCATTAGGAGCTTTGCACGTGATCTCACAAGGCAAAACATACATAATAAATATATAATCCGAGCACGATATGATGGGAGGAAATTACTGTAATTTGGTTCAATGCGCTATCTCGCCTGCCAGCCTCCTCGCCACGAAGCTGCAGTACATGGCCACCTGCCTCTGGACTACAGTACAAATGTGGCCTATAGGAGAGCATCTGTGGTTCTAAGCCTACTCAAAACACGTCCATATAATTCCTGCCTTTTTAAATAAACAGAAACAAAAAAGCAACCACACGATGCTTTAATAAAAGTCGTACTTATTAAACGGCTGTAGTCTGCTTAAACAACTCAAGCAGGAAAACTGCTTATTTTTTGAATGGGCCTATTTACTGATATACAGTAGTGAGATTTGGTTACAAAACGCCTCCTAAAGCCGAATCTTTGTTAAATGGACTGTTCTCAGAGTAATGTGCGAATGGTGCAGGTATGATTTTGAATGTCTAAACCAAATTGCCCTGCATACTTCAGCGTGCTATAATGAAGCCTGTTGTTTCATCTCACGCTGGACTTGTCTGTTAAGTCGAATAATTAAAAAAAAACTGTGTGTATAAACCTATGGAATGTTTCATGCGTTACTCAGCGGTTAATTCGCCGTTTTATCGATCGACAGACGAGAAAACCTGCAACGACAGCGACCAGGAACTTGATCCGCACGAGGAGCGCTCTGTTGGCGTTAGCAGCCCCGGCCCCGAGCCTCGCTCCCCCTTCAGCCCGAGATGCGAGGACAGAGTGAAGGACAGGCCTAGTCCCGATAAGAAGGGCGACTATCCGAATTCAAAGAAAGATAATGACTCTATATTCAGCATCAGAAATCTCGAAAAGGACAAGTCTGAAAACAGACACAGGAAAGAGACCGAGTCTTCCAAGGCAGACACGGACTGCGGTGGCCTGAGCGGGAGCAAAGACGGCTTCTCCCCGCTGATGGTGCAGACGGAGAGTCCCTCTCACTTCAGCGCAGGACACCTGCAAAGCTTAGCCCTCTCCGGTCTACACGGGCAACAGTTTTTTAACCCTTTGAACGCCGGACAACCTCTGTTCATCCACCCGGGACAGTTCGCCATGGCCCCCGGAGCATTTTCCACTATGGGCATGGGACATTTGTTGGCTTCAGTTTCCGGAGCCAGTGGTCTCGAGAATGGAAGTCTGTCTGCCCAAAGCGCGGGCACCCCGAACCCTTTCCCGTTCCACCTGTCACAACACATGTTGGCCTCTCAGGTAAATGCTAACTTCTGCTATCTTCTCTAATGTTAGTATATCCCCAATGCAGATTCAAAGTGCCAGTAGACATATATAATATGTAATTCACAGTCCTAAAAAGGATATTGTTTTCTAATCAGACACTGTGCATGTTGTATTGTATTTCATGACCATGACTGAACATCCAGATTATTACTGTACAACTCAGTTTTTGAAAAGCAACTTAACTTTGTACGACGGAACAGTGTAATTGTATCTAAGATAAGGTTATTCAACAAAAAAAATAAGACGTCTTCATGGTCTAGTTAGATTTTGAGAAGGCTGCGAACTACAATAGTGGCAATCTCAACCTGACTTTAAAATCGATTTTGTGTTTTCAGAAGGTTTCTTGTATGAGATTTTTAGTTGTATACCGTTTCTCATGAGATGTTGGGATAATCATTTTTCCTTTCGTGCAAATATGTTCAATTAATATTTGCACAACAAAGCCAAAATTGAGTGAAACTAATATGGAAACTAGTGATGAGTAAAATGTGGCCTTACTTAATTGCATAAGGATGTCTGGGAAGTAATTAACTATGGATATATTTAGCAACCTCGGAATTAAGCAATAACACATGTTTACGTTGTGTATTCTGGAATACGCAGTTGATGTATATATGCAAGATAGACATAAACTGACATATTCAAATAGTACGATTTTCAGCTACCAGGACTAGAATACATTCAACAGATTTAATGAGGAGCGCAATATGAAATCTGTGGTGTAAGGTCATGTACTTTTGAGGAACAGCTGAGACAAAACGTCACTTTGCATAAAACTGCAGTGCTCATTACCCATGCAGTGATATTAACCGCAATTTTTTGTCTATCGTTGCAGGGCATTCCAATGCCTACTTTTGGGGGCCTATTCCCATACCCATACACCTACATGGCCGCCGCTGCCGCAGCTGCTTCCGCTCTCCCAACCAGCAGTGCCGCGACTTCACTCTCCAGAAACCCCTTCCTCAGCAGCTCTCGACCCCGTCTGAGGTTCAACCCTTACCAGATCCCAGTTTCTATTCCTCAAAGCACAAACCTGCTAACCACCGGACTGCCGGGCAGTCTTGCCCATGGATCCGAGTCATCGAAATCGGGAAGCAGGGAAACTAGCCCCGTGCCCGAGCCGCACAACCACAAACCTGGGACCAGCCAGAGAACCAGTTCTCCCAAAATGTCTCTAAAGGAGTCCATCAACGAACTCCAAAACATTCAAAGATTGGTCAGTGGGCTCGAAAGCCAGAGAGAGTCCTCCCCAACCAACGACTCCCCGAAGTGACCAAGGCCGCTCTAAGATCCCATCCACTCGCTTGGTTTGAAATATTCGAATCTTTTCAGAACTGATCTTGTACAGCACGCTGCCGAGTATGACACGCTAGGATGGAGACGTAATGGACCTGAAACACAGGCCTTGGCACAGATGGCTGTTCAAGGGTTAAAACTCCTCCAAGAAGGTCGAAAAAATTGCAATGATATTCAGACTGGACAACTAGAAAGACGTCTTGCCCTTGTAATAACCATTGAGTTCCTGTGGCAATACCCTGAACATGTACCTAATAAGCGGTTTTGTGAAGATTTCAAGGACGCCTGTGAAACACAATGAAAAGTGAATTGGTATTGTAATCAATTTCCACGTATATTTTCAGGAGGTAATGGCGGACTGGAAACTGACACAATGATCACTCGTATTGGAAAAAAAAACAGCGGATATAGCCTGATTTAATTGAAAAGCACTGCATTTATACAATTGGAGTCAATTTGGTTCACAGTGGACATAGAAATATGGCGTAGAATAAAAAGAAAGTGGTTGATAGATAAAAGAAAGCTACATCCAAAAATAAATACATTTCAAAAGGGATGGAAAGCGAAACGTTCCGTCTTGAAAACTGGTATATGAAACAGTTGAGGATGCTCGATCGCTTGTACTATCTGACGGACAACTGTATTTGAATTATTTATGTAATTAAAAGAAAAGTAATTCTGTAAATAAGGTATAAGGATCCAAGAATATGCAAATTGGTATTAATTTATTCAAAGCTGTACATTGGCGTGTACATACTACTTAGATTTTAACACGTTGCATTTATTTTTTTTCTTTTCGTTTTTGATTTTACATGAACGTATATTGTAAATGAACCCCATTTTTGCGCTTGTTGGTTTGAAAACAGACGGTGTCTCTATATCTGTGATGCATTGCTTATTTGTCCTGCCTGTGACGCGTGAAGGAAGCGTGTGCCATCCTTGCATAGCTGTTCATTCGCCGACAACACTCACCATAATTATGAAAACTCCAAACTGGCCACCTGATAATATACAGCTACACAAAACGGCAGGTATCCCTCAGGTTTTTTCACTCCAGCAGAGAAGAGATTAGCTACGTTCCTCCTCAGTGTGGGCGCAAGATTTAAACGTATCTCATTTATGCTGGTTATTCGGGTAAATTCAGATGTTTTTGTTGAATTCTCTCACACTTTCAATAATAAAAAACAATGTGTTAAATTGTTGTTTGTGTTATTTACCCAGGCCAAGTTTGTTATAATGTTTATACCATGTAGGGTGGGTAGATTCCTTTCCGATTGAGTGAAAAAATTAAAGCGAAAAAATGTCCTTGACTTCCACCCATTTCGTTAACATATTGTTTCCATTTGATTTAAAATGCAACGTTTAATTGGCACACATCACGCAGCATTGCATTTCTGTAGGTGGATCAAGTGTTTAACATATCACTTCCTTAAATTAAGCATAGCAGCACGTTTTCATTAATGACTCGTTTCTTTATCTGCTATTTTCCCCAACTTAAACGACAGTTAAGTAGCTAGAATTAACGATTTTTTAAGCAACGGAGAAAGTACAGAACATAATCGTGCCACCTGCAGGGAATGTTTGATCCAAAATTAAGCGAAACACACTTTGCTATTACAATGAATCCGGCCTTAAACTTAGTCTCACCTATTACGGTCAAATTTAACTCCATTCCAATTACTAACTGTAATATTAAGGTAGAAGTTATCCGAAATTCCATTGTTATTGTCACAGCAGTCATTGTAAAAAAAATGTGCATACAGGTATTCGAAGAAACGTTATTTTAAGCATTCAATTAATATGCAAACCCATGAAAACCAGAAAGTGGTTGTTCAAGGCGTTTTTGATAATTGTCTAATCGACAGAAAAAAATTAATATTTCATTCCTTAATGTATATCTTAACGGTAGACAGTTTGATTAAGTGTATACTCAAACTTGAGATCTATGTCAATGTTGATGAGGCTGATCCACACACTGCCCAATGCAGGAACAATGCGCCCTCTGCCGTCAGACCTTCGACAATACTTGATCTCAAAACTTCACATGAAAGAACACTTTGGTGAAACCGTCTTAAAAAGCTTATACAAAGTATCCACTAAATGACTTAAAAATTCCCGACTTTGAGTTATTTTGCTAAAACAAAAAATATTAATGTTTTAAGACGAAGGCAACTGACAACAAAATCAAATAGGCAACTGAAAATATCTAACCAACTCACGATATGCACATCAAACCCCATAGGAAAAGTAAAACAATTTTAATAAATGTTAGGTACATACAGTAATGACAATTCACAACATTTAAAGTCATAATGGCATCTAGCAATATGAAACATTTCGATTTTAATTTAAATATGAGTGAAACTAGTCTGGAGTTTCATGTCAAAATACCATCAACACATTCGGCCACTCTTCAAAATCGATGGTTATGTAAAGACTGTTTTACGTTTTCTTCACATCATATTAATAAGAACGCAAGTGTATTAACACGACTAAAACTATTACACGTTTGCAACTAATAAGCATGTTATGCCTTATATATTTTAGATGAATATGATCATTTAGATTTGATTCATGATCAAAAGCCAGAATGTTTGGGTAGGTACGTTATGACAAAACATACATTTACACTTGCCTTTTTGACCTCCTGTGGCTCAAGCGGCACTGTCGAATTTCATGAAGACAGTCGCTAATCCCGGCCATTACGTGCAACAGTGTTCATTTGTGGAACTAAAAATATTTAACCAAACGTTAAGGCCACTCGGCTTTGCAGTTAGGCTGAACATTCATCTTTGGCCAATCCTTGGTCACAAATTAAAGTGCATAAACACCGCTGCATTACGCACAGGATCTATTTTACTGTTTGAGGTTAAATAAGACATTGAAAACGAAAAACGGCAACATTTCGGCATAAATTCGTCAGCTATATGACTTGGTGTCAAATGTCATCATCATAGTCATTATTATTATTACGATTATTATTAAGGCAGTAACCAAGTAAGTGCAAGTAACAACAACAACAATATTTATTTTGGTTGTTGTTTCTTTTGGTCGTTGTTGGAGGTGGTAGGCGCACTTTTTTATTGAGTTGATTCTATCTGAATACAATTTCTAAAATATTTCTAATTTGTTGGAATTTGACATGCTTTCAAGAGAGCTGTCGTCACGATCAGGCCCTCTGCCAATGGGCTTTATTTTAACATTCTTTGTGACAAACGTAAATCTAGGTTTCCACTCTGACATCCGGCATTATCTAACTCCTGCTATATATAGATAGAGAATAGTAGTTCAAGTATTTTTAGTTTCATTGTGTATTATACGGAAGTCCTGACGCCCCATTTTTCAATGTATTCAATAACTGGCAACTTGTGCTGCTTCTTTGACACTTGTACAAGTTTTTTTTTTTTTTTTTTTTAGAAAATGCAGAACAGTTCAAGGACATGTGCGGCCAGGCCTTTCATTCACAAATAGTAAAAATATACGACATAATGTATTGTTTTTCTTGGTTTTTGGGGATACTTGGATTTTTCTCAAAGAAAACAGACAGGCTGAATCGACAGTTACCACGTTCACATTCTGAATTATAGCTTGAGTATCAAACATGGGTCAGTCATATTAGCTGTGACTCATGTACAGAAACACAGAATTATACTATTCAAAGCCATCGTTTATGACATGTACAAGTAAAGCTAATTACATGCGCTCCGAAATCATAAATATTGCCTCTATCCAAATACGTTTTCATTCACGAGGCCATACATGCTAACCTATAAGCGGTCGATCATTCCAAGGGAGGAGACAACCGACAGTAAAAATGTTATTAAGGTAATTAAGGATTACAATAAAATAATAATAATAAAAAAACACTGAATGCATGTCCCATCACCGCTGTTATGTTCCAATACCGTTGTCTACTTTACTTTTGTGGAAGGGTCATTAAACGTTGTTTTGTTTTGGGGAGGAAAACTTGGCAAACATGACACAAAATGGGAGATATGGTTTATGTTGTCTACAAATGATTACTGCATAGCTCAGATTACATGCGGTTATTGCCCACAATCTTTGTTCTTTTTATTCAACGATTGCTATGTGTGTGTGTGTGTGTGTGTGTGTGTGAGAGAGAGAGAGAGAGAGAGAGAGAGAGAGAGAGAGAGAGAGAGAGAGAGAGAGAGAGAGAGAGAGAGAGACTTTTGCTTGAGAGCTGAGAAAAATAGCACTGTCATAGCGAAAGGGTTAAGCGCCGCGGCGGGGAAGTTCCGGAGGATGGGCGCTTGGACGCCTAGCCACTCTGGCCGCAGACAGCCCTTTGTCCAGGAACCGGCGCCTGTCGCCTGCCTGCCGGCCACACAGCCTCCCCACACCCGCTTACAAAGGCTGAGGGAGATCCCGAGAGCTGCAGCTCCTAATTAGAGAGTCCCCCTCTTTTTTCTTTTCTCTTCTTTCTCCTACGATAATCACAAAACTCCCGTTTTATTAAGGGGCCATTGTTGCACTCTGTTATCTCCAATTAACAGAGCGAGGGGCTCGACCTCGCACTCTCCCAGAGAAAAAAACCATTTGTCTAAAACAATCAGTCAATGATCGATCAATAGGCTCCAATGGCGGCCTCATAGATACTGACTAATGATTTGTAATTGTACAGGGGTAAAAAGGCCACGTCGATATACCACACTGTTAACGGCGCAACGTCCGAGACTTTGTATAGCAAGTACTAAACATATGAACTCTCTCTCTCATTAATTTATGCAGAATGACAGCGTACAGATGGAATAGTTATAATGGGTGATTTGAAAGTTGTCCGTGTAGGGCAGCACAGCCTGCTGTATAACACTGGAAAGAATGATTGAAATATGTACCACACAATTTAGTATGGAAATAAAAAATACCAATTACGTAACCAGGACTAAACACTGCAATTTAAAACCAACGCAGTTTATTATTTAACGTGTGATTAATACTACTACTGTTAAATGATTACTGTACCACATAAATTTAACGATTCAACATTCAAAATTCTGTTACATGTACAAGACATGTTGTCAAAGCTAGGTCAAGGCAACACTATAGAGGCTCGGTTAGCCAATGACTATTCGGAGAACAATAAAGATATAATACAGTTTGATTATGTTACACAGATGCAAGAGAAGTTTAACGTATATCATTAGGTGAATTTACAAAGTATTCTACTGACCAGACAGGTTAACATCGCTTGTGTGAATCTAAATATCCATTGCAGAGCAAGTAGCTGCTTCTTTGACACTTGTTCAAGGTTTTTTTTCTTTTAGAAAATGCAGAACAGTTCAAGGATATGTACGGGCTTTCATTCACAAATAAAAAAATATATACGACATAAGGTATTGTTTTTCTTGGTGTTTGGGGATACTTGGGATTTTTCTCAAAGAAACCAATCTAAATATCGGAATCTAAATATCCCTTACAGTGTAAGTAAGCTGTTATTCGTGAATCCGCTAACCTGCAAAACCTGCATTTCAAAAATATTGTTTACTGACTCGCTGAACTTAATGTAAGTTTAATTTTAGTACAATATAGATTAACACAATTCAACCCCGCGGTTAGTTCACAGCAACTGACTAAATTAAAAACAACTTCAAATTCGAGAAGGAAAAAAATCATTAGATTGTGGTCTCCAGCTTCATACCAACCCAATCCTCTCGGCAGCATTCTCATTGCTGTCACTGACCCGAGGAAACCTACGTTTGCGACTTACTTTGACAACAGCAATTTCAGTAGACCAAGGGAGATGGTCTACCTAATACGGAAAGCCGACTGAAAGCACATACCCAGAATGATATGATATTCAAAAACCCAAACATGGAAATAAAAAAAGGTTTTAACCATGAACCGAGGAAATGCCACAAGCCAATGTACAATTTAATTGTCGTATTTTAATTTTGTTTCTTTACAGTATGATATTAGAACTTGCCCTTTCACATGCTCTATGAAATGCTTTATATATATGAAGAGGACTATAAATTCTGGCACATAGCCGCAGTCAACATTTAAGTCACATCTGATATGACTTGTCTTTATATACGCCAGACGTGTCTAAATAATAGCCTATTAATGACGATACAATCACTTAATATATACTAGACTTGTCACGCCGGACTGCTCTTTGATACATGTACTGTATTTCACTTACAGATAATGGAAATAATGAGACAGTGTTTCAAGCTCACAGATCAAACTATTAAATTTGCCATTTGTAAATAATCAAGTTGTAAATAATAAGTTATCACCAAAACATTTGTTTTAATTGTTTGGCTGCTTTCCTTTTCAGCATCACTAGTGAAAACTGTTTTTTTTTAGGAAGAGGCAATAAAATGTAAACGACTGAAAGAAATATGAATAATCTTTGCCCAGAAAACTGTATAGAAATATATGCATAGTGGTCATCCTTTAACTGTCCATTTCTTACAATCAAGAGTATAACAGTGTAATTTTCACAAATGTTGAGCAATTTGAACATTGAATATACTTTTTACACTGTCTAATGTTTCAAATTTGGTTATAATCTGCCACATCTTCCTGACTTACTACTACCAAAATAATTTTACAAAAACTAAACTGAATAAACATTTTGGAGCAATGATTTTTTTTTTTTTTTGTTCAAGGAAGCCTTTCATTGTATGTACACACAATTCATTTTATTCTAAACACTGATGAGGGCAAACATTTTACATATTTATGTCCGTTCCAATTTCAGCCCATTCTTCTGTAATGCTGGTAGCACAGGGTTTGCTGAAAAACATCAACACAACAATTACACCACATTAAAACAAGTTACATGCACATGTTTCCAGATAAAAATGTTTTCTGTAATCATAAAACTTATCTAGTGCCTACCTGAGAAGTACCAATCTAAGCCCAGTGTTTGAACTGCCATGGAGCTCAAAGACATTGTTTATACATTTCTGTTTTATGCCTGGGGCAAACAGCTTAAAGGGATGTTGCTTGTCAGATCACAAAAGGCTTGTGTTGTCCAGAATTTTAAAAATGCAACAAGCCTATGACAGCTTACAATTCTGAATTCCAAATAAAACACAATACTAGTGCTACACAACCAGCCATCATACACAAACAGACAGAGCTGTGGAGGATGACTCCATGCCCTTAAAGGGTTAAGCAGTGTTTACAAGGTGGCTGTGTATTTTCTTCCTCTATAGAAAACATTTTTTTGATAAACAAGTTGTTACATTTCCAAGAGCTTGCTGGCAGCGGGGGCTGAAATCTCCCAACGTAAGAGATCTGAAGGACTGATTCCAAATAAGAGTGACACTGCCCCCTGCTGGATAGAAAAAATGGTGGTTACCTCTTGTATCCAGGGAAACAGTGGCTCATCAATGAATACTTGTCATTTATCTAATGCCGGTCCTAACCTGAGGCAGCTGAGGTGAGATGTAAGAGTGAGGTTTGATCCCATTTGACCATGCACAGATTTGAACCACACAAACCCCTGACTAAAATCTACCCTGAAATCATGCGCAAGATGTAAGCGCAGGGTAACCATGGTTTCCTAACCTCTACACAAAACCAATCTCCATGGCAACAGACCCCTGCAATCCTATGCCCCCAGGGGTGCCCTGGTGGGTGGGTGAGTTGGGGGTGGTGGTTAAATTCTAAAATTATTTCAGAAATGGATTTCATTTATCTCAGGAGGCATGAGAGGAAGTGAAATTCCACTGGAATGGCCTCCCAATAGCATTTACTCACACTTCCCTGTGCTAATCCACATGAATTTATTCATAACAAATGGCAACAGGCAGGTATATAACTCTACAACTGCATTATGTTTCATTACAGACATTTTTATCCAAAGCAACATACAATATGTATGTTTAAATCTGTGCTAGATTCCCCCCTGAGGTGGAGAACACAGCCCTAAAGATATTAACCTGTCAAAGAGCTTAAATGACTAAGCAAATCAATATGATACAAATTCTGAATGTTTTCAAACACATTGAGAGACTAGAATCAAATAATTTTATGTATTATTATTGATCTCTATCAATTAGTATCAAGGGAATGTTCGTCATTGTATCCTTTTTTGTTCAGTAGAGCATTAAGCATGCAAAATTAATGTCATCAATGTGTCATCAAAACACATACAACAAGTGACAAGTATATTATATTGAAAATTGAAATTCTGAAGGGTAATATGTTAAAACTATACTATCTGAAAATCTTAAGGGTAATATGTTAAAAAATTATACTATCTAGAGATTGCGCCCCATAATTTCAAGATCTCAGTATGACAAAATAAAAAAAATGTGTAATACAGCTATTTTATTTTAGGGGAACTGCACAAATATATAAAATGATAAAAGCAAAAATTTACACTAGAATGGATATAATTAACGGCCACTACAGTTTTATTAACATTCTAATAAACTAATGATTCTTTCTCTCTCTCTCAAAAGAAAACAGATATTTTTAAAATATATTTATTCTGACCCCTGGCTTCACCATTTCCTGTCTAAATCAATAATAAAAAGACTAGTACCGTTGTACTGTGTATGTTGGTATGCAGGTAGAGGTAAACAAGTGTTATGCGAGCATGTATGTGAAAAGGCATTCACTTGGTTATTATATCACATTTGATGGAATCTCTTACACTCAGTTAAAAAGTTAACACTCACATTGGGATAAACAGGAAGTCATAAAATGACAATAATAACAACAATATTATTATTATTAATAATAATAATAATAATAATAATAATTAGTAGTAGCAGTAGCAGCAGTAGTAGAAGTAGAAGCAGAAGCAAAAGCTGAAACAGAAGTACTAGTTCGCCATATTAGCCAGGATGCAGCTCTCAGGAGAGTCTAAATTAAAAGGGATGCAGTACCATTACTTATCACTAGATGTCACAATATCTCCCTTCAGGAAAAAAATCAATAAATAATTAACTCAAACTTCTTAAATGATCATTTTTGAATCATGTCCTTGGCACATAAACATTATTAAATGCCATCTTTATATTGGGAGGAAGTATTAAGACAAATAGAGAAGATCCTGGGTAGATCCTAAAATGTTACACACCACTCTTCTTAAAATATCTTAGTTATTCTTATTTAGACTAAACAAATATGTATAATTTCAAAATCTATCACATTTAAATCTGGAGTAAAAAGTAAAAAAATGTTCTTCAGGTGTGACTAGTCAAGCCTAAGTAGTTGTACATTCTACATGAATGTCATAATTGTTGTTGTAAAAACATTGTTGATTCAGTCTAACATGTTGCAATGTCATTGATTTTAACTTCACAGCCTCAACATAAAGAAAAATACAATTTTCAAGATGATTTGAAAGGAATAGGATGACATAAAATTTCATGTAATGCTATGCTGTAAGTCTCAAATCAAAGAAAAAAAACTAAAATCTTTCTGACATTCCCCTTCACCGCCATGATCATCTTAATTACGGTTTGTAATGTCTTACTGAGACTGGGTACTCATATCTTATGAACTATTACATCTGTGTTACAAACCTAAATGGATGTATTTTTGATAATACCCTAATTAGCCAAAATTAGACAGCGAAAACAAAATACAAAATAGTCTCTTTAGGTATTAAAATTCAAGTAAGGTCAATAGTTTGTTACAAATAGATAATGTTTGTGAATGTAATGGGGGATTTTACATGGGTTTAACATGGTGAATTAACACAGAGTTAACAGACTGACTCGTGTCTTCAGAATGGAGCATCATATGTGGAATTAAATTAAGCATAAATTCTGAGCTAATATCAGGAAGTGTTATTTTACAGTGAGCGTTCAGCACTTTGAACAGCTTGCCAGCTGAGGAAGAGAAAATTTGAGTGCTCAAAGTAGGGCCTAATATAGTGCTCGATATTCTCTCCATGTGTTTTCTCATTGTTTTTATCATCTGCTTTTTCACATATAAGCAGATAGGAGTTCAAAGTAATGTGTATACAGTATCTCAGCCACAGCCCACCACACCAGGTCAGTACTGCAGTACGGTCCAGAACAACAGACCGTGGTCAGTGCTGCTGGCCACAGCCCCAGGAAGCTTTTCAAAGCTTACAGGAGAAACAAGCCCTATAAGCATGAAGAGCAATATGTCTAACCTTCAGACACAGTCTGCTACTTCAGTGCATGTAGGACATTATAATCCCATCATGGTCCAGGATCAATGGTCAAGCCTGAGACCAAACACAGTGACCCCAGGACAGAACAAATGTGGCAGTGAAGAATGGTGCCCTGTAAAAATCAGAACTGGTTCATAGTGCTCATTTCGTACTATGAAAAAGCCTGGGACTGGACCACTATGGAAAGCGGTAACATTTGTGCTTATCATGTTTTAAATCAAAAATGGCCCCTACAGCCAACATCCCTGGTTGATTCAGTCAGATCCTATATCATATGAGATCAGTAATTAGGCATATATAGGCATGGTATATCACCAGCCTATTTACAAAGCTTAAGTGTTCTTGTATTGGATAAATGCTGCTTGTTCGAACGATTACAGAACAGGCATGTACATAATCTGGGATACTTCCATCTGATTAACTTGTGGTCTCTACTTTAATGCCTTAACGCTATACTGGTGTTTACACAAAACGATACTTCCAGGTTTGGCCAGCAGCCCTACTGGGCAAAGCGTAACTGGCCACTGCACCACCAGGGGAAGGGGGGATTTGGCGCACCTCACCAGCGACCCCTGCTGGAAGACTGAGTGCCCACGGTCTGTCTTCTTCTGACCGCGTCTGTACAGGCTCAGCTTGTGGACTGAAAAAGAGCAGCCGCTCGCATCAAGTGTTTCAGAGGAGAACGTGTGCCTGACTGCGCTTTTCTGACCTGACGGCAGCAGACGTTGGGCGAATTAAGCGTACCTCGTAAATACAATTTGGCATCAATATACATGACAAAAAGGGGGATAAGCACAGAAACACTATAAAAAGATAAAAAAGACACATATGAAAAATCCACGACAGTGAACATAACTATTTATGAAGAGTTGACATTCAAGGGTATGATACCAACCACATATTTCTGACTATTTTGGAGACACAAATGAGGCTTAACAGAATTTTTATAGTTAAAAACTGGAAAATAGGCACCAATAGACAAAAAAAACCTAATTTGTTAAGCTTGTGGTGGTGATACTTTTGGGCATGCTAATGTTTCCTTTCCAAAAAGTTCAATTGGCGTAACTAGCCATGAGAAATGTAGCTTAAGGCATTTTATTCATTACACACTATAAGGCAGCCACTTCATGTAAAATTAGGCCTTTTTAACGATTATGAAATTAATCCCAGTTTGACATGTGGCAGCCATTGAGGACATTTCCAACAGCCCTCTACAAACCGGTACTGTTTTCTGAAAATATTTCCAGAGTTTAGGAAAAACTGCCTGGGATTTACAGCCATTTATTGAAAAAAATGTGGCAGAAAAGAAAATCAAAACTAAAAAAAACAAGAAACTTTTCCAGTCATTTTTTTTTAAATTTAACTTTAGTTATATGGTGTTCAGAAAACCACTCTCAAATTTGTTTTGTTATATGTATGGCAGCATTACTGTCCTAGAAAATAAGAATACGTTGAGGAAACAATATTTGCACCATACAATGTACTTGGGCGCCTAAAATGGGTTCATATTTGCTTGCTGTAATTTTACCATGCAGCATTCCAGATGACTCCCATGAGATGGCTGTCCATGCCATAGCAGATAGCCCACCACACCAAACAATTTGGATTACGCAATATAGGTCGGAAGGCATCCTTTGGCTTTCTCCAAACAAAAATGGATCCAGATGTAGGAACAAGTGCAAAAGGTAACCAATTAGACCATACTGCTTTCTTCCACTGCTCAGACAACCAGGTTTTTCTGGCCACTACATGGAGGAGTCACTCGAGTGCAGCCTCTTTCCACTGAGCCCATAGAAGACAATAGCTCAGAAGGGCTGATAGAATAGTATTTCATCTTGGATGGGGAAAATGTGAGATTAAAAGTGCCTATCTATCCCAGCTGCGGTTTTTACTTATTGAGCTTGTGTGTTATCACGATTTTACACTATTTCCAGTACCACATTCAATTATTTTGATGTTCCTGTGATTGACACACCTGCAAAAGGGGCGCCAACTATTTCACCTCCTTCCAAATCTGTTTGGATTCTCATGTTGTTATAGAAACTCACATATTAAAGTGCTGATTTCAGACCATCTTCTACTGCAGACACACACCAGTAATTAGTATGGCTATTAAATTGAGACATGCAGTCTCCTTTTTAAATGCAATTTAGTTAATCTTCTTCTTTTAGTGTGTCCGTTACCTTGTCAACCCCAAATACATACCATAGATAAAAATGAATAATTTGAGCAGAGAAAAACTATAGTGAGGATATGGGAAGATGTATCATTTCCTTATTTGGTGCTTCTTGCAGTACTTTTCAGTGGAAAGTGGAAAGCAACTCTACGTCCACCCGTGAGCGCTGCATCGTTCACTTAAATGCTAAGTAGACTCAAGCAGCCTTCAGTACAGGCCTTCAGATCATCCCCACAGACAATACACAGACAGATCAGCTCTCATGCCTCTGAAATGCAGACCCCTGCGACATCACATTCTCCTGGCTCCCCGCCAGCATCCTCACATGGGAGGGAGGAGCAGCGGAGGTTAACCACAGCTACGCGTCTCTGTCAGGATGGACAGCGATCTGCGCCCATGAGTGCCTGAGACTAAATTAAGCAGCGCTTACATAAACATACGATCCCCTCTCACATCCCCGTGTGTAAACGCAGAGCCCTCCAATCACACACACATCTCCATATTTACTGCACCCACACCTACATGTCCTGTAACACCAAGGAATACACCCCCCCCATGTCCTTTAACCTCACCCCTAGAGTCTGTTGAAGGTGATTCTCATACACAGGGCAAGACCGCTTTTTCCAAACACAAAAGACGACTACACAAAACCCATTAAGGGCCCAACCATTCAGTCTCACCCTCTAATAAAAGAGGGGAGCAACAACGCCCTGACCAAAGACAGGCTATATGACACTCACTGATTGTCGCAAGCACGCACTGCTGAACAAGCGGTGTTTTTGTTGCTGTAGAATAGAGGAGTGGTACTGCATGTGAATGAATGAATTTCATTTACATAGCACCTTTCATCCCTTTTCAAGCATCTCAAAGCTATTTTTCAAGGGAGGAAGGGATGTGACTCACCTCCACCACCAACAATGTGTAGCACCCAAATGCGTGATGAGCAGCAGCCATTTTGTGCCACAATGGTGACCACACAACAGCTGAAGTGGAGAGGAAAGATTCTATTTACACTCACAGACCACAGGGTGATAAGATGGGGCCAGATTTAGAGACCCAGACAACAAGCTTGGCCAGTTTGCTCTTTTCCATAAGTGTCACAGGCTTTCATTCAGGCTTTGGTGATGAGACTTGGTCCGGATGGAAGTCCCCACCAATCAGATGGAGCGTATTCACACCCCAGATGGGCCTCTGCTGTTGTGGCTCTTAATCTGGATCATTTCACTAATTACCCAGCTGTTTCATCCCAGAATGAACAACATGCTATTTGCAAGTTGCCCTGTGCAAGTGTTACCAGCGAAAACGAAAATAACCATAATAACGCTTCTTCTTTTTGAGAAATGTTCTGCCCGCATGCAGAGGAGGCACGTTGTCCATGTTTGCATCACTTTTCGCAGAGTAATCCACCGCAGTAGTGCGGCTATAAGACTTGGCAAGCACACGCATTGTCAACCCCTACAGCACATTAGGAAACCAGTGGTTTGTTAAAAATAGTTTCTAAAGCATGTAACTGGAGACAGAGATCCCAGATAAAAATCATTATCATTATCGTTGTTGCAACACATATTTGATCATTTAAAGTACTTATTTAAAATAAAAATTGTGTTGGCAGCATGTCTATAGTGGAGCTGAAGTTAAAATCCATACATTTAGCTCCTCAATGAAATCCAGTAAATTGATGCCTGCATTCAATCAACATTTTTCCTTAACTTTGAATTACAAATAATGAAAGTATCACTTTTTGCAAGGCAAACATATTTTTTTCATTAATACTGGTGATTTTTGAACTCTTTCTTTCTTCCAATGTGTTTGGGAAGAAAAAAACAAATACTCTTTTTCATAATTGAATTGTGAGTCAAACCTAAAAACACACTGATTGAATCCAGCCTTTTATTTCAAAATGACTCGGACCACTTGATCGTTCAGGGAAAACAGTTTTTGTTTAACAGCAGATAATGAGCCAGTCGAACACTTGGACTCCATATAGCACTTGGGCCTAGATGAGGCACAGTGGACTTCTTCATAAACTTTTAGAGGTTAAATAAGTGTTCTGTGATTTGTCTAAACACATTTTATTATTCTCAGAGACTTGCAATGTTACAACATTTTGTAAATAATTGTCTTAAAATAATAACACTAAACAAAACTCAAAGATAGGGAAAACATGCATTGTGCTTATATTGAAGCTTGGGGAATATTCATGACACTAATCATTTATCATTTTTATGTGTGATTGACTTTGAATGGCTTCTTCAGAATAATAATGTTTTGGTTGTTTTAGCAGATATGCAATGTGATAACTTTATTTTTGAAAAGAATGTGTTTTTTTCCTTTTTGCTGTACTCCTCTGCATTTGCTTTGACTGACTCAAATGATGGTGCCTCTGGAATTCATAATGAATTATGTAAAAACAAATACCAAACAGAAACCTTTTCTTCACTATATTAAAATCAAATCAAAGTACATATGAAGAAAGTTTGACATTACATAGACATGTTACATGGTATTTTTGTTACATGGTATGGGAAGGTTACAAAAAGATCTGACATGCTTTTTTCCTTGCTAATTTACTTTGAGTATTCCTCGTGCCCCCTACTCCATTGGGTGTTGATCATGTTTGCATTTTGACAATGAGAGAACAGTTGAAAACTCCATATAGGCCAATTTATTGTCACATTTGTGACATCTATTTGTTTCATTTATTGTTTTAATAGGGATAAGACATCTGGTACAAAACGAGGAAAAAGACTGTTGCATTCTTCGCTTTGAAACTTCAGTTTCAAGCCTCCGACGGACCAACAGTTGCTCTCGCGAGCGAGGATTGCGTTTCTTCATGCAAGCCCTTAACCTAAGTGGTCGAGGGGGGAGCTTGTTAAACAAACAACGTCAATATTTTATCGTCCCCCCTTGTAACTTGCTTCAAATTAAAAAGTAATGTTTTAGAGGTACAAAACATATTAAAAACGAATTGTGAATAATAGCACATTTATTTTGCAGAGCCAAAATATTTATTTGTATAAATGGTGCAAATTGCTTGTTACACCCATTTGAAGACTCATCAGCTTTTAATTGACATCTAAGTTTACTTCCATTGTAATTGGCCAATAACACCGGTTTTTACAAAGAACGCTTCCAGGCGCTATAGTTACTTAAACCCATGGATCGCATCATCTTATTTTCACGAAAGTGGCACTTGTGAACTTATGAACACGATCATCTGCACAAATCATAGCCATTTTTAAACTGACTCACCCACGCTCAGTGTCGCATCAAAACAGGACACCAATTGGGGCTACACTCACGAGAAGAGAGGGATAACCAGGTATATATTACCAATTTGTCGAGAGCATAATAACTGAAACACAGTGACCTGATCTCCCGTATTCCAGTCCACTTTCAGGTGTCTCGACTTTTTCAAGGAAAAAAAACATTTTCGGCAATGAGTTAAATGATTTTTCACATGCCCGCCTGAACTAGACTATAGTATTGTATTGCTTACAGGAGATATCTGTAAAATATTTTGCTTCACCGCTATGAAAACTTAATCTGTATTAAATTAATCCGTAAAAATAAATATCACACACATAGGACTCGCTGCACACGGAATTAACTTTTCGTTTTCATTTCCTCTAGATGGTCATCCTACTGAAAGACTACATTAAAGTTTGAATCGATAAAAAATAAAAAGTAAAGAAACTGAACATAACAGGTACGAAGGGCAAGAGGACTCTTGGAAGTGCGATGAGATTAACATCTCAACAGGAAACAGACCGACTCGTCGGTGATTTACACTCGCTGGCCGCTGTAATGACGAGAATACTTAGTGATGTCAGCCCTCTGAACAGCCATGGGTAAAGTAATAGCGCTGTGCCCTGATGCCCACTAGCATAAAGGTACATCTGTGGAGGCACGTGTCGCTCACTTAGTGAAATAAAGCCCTCTCCTGCTAATTTTACGCCCTGCTATCCTTTAAAATTAGAACCAGAGATTGGTAACATACTACTTCATGGAACTAGTTGGAAAACGTACGACTTCTCAGTAACTTTAATGACAGGGTAGTTACATCACATCTGTAAAATATGCCAAAATACACATAAAGACACTTGAGAAATAGTTTTAGGAGGAAATGGGAAAAGTGAATCTTCCATCAAAGTACACCCATTTATATACTTTCACTGATATTGATATTTTTTGAATTATCAAACAACAGGATGTGACATATCAGTTGAAAGACGTCAACATGGATCAAATAGGACTTTCTTCCACTGAGAGAAGAGAGCGCTCGGCAGATGTCAAACTGTAATTAATCCCTATTTCAAACCAAGAATACACAACATTGCGCAAACATAAGGACTCATTCCTGTGCTCAACATTTTTTTTTGACTGATATGTGCAGATTCTTCAGCACAGATCCAAAACCCTCCAGCTTTGGACCTGACCAAAACAAAATATTCACAAACTATGCCCACCGCAGTGCTTATTAAAAGAAAGCAAATTACCCAGGGTTTAACAGGAAGTCGCTGGGAGGGTATGAGTTACAGCGTGGTACTCGCCCCTTTTTAAAGCTAGCTAAACACTCTCTCACCGCTGCCAATTCATCGTGTTTTCCCCCCGCGGATACAGTCTTCAGCTGCCTTCTTCTTTAGAGTATTAATACAGACGGTATTTTATGAGAACAGAATCGCAAATGAGCAGTCCTGAAGCAAAGTCAGTCCGCGAGTCACGTGACACCGTGCTTGCAATTGGGGGCTCTGCTAAATGAGGAAGGAGCTTGATCTCGTTCAGTTTTACATAAACAAGGAATGCATTAGCCTATGGTACATCCACATCTAACCGTACATAAAGCATCCCCAAAAGGAGAATAGCCAAGAAAAACAGTGCAGATGATGTGATCATAATAAACTATTTACATACAATGTATGGCAAACATTTGCATTTAATCTTCAAGGGGACATTCTGATTTAGCCTAAAATATTTTTGTGGACAGTAGGATGCCAGAATGTACACTGAATTACAAAAAATATATAATTACAGACAACAAAATTACACAACTGACATTTAGTTACAACAAAAACAATTGTAAGAAAAAAAAACACGTATAAAGACCAAGCGAAGGCCATACATTCCATCCTTTTCTTTGTCAAACGGCATGCGCAATATATCCATCCATTTTTAGTATAAACAATTAAACTGTAAAACTATACCCATTAGTTATACATTAAGATAACTTTCCCCCCTTTGTCACACTGGAGTTCTACCTGTACAAATGACACCCAACCACGAATGAAACAAACATTGGATCGCAATCCGTCAGTCAACTTTTATTGGCTAAAATAACGACTTTAAAAAAACATACAATATTCTGTACATAAGTGCGATGTAATAACTTCATTTTGCTTACTGACTATTAAATATCACACAATGCTAAATATGGACTGAAGTGTTTGTTCGTAATTAATTTATTTTGAGAAATATTGACATTTAATATAAAACCATAAGTTTTCCTATGCTAAAACGGTCTGAGGCGAAGCTATGGGAACCGGTTAATTTCTCCGTTCGTATTATTCTCGTTGAAATTTACGAGGCAGGTCATTTGGATTTTCATGAATTAAACCCCTTAAGCTTACCAATATTTACACTATGTATGAGAGAAAAATAAACTTTTGTTTCTGAATAAACAATACCCCGACTGAATTTTTCAACGCACTTCAACCTCTTTATAGAACACAAGGCTGTAGGCCTGTGAAGACCCAGTCCATCTGAAAATAATTCAGATTTCCAGTTAATGTATCTTATATTAATAGACCACTCTTGAAACATTTTGAAAATGTAGTATTATTAACAATAAAAGCAATAATAATAATAAATATGTACATAACTCAAGAAGTTATTTAACATACATCATTCCTGAGAAGCGGAGCTAAAATAATCTTTTTTCCTAAATGTAAAATGCAGCATATATTACAGCATATACTAGTTATTTGAAAGAAAGTCTGAAACACGTTTTTAGAATCTGGATTACGATTTCTAATAATAATAACAATAACAACAATAATAATAATAAGAAGAAGAATAATACCACCACAAACACTACTATTACTAATACTACTACTACTAATAATAATAATAAGAAGAAGAAGAAAAGAAGAAGAAGAACATGTAAACTTTAGAATAAAAAACCTGTGCCGTATTTATTATTAAAGCCTTATACCCCGTAATGGAGCACCCGCCCTTCTAACAACTACAACTTAGTTCAGTTTATTCTGCTCGTGATATGTGCACCACGTGACGCTGGGAGTGAGGGTTTAAATTCACTTTCAGAAACCCCGCTCAATTCGACCTCTATAAAAAAATTCAACCATTTAATAGCATCATCTTATACACCACCGTAAGGTTGGGTTAGAGAATCCCCAAGAAAGACATGTATATTTAGGTTGGGAAAAGTGTTAGCAGGCATCAGGATACCCACTGTCCCAACATTATCAGACTTCGACTTTGGAGGTAAGGGCCAGATTTTTATCACGTGTAATGACTGCATGTATTACTTTTGAAGAAAATCTGTGTTGCGCTCTTATTGTCTGTATAAAGCTCATGTATGTTAGTAATCTAAATGGTTAAACACTTTGCTACCTAAATCCCAAATTTATTTGAAACAAACTACTGAATTTCTTGAAATACGTTTGTAAATTTACAACAATTTCTTGACATTCTGGTGTGCTGGAACAGACTTGATTGAAACTGAGTGCTCTTGAACTCTGAGGCAAACTTAAAATTAGGCAAACTTGATACAATTAGCTGAAACTCTGGACCACAGCTCATGAAAACATTTTTGTGTGGATTTACTTTAAACGTGTCTTTTGCTAGGACGTGCAAAGTTTACTCAATCTTAAGATTATTCAAAGAGAAAGTCTAATTTTATTTACTGTCAACACTGTCTTTGGGCCGTAGTCGAAAATCTCGCTGTCATCACTATTCATGTGGAATATCGATAATTCATGTAACATATATCGCTACCTGCACAACACCAGCATGCATTATGCTGAAAAAATAGCACAGACATACGAATCAATACACAATGCGACAAATAATAGCCGGTGTTAGGAACCAAACAATAGGCGATAAACAACATTAAGTTGGACTTGTTGCAGGATGAATAATAAAAACTAACCATTACAGACATAATACATTGTTTAAATGAATGAAAATGAACGTATTGGTCGCTGGTGCGATGTCATTAGCACGGCTTTCTCAATGCAATTATTTTACGTCGCGAAAAAACTACAGTGGTATAGCTGCATGGTTAATTGGGAACTAATGCCAAATTTGAAACAAGGCGACTCTACTGAACAGAAGTAATATTTCCTGACATAGTGGTTCTCACCAGTCATATATTTAAATTTCTGTCACGACAACTATCTTACAATTCAGCACCTTGACGAAAAACAATCCAGGTATTTGTGTATCCAGAGACGCTTTAGGAACAATGCAGCGTGAAACTATTTCTAATTAAATGGAATAAGGTGCTGGCCTACTTTTAAATGTTAAAATAACTATGCCATCTTACAAGTATGTCGCAACGTGAGAAATGTAGGTGACATTGGACCTACCAGGCCTACGGCCCAACAATACCTGACGCTTAGCCTTACCATTAACGCTCTCTGGCATATCATATGAAGTTGTTTTCCTATAGGTACGATAGAGTTATGAATACGGTTGGGGGCTTGTGTGAAAACTCCTATGAAATATGGCTGTGGTTTTGGAGTAATTGGGTCCAAACACAAGGACGAAAGGTCGATAAATCACCTGTGTACACTGGAGAGCTAGCGAAAATTGAAATATATCAGCTAATGACACATCTGCCTTTCAAGCAATTTATTCGTTACATTTCGGTCATTCAAAATAGGCTTCCGTCACTTTTGTGTGCGTTGCAAGATAACTATTACAATAATATCCTGGCACAGGCACCATGAAGCCTGATTGACAAACACAAGTGGTCATTACTAAGCCACGTGATACAACTCACCGAGGTCCCCACTATCAGCAGGGTGAGACGTCAACCCGTCATGTGATCTGCAATTTGAAATGCACGTTCCCGAAGTGTTCTTGATTTTTCTCTATTCCAAATTTCCTTTAAATATGCAACTCGTTGGGCACCGAGGCATGTAAAACAAAACAAACACCCAAATCCATGTTCAACCTGGTGTTGCAAAGGTAAACATTTATATCTCAGAGTACAGTACGACATGCAGGGGCAAAAATAGGTTATAATTAAAAGGTCAGATATCTTATAATAATGATTCTGTTTTTTGTTCTTGGACGTATCCAATCATTTAAAATTTACTTTTATAGATCTACACAGTTAGATAAATGCTCTGTTTTAAACATGTAAGGATATGCAATGGAAATGTGAAGGCTGTATGAATAAAAAAACAACAATTAATACAGTCTATCACAAAAGATAAACATCCGGTGGTGCTGAACAGATTGTGACTTGGAGCAACGTCTGCACTGCTATAGGGGAGAAGGAGGGGGTGAAGGAAGACACCAAATAATTCACGCGGGCGTTTTAACAAATCAAAGGGTCGACCAAAACTTTTTTTCGTTCCAAGAAAACATCACGTCGAGTTCTCATAGTCATACCGTAGAGCACCAGAATAACGTTCAGACGCGCCCACTTCAGCACAGTCCGGTTAACACATGAAAGCGCGGGGGAGAGATTTTATGAGCACCGTTATTCGGAGAGGGAGGTGAGCTGCTTCAGCGACATTAGATGCTGAAAAACACGCCACTGCCGTAGCCACTTCTCACTTGAGCGAGATTTCCTGCTGTCTCTTCGGCGTGGAAAGTATATTTGGACTGAGATGGAGGATCCCTGCATATATATTTCATGAGGTAAGCTGAACTAACACAGACAGCTGAATCTATTTGGTTTCAAAGGCCTGGTATACTTGGAGCAATTTATCTAAATGATAACTTTTGTGGAAAGAAACAGCACCATAAGAAACATATTTTACTCTAACGCTGATTGTGGCTGTGTCATGAAAAGCTAGACCTGCCAGTCTAAGATTGAATGGTACAGCAAACCTATCTGTGAATGCATAGAGTACATGTGGAATGTTTAATGTCAATTATAAAGTTACACCAAGGCTACTCGGAAAAACAGAAACTGATAATGTTGTATATTGATAATAATAACCAATGTTTACATTTAGTAAAATCTTGTAAATCATATAACATACCTGCTATTTTAGTTAAACTACAGGCCCATGCTTGAAAAAATGGGCAATCTGGAAGATATCATCATATTCTAATGGAATATTTATTTATTTCGCATTTGACATTGTTGTTTCTGTACAGCACAGTATTTTTGAATACAACATGATGCACCTCTTGAAAAGAGCCTGTACACTCTGAAAGCTTCAGTAGGCCGCATTCAATTTTCCTCCTCCATGTCAACACAAATATCAGAGACGGAGCACATTTAACTTGACCAGAAGCGTGTATATAGATTGCTGAAATTCTACTAGAGACATGTCAACACATGGCACAAGCAGATCAGATGCAAAGGTTCTTGTTTTCTATTCGCCTTTGTTATAATTGTATTGTTGTGTGCCTAATACATTTTCAGTGCTACTAGCCAATACCCAAAACAATAAAATAATAATTATCATAAAACTATTACTACTAATACTACTACTACTTTCTACTACTACTACTACTAATAATAATAATAATATTAAAATGACCACATGCAAAAGCTGTTTTTTACACTGTGATATTTCATTTTACAAATCTGGATCATTTTAACAGTCTGGAGGTGTAGCAACACAAACAACAACAACTGTAATAATGACTAGTAGCCTATAATTATTCTTATTAGTCTAGTATTATGAAGGAAAATAAAGGAACAAGTTTCATTTTCAAAATCAATCCTAATACTGCAAAAAGATTAATAATTAGCTAATCTGTTGGTTTGTAATTTCTACATTAAAATACCTTCCATGACACAATAGCTTGTGTGTGAATAATATTCGGCACAATCGGGAAATAATTCCAAGGAAAGTTTTGCCAGAGACATTTCTGACGTTACATTATTTTTTTTACTTGCAAGACTTTTTCGTAGCGATTTTATTCAAACGTTGATGCTAGATCATAAATACTATGATCAAATAAAATATTCCTGATATTTCACTGTTTCTTGCGAAAAGAAATATCACTTTTGAGCAATATCACAATAAAATTAAGGCAGACACAGACCAGAAATCAAAATGTAACAAATAGCCTTCAAATCGAGACAAAATAACAAAACGTAAGACTGAACAGCGAGCCAAATACGGGAAAAGAATGCACCAACAAAAGCCTGATATATTTCTAATTCGGAGAGTGTCTGCTTTAATACCTACAGTTAGATTATGCGTAGTAATTATCATGAGGAATGTCTCTTTTATCGCTATCCTAAACGTTTTTATCGGTGAGTCATTAAACCCTTGCTCTCCACGTCAAGACGGATAGTACACGATCCTTTCCTTTGATGCTTAGTGCATGGCGCAATAAAATCAACATTCTTAAACAGCTTATGGACACAGAAGCTTGTTACTGCGCATACGTTATATTAAATCACTCATCTAATTAGTCTCTATTTGCTTGTCAGATTAAAAAAAGTTGCTGGTTTTCTGTTATTGTCTGAAGTAAGTATGAGGTTTTAGAAAGCGATAACACACTGTGTTATTCATGATAAATCAATTAATGTAAATATGTATTGTAAAGATATACATGGGATTCATTTTCACCTTGCTTTCAATCTCTTTACGCCTGGTTAAATTTCCTCTCACAGGCCTCTTTTACTGTTACAGGCCTTAATGCAAACAGGCAAACTAAATTTGTATGAAAGCCATTGCAAATAATGGAATGATTTTAATAACATTTTAAGGTTGAAGAAGGATGCTTTTGGAATTAGAAAAACACATTTACCAAAAATATCCTAAAACATTCATTTCACTTAAATAAAACGAAATTTTAAAATCCCTAGCAGCTCGGGGTTTTGATCACAGCAAGCAAACACAATGAGGTCATTCAGCACAGAATGAAACACAAAATGGCTAACAGGATTTTAAGCTGATTGCACATTAACATTTCAATTGATCATATGGACGAATACGGACTTTCAGTCAAGGCATGACCTGTCTAATGATCCAGCCCTACTGGCCCAAATCAAGACATGACACAAAGGCCTGCTAAACATGCCTGAAACGCAACATGAACGTTGTAAAATAGATGCAAGGCCAATATAATGTTAGTATCAATTTCAGAGTAAAAAAGGTTCAGACAGCTCTCACCATTTAGGAGTGTGGGACACACAAAATGACTTCACAAATGCAGTGTGCTCTCCTAGCCATATCTGCTATGAATAGTTTAACGGATTATGTCTGGAGCGACACAGATGTAAACAGGCTGCTTGCTCGCCGTGCTTAGCTAAACAAAGCAAGTGATAGAGTAAGTGGTACATTTTCAACTGTAAAAGTCCACGCCTGAGTTCGAACAGCATTACCGTGACAGCCCTTATCTTTATTAGATTCTGAAAATGTCTGCATGGGTTTACAAACCTCTCAGTTATGTCCTTTTAATCTTAAGTGTATGTAGTCACACAGTTTACATGCATGATATAAGAATGACTTTATTTTTTCTTCATATAAACCTGAAATGGGTTGGATGGACGGCGCTAATGGGACTGTGGTGGAATTGTTCGGCCCAGCAAAGATGACCAGGCTTGTCTCCTCTTTCTTTCTGACGTGACCATTTAGTGCAGTGTTTGTGTCTGTGCAAAATAGAATCATGGGAAAGTATCTCGGTCTGACCCCCCCACCCCATCCAAAACTGCACCGTTAAGCCTTGTGACATAAAACTGGGGGGGTGCTATAATATTAGAAGCATAAATATTTAATTTTTTAAAAATCTTCAGAATAAATGAGTGTTTGGAGTGGGATTTCGGGGGCGGTCTCGGCTTTGTCACTCTAAACATTTACTCTTTGCTTTACTCCGTGGATAATAAAGAATGGGAGCGTACCAAACAGCCAATGAGAGTGCCTGAAATGAGCGATGCCCATGTGGCATGGACTGGGTTGCATGCGTTCGTCTGCCTCTCGCCGCCATTTCTTTGGCCTGCATTCATTCCCTCCGGTAAAGGACAAGGCAGAAGGCCAGTCGTTTCACAAAGCAGTACACAATGTTTCCGGCACATTCTCCCTTGCCGACACGTACATTAAGAGCTTGGGACATTTGATTCTAACCGACAGTCGTGTGCGCATACGGTATTGGGTGTTGAATAATGCATGTCTTTAAAAAAAAATGACTGGGTTTTTGAGGAGAGATAGCGAAGTATTTTTGTAAAGTGTTTGTCCTCAATTTGTAAGCATGCTAGCTGGCATGAGAAATGAAAGATGAAGTAGAAAGCTTCCCCTGGTCTAACATATCTTGCTGCTCTGACAATTTATGTGCATATATACACTACGATACCTGACATGTTGAGATCTCTTTAACAGCATGAGCTGTTCTGTTTTCAAATTAAAAAAACCCATTTCAAAAGAAAATATTCTGTTCTCTCCAATAAAATATAATACACTGAAACAAAAATTTGCTGTAATGTAAAGTTTGCTTGGATTGAATTGCCATTTGCCCTTAACGAGGCTAAGTGCATTTGACTGAATTTAGCCCAATGTCTTTGCTGTGCCAGGACTGCTAGCGAGCCCATGCAATGATTGACATGCTCACAGCAGGCTTGGCTAATGCAGCTACTGCAATACAAACTTCTGAATGAAGCTAATTAGCTGATCCTTTGGGCCTTTGCACACAGATCGGATCAGGGTAACTCACAATGGCTGCCTGCTGGAGAGGACCCCTGCATTTCCCGGTGTCCCTTTCTCAGCTTGTCAGAATTCCCTTTCCACCTGAGAAAGAGAAAGATGCCAAAATGTCAGACAGGCGAAAGAGGTCACGGAGCGTACAGCTGGGTGTGCTTTGCTGCTGCTCCTCCATTGTCTAGATGTTAACCAAAAATAAAACACAAAATAGAAACGGAGTCAGCTCAACGTTATATACTGATGCAAAGCTGAATACTTTTTATCAGCGTGCTTGTAAATGACAAAACCTCAAACTACCTGTCAGGAAACCGGTGCATTTTTATAAAAATCAATTCCACTTTCATTATGATGATCACACACAAATATAATCATCAACAATGCAATGACATGATATAACGTACTAAAACGAAACAAGCGGTAACTGAGAATGACAACTGTAAATTGTACATATTGTTGGCTCATAGCATTCTTATATTTCTGCTTTAATTCTGCACATTTTAAAGTTTATGGTTGGACAAACGCCATCTCCCCAAGACAAATAAGAGATAAGCCATACTCAAAAAACAGCAATATGACAAAACAATTACACAGATATGACTTATGTTATTACCAAAACTAGGGAAGATATATGGATGAACTGAATAGAGAATAGGATTTATGAGACTTGTTTGTTGAGAGCTGAAGCTCTGGGCCCATATTCATAAAATATTTCAGACCCAGAGTACTGTTTTAGGATCAAGGTTCCCGTAGCTATATCCTTGCTTGTTACATTATCTGCGTAAAGGTCAAACTGATTTTGGATCAGTGCTCCTTCTCTGAGATGATTGACAGAAACAAGCCCTGCCCTTGCCCGTTAACCTTTGACCTCAGGAGATGCTACAGGAGAAGGTCTCGGCTGGGACAGAAGAAGGTGTGACTGTGGCCCCGCCCGCCGGACTTCCTGAGCCCGCCCCCAAGACCTCACACCTGGGCTTGGCTGCAGCAGTCGGAGTCCCGAACAGCAATGAGCCCGACCAGGTAATCAACACTTAATTCCCTGCTAAATATTTTATATCTATAGACCCCTTAAATGTTCATCTTTTACAGAAATGTCAGGAGTATAGTTTCCTATTGACTGCTACATATTAGGAAATTGTATAAAAAAATAAATACATACATAAATATATCCTGGGTTGAGTATAGCTGGCTAGACAAACCAGCATGAATTATTGTAAACTGGCAGAAAACTTCTACTTTAACGGTTTGAAGTAACAGCGTCACCCAGATTCAGCTTCCTCAATTGTCAGCCAAATATTGTGAACAGCCAACCAGTATATATGTGCCATTTCCATTCAGTAATAATAATGTACTGGGTGTACACTGTATAAACGTTGTCACAAAAATGGTACACATTAGCGTAAGGCTTATTTATTTTGCAACGGGTTTTAATCCACCATTTTCCTCTCACCGTGGTTTTAGAACATCAAGAACATCAAGGTGTTCCTGCAAGACCGGGAACTGTGGAAAAAGTTCCACGAGGCAGGGACGGAGATGATCATCACTAAAGCGGGGAGGTGAGCTCGCTATGTGAAACAGAGACACCGTTATTATCTAAACCACTTAATAGCCGACAGGTGCTAAAAGACTCCACCGTAAAAGATTACAACCGACCACGATCTTGGTTGTTTCAAATGTGAGCGGGAATACTTTGCCCTGTGGCAGGCTGCTGTGATTCTGTAATGTTAGTGTGTATTTCACAGCAATATGACAAAACATTTATCATGGTATACAGTTACTTTTTCTTTCAACTTTTGTTTTGGTGAGCACGGCAGTTTATGTTTCCATATTGTCTTCATGTTGTGCATTGTGCAAAGACTGTCAGTATATTAAATAAATGGCAAATATTACATTCTTAACTATTTGCTGAAACAGTTATGGCAAAATCATATGGCCTATAATCCTCTTTCCAGTCTTCTGGTACGTATATCTTAACACTCTTTCACAAAAAAGAGGCCTACATTCCAACTGTGAACTAATACGCCATGACAGAAGCCAAATAACTGCATGAATGACCAAATTAAAACCCAAATTTACACCCTATCACCCGAGGTACCAAGAAATCCGTTGGCCTGCTGTCACTTTTGGATATTAAACGATTTAGATATTAAAACTCGTTTAACAGTGTACCAAAAGTATATAAAACTAAGTTGAACAAATTAAACTAACTATTCTTCACACTCGTCTTCAGTATTTTTCGTTCCCCGGCAGGCTACAAAGTTATAAAACGGTCGTTGCTTACTTGAACAAATTACTCCGGATTTATAAGACTCACTCATTCCAAACTTCTCCTCGTCCGTGGGTACATCAACCTGCTGCTGTAGGCTGCGCGGATGATTTAGTGCTAAAACGGAACACCTTTCCAGTGAACCCGAGTCATCAGATTGTTAACACAGGAACCCGGCAAATAGTCAATCGTGAAGGCCATGGTGCGAACCGAAGCACGCCACAATCCTTTAGCAGAGGTAAAAGTTAACACAATTTGGTGTTTATATGTATAATTTGCCATAACTCAACATTAGCTCTACGTTTAAAATACAGATTTAAAAAATATACTTTATTTTTATATTATTAAAATTATATTAGAATACCGAATATAAATTTACAAAGGAATGTTTTATTGCGCCTCTTTCAGTTTTTGTATAAAGCAAATTAAATGCAGCAAATAGCTCATAGTTCAGAGACACGCAAACTCAGGCATTCAATTTCAATACAAATAATTCGAAGAAATGGAAAACATCACAACACACATGGATACAAGGTCCTTGAATAGGTTACATTACGTACACGTACGAAAAATTCAATTAATTCAAGAATCATGACAACCGTCTATGTTTATTGAAAATTATACACTTGTTATCAAATGACAAAAACTAGGCTAAACCTTACACGCGTTAATGTGATTTCCGTAAATCCCAAGTAACACAGGAGCGGAGAGTTTTATGCATTATGGACACTGACGATTTAACGATGTGCAAGGTTACGTTTCCAAACGGCGCTTACTGGAGGTGTAGGAGACTGGTAAACACTTCGAAAGAGCAAGCCACTTCTGCTGTGCCGAGTATGGTGGCTAGACAGTGTTCTTTAACTTTCCGAACACAAGCAAGGGGTAAATGTATGGGTAAATGTAATGTGCATTCTTGCTATTTACAATATATGTTTTGCAAACAATGTTTAGATGAGCAACAGACAGGTTTAAGGACTGGCTAATGTTTCCTAATCACTGAAGTTAATTTGTTCCACTCAGATCATTTTATATAAATATATGCTTAGAGTGAATAACCATTCACCAAATATTTATGCAGAAGAATTTAAGATGATCTACAGAAGAACTTGGAACAATGAAATAACTGCAGAAAGTTAAGTAAATATCCATGGATGACCTTCACTCACAGCCTTTGGGCCTGATAGGAGATAAATGAACCTTTTTTTGGGGGGTGTGGAAGGTGTCGGTAAATGGATGTCTGTTTTTGGGCGTGGGGGTGTCCAGCAGTAAGCTCCAATCTGGGGTGGGGTGGCTGGAGCCGGGAGGGGTGTAAGTGCGGCCGCGTGGTGCGGCTCGGTACACAGAACCCTGGAAGAACTCCCTCTGAACCCAGCCAGCGTGTTATTGGTTCGCTGCCCCGACGCGATCCCAATACATCAAAGCGGACATCAGCGCTTTTTCTCCAGGGGCCTTGACTCGTCAGCGGGGAGAAGCGGCGGGTTGATTAGAAAGATGCGGCGCCCCTGGATCAACCGGCGGCTTGGGGGCCCAGCCCCCCCGACGTCTCCCGTCATCCACAAGGGCCTGTTTGATCTCCCGGGGGCCGGTGTCTCCCAGTGCAGGTCAGGATGAGTCACTGGGAGAGCTAAGAGAAGCAGCTGGCACGGTGGACATGCTGACACTGATATGATACACTCTCCCTGCTCTCTCATTTCTCACTCTCTCCCTCTCTGCTATGGACACACACATGCACACAGGCATCTACATACGCACACACAAAGAGTGCTGCAGTGTAAAACCCAATGAGTTTGATTCTTTACTCAGATGCTTTGAGGAAACCAGTTGACTTGAACCATTGAAGTAGGACAGCTCAATCAGTTTAATAAATTGTGTTAAAGACAGTAACCCAAACTGGCAGTTGGATTCCTCAAACTATTTGAGTGAACTGATCTTGTTAAGTTTTACAATGTGGATGCCTGTCCTCCAACATCATAGGAGACTGTCCAACTGCTGACTGTATGTATCCGTAAAAAAGGTCTGAACATTTTTCAGGAACTCATCCTGATCCTCACTGCCAATACTATTGTTGTGAATTTCTCATGATACCTTTTTTTGGGGAATTGTGGGACCTATGGAAGTGTATGTAGGTTGGTGTAAAATGCTATGGTTTGTATCTGCTATCTGTAACGGCAGTGTCCCATCTCTTGTTATCAAAATGATCAAACACAGTAGAATTTTCATTTGACTGTAACAGAGTTTAAAATAGGGAGTTCAAAAGGGATCATGTATACCCTAACAGAATAGAACATAGTCTGTCAGAGATGATGTTACATGAAAAGTTTTACCGTGCAGATACCAACATCATGCTGTATCCCTTGTGCGTGGGAACCGACAATTCATCAGAACTGTGTGGGTTCCATAACTGTAGGCCTTTAAAGAAAAATGGGCCAGGATATGCGGTTAGGGAAGGTAAAAATTAGCAGCTAACCAGAGGATGTCAAGCCCTGAGCTCCCATAGGGGTGTTAAGTATGAGGATGTCTGGAGAGCTCTGATTTTGACTTAGTAGGCCTGTGTTAGGGTCTCCTTTGAAGTGAACCACAATTGCTAGCCTGTGCAGAAAGTGTAGGAAGAGGAGATGGAGTGAGGCAAGTTACAAATGTCCTCAGCAAGGTTGAGGATAGACTGTGCATGCAGCAACGTTACAGGGCTGAAGTGGCGTGGCAGTGCGGGGAGGGAGACGGAACAGCAGAGGAATCTCTGTGCTCCATGTGGGAAAGAGACCAGAGCTGGGCTGGGCTGGGCAGGTGGTAAGGAAACGGACAGATAGTTTTTCAGACTTTTTCAAGCTCTGTAGGAAGAATATTCAGGAAGGGATAACTGATATGATGTTCTGTGAAGGAGAGCGTGTCATCAACGTCGAGGGTGAAACAGGGTCTTGCTGTTCTGGGGAGGGGGCATTGTTGAGCTCTCAAGAGGTACGAGACTTTCCCATCAGAACTCTGCAGTGAATTTACTTTGGAACACTGAAAAAAAAAACATTTTAAAATACTTTTCTTGTGTGAGAAACACCCACTTAAGACAGGTGTGTATAAATTCCTTTTTTGTTGGATGAAGCGATATCACACGATCCAATCAAAGCCCTCCCCAGGCCTACCATGTTGTGCTTACCAAGGGCTCAGTTTAATCAACTTTTACATGAAAGAGTTTAGTTTCATTGTAATGCAGCCAGTGTGCTGACTATGTCTTATACAAATTTGCCACTGTTTCCATTTAGCTTAAATATCCATGAGACCTTTTCAATGTACGTTTGCAAGCTTGTTACCATCAGGTGTGTTGTGGCGAACCGGGAAAAATGTAACTATTGGAAAGGACAGGGGTTAGCCGGTAGGTGAGGCAGGTCCGTCCAGATGAATTTGGGGAAATCGGCTCTGCTCCTCTGTCACTTGTGTGGCAGGCCTACTCAAGACATCATCCTCTGTACAGCAGACAGCTGGGGAAGGCTGAACCCCAGAGAAACCCCCATTAGATATGCCATGTGATCCATGTTGGTTACCACCGGTTACAGCAACCCCCCAACTGTAAGGAGCGGGAGTCTACACAGCAAAATGAATCATTAGTGAGATGGCATTCCACATCTGAATCTACATCTTCTTTGACTGATTGGCACTGTCATCTAAATGGGCCTTACCCCTTTGTGCATTGGGGGTGGGGAGCTGGAGAAAGAAAAATCTGTACATTTCCAGTAACTTGTGTAGCAATAACCAAAGGAAAAGGTCAGCATGCTTTATCATTAGCAGTGGCTGTTTATTATTTATCTGATAATTGATCATGATGGTTTCAGATAAATGTTTATTAGTTAATTGGTCCGGTTAATGACAGTTTAATATGCAGCATATTTATGGATATGTTCCTCTTTTTAATGGTGGCCATTATGGGGAATGAAAATGTCACAATATTAGAAAAAAACCCATATGATTCTTATTATTGTTTTTATTTTTTATTTTTCACAAATGAGGCAGGTCAGCTCTAGGTTCCCTGAGATTAAACAGGCTCGTCCCGGCTAACGAACGGCGCTAGGAGTGATTGCTGAGGGTGGATTTTCGAACCTTGGACAGGTCTCTCATGGGGTATTAGATGTAACGCGATGCTGGCGGGTGCTCCAGGTTTGTGTTTCATGCGAAAGCGGGACCTTTGAAGGTCCGCTCCCGCAAAGTGGATACAGAGCAAAGTGCTCGACCAGAATCCCTCAACTCTGCTGTCATCCCTCTTGAGCATGTAGACAGTCATAAATGAACATATGCTGCCCTTACTTGTTGCCAAAGGGGGCACCAGATAAACCACGGGGCTCTGTGACGGCACACTTAAGGAGCAATGACGTGTTGGCTGTATAAAGAGCAGCCCAATCCAAGCCCCTATTAAAAAGCACTTAAGGTTTAAAAGGGCACGGATTCCCTTCTGCAGCTTCGCTTTGATGCAGATAGGATGAAAAAAGAGATCCATTTTCGGGAAGAGGTCATGGAAGGCAGGCCCATTGATGTGTTTTACGGCCTTGTCTGCTATATTAGCATATTCTGTCTGTCATCCTGGCCTTCCTCCTGTACAAGTTCAGTGGCAGTCCCATATTTTACAGTGCCAGGCTTTCAAAACCGTCAGTGGAAGGAGTTCATCATCAAAAAAATATATATATATTATGTCCTGTGCGTAAAACGAAATCAGAACCAGACCTGAGCTAAAATCGAGATGTAGCAGATTCCCGCTAAAGGCTGTACACTGCTGGGAACACTGGACATAGATATCATGTGTAGGCCTGCATTCCATCGAAACCGGTACTTCGTCCATCACTCTGAGTAACACATTTGGTGGTGTAATTCTTTATAATAACTTGTTTTTAATCAATTTCGGTCAACAGTGGGCATGTAATATAATATTGTGTAAAAACAGCAAACAAACAGAACAAATTAAATTCTGTTTAAAGGCATTACTCAAGATGACATTGCTCGCTCAAGAAAAGAGATGTTCTTTTTACGACTGGATTGAATGTGTAGTGATGCCAGAGCTCCGTGTGATAGTAGACTACACAGTCTATTATCTGGGATACATCTTAAAAGCACAAAGATTTACTTAAAAGCATAAAGCTGACAGTCCATCCATCAGTTAGCTCATAAAATCAAATCAAATCAGTTAACAATTAAACAACAGGAGATTAAATTAAAAGAGTCAAAAATTAAAAGTCAGGCAATAAATGATGTATGAAGAAGACAATGCTGTGAATGGTATTGTGTCTTAAAATTGTACTTTTTCTACACCAAGTATGTTGACATTTTTATCATAATTCTTACCCACATTTTTTTCAGTGCACCTTGATATTACAGTGAAACATTGCCAAATAACCACATTGCAGCTCCCCCTGTTTTCAGAGTAATATGGTTGAGAAGTTTAGGTGTGAATGGATCTGTGCATTCATAGTGGTCTGAACATCTGCCTTGGAGTGAACAGCACTGTCAGTGTCCTGACACCAAACACCACACCTTAGATCAATTTTATTGGGATGTTCTCACTTGATAACAGGAAAATCTTCCCTTGAGTGAATGATGAACTCATCCTTTTAAACACATGCGGGAGCAATAGCACCACTGTGCGCGCAGCATTGCGTGTGTTTCACCACCTCTGTCTGTCTGTCTGTCACCTGTTTTTAACGGGCTCCAGTTTGATTGCACGGGGTGGTCTGCGGACAGAAATGGCGCAGACGGGAGTTCTGTATCTAAAAAACAGCAAACTGTACCGGAGAACCATAAAATACCTATGCGCTAATGATGCATAAAAGCACTTTACATTAGACTGATTAATTTTGTTTTGTTAAGGGGATGAATTACTATAAAAAAAGAAGAAACGGGTGGAACACTATTATCATTTTTGGTTGTACGGTAATGCAGTGATAGTTAAGGCTGCTGATTTATAAAAATGATCTTTGGTATCCGAAAGGATGACAGCAGTAATGCATCTGAACTGTAATGATATGAGAAAGCTCTTTTTTTGTTATTAAACAGCAGTATTCATAAAAGAACCAGTTAGGTTTTACCATAGGCACCATGCCCTCCCTTATTAGGTTAAAAAGTATTTACTTTCAGGGTATTTTATCTTTAAAAACTATTATATATTTCTACCCGTGTATTGAGGAACGTCATAAATGCCTCAATCAGGGTGTGCATATGTTATTGATTTTAAAGACTACATTTTAATAAATGTGTTTGCTCGACAGCTACCTTGGGGATTAGGGGTGTATAGAGATCTGTGCTTGACATCCCCATTTTGTGCTGTCCCACAGGAGACTCTTCCCCAGCTACAAGGTGAAGGTGACTGGGATGGACCCCAAAACCAAGTACATACTCCTGGTTGACATCGTCCCTGCCGATGACCATCGCTACAAGTTCTGCGACAACAAATGGTGCGTCTGTTTCCTTAACTAAAGGAGTTAATGCTTGAACTCCTTTGGCCTGGCATGATTTAATTATTAATGACAGTGAGAAGGTGCCAAAACTCGCCCTTCTCTCTAATGCTGAATGGGTGAGAGGAGCAGATTCAGCAGAAGAAAGTTTTTCACACCCTCCCCACCACTGTCCTTTTCTCGAAAGCACTTTGGAGTTATTGGAGTTATATGGAATATTTTTTAAAAATATGTATACATCCTTATTTTTAATATGAAGTCTGAAATAAAAATACAGTATGCTTATTGTAAATGTTCCCTCTAAGATTTGTTTCCATGAGTTAAGTACTTGTTAATGGCCTTTTGAAAGTAGAGGTTTGTTCTGTCTAATTATGTTGTACACCTGTGGTAATGTTTTAGAGCTAGTTAAAGGTTGCCAGCAAAATTACATCATTTCACACAAAAAGTCATTCGTTGAGCCTTAAATCTTATTCAAAAACGTTGAGATCACCTATGAACGTAGTTAAAAGTAATTTTCTGTACTTCAAAAAAGTAAAATAAGAGCTACATTTGTCATATTTGTATTTTGCCATATGTAACAGAATGTGTGAAACTAGTTTAAATAAGAGGTTCTTTATATTTTAGAAATAACTTGTATTTATTTTCTGTACAATCTCTCATTTTCCTCAAATTTAAACAAAAAATATGACCCACTTTTCCTCGCAATCAATGGCATGGAAAAAATGAGGGCACTGTGTTCTTCAGAGGAAAGGGTGGCCCGCTCACAGGGATTAGGCAAAGTACGGCGGCTCAGTAACGCACAGTTCTCATGATGAATTATAAATATAACACGGCTACAGATTAATTAGGCAGTGGAAAATTTATACATACTGTATGTAAAGGCATTCATATGTACAGTCACATGCGACTTGAAAGACTCTCCACAGCCGCAAGTAAGAAAAAAAAATGGAGGGCTGGGTGGGGGTTGGGGGTTAGCTCTTCATTAGCTGATGCTACTACATGCTGTTAGCGTGCATGGTTAATTGTTACTCTGGCAAGACGCTTGTCAGTAATCAATGACCTGGAAGTGGCTAGGGTGAACCTCGCTGACCTGCCAGTCACCTCTTAGCCCTGGGCATTACCCCCACAGGGATGGGCGCCGAGGACAACTGAAAATGCTACAGGCTGAAAAACAAAACAAAAGCAAAAAACAAAAACAAAACCCAACTCTATCAGTCAAGACACTGCCACACACCCCACCCTCTCACCCCCAACCCCCAACCCCCAAAAAAAAAAAAAAAACCCAATAAAATACCCAAGGCCTCACGAGAACCCAACGTTTTTATGGCCATATTTCCAGATGTGTGGGATGGCCTGGAATTTCGATGTTTTGCCAGCGTCTGGCTCTGGAGTTCCTCAGCGACACCTCTGCAGTGCATGATTAAAAGCGATGTTATGGTCAGAACGGCCTCCCTCCTTCCCCCCCTCCCCCCTAACCCCCACCCCAACCAAAGCTTTGGGAGTTATTCCCACAATGTCAGTGAGAAACCGCTCGTGCTTGCTATCTGTCATTAGCGTGCATGTGTTCGGCATGAAAGAGCGCCTAGCCAGCAGCGATGGCTTAGCGCCGGCCGCGCGCCGGAGTTGCGTGACGGTGGAAGAGGGGCCATCTGTTTGGATCTGATTGTGGTGGCGTGACAATGATAGCAGCCCTCCACTTGACACAGCAGTGGTGTGTCTGCACGCGCGTGTGTGTGTGTGTGTGCCTGTTTGTGAGTGTGTTTGTGTTAGTGGTGAGGTGGGGGAGGTAGGGTGACTGACGTGGTGCTGAGAGGTCGTTAGTGATGCTGGCCTGCAACAGCTACTGACGCTGATTTCCAGCTAGTATGGAGATGATGTGTCCCTAGGGGTGTGTTACTGTACTGCAGGCAGAGTGGTGATTAGAAGTTTCTAGAATTTAGTTGCAGTATAAACAGCATCGAAAAGCAGTTCTTGTGTTGAGCAATAGCATCACAGTAAAGTAAAATTGGTGATGCATGGTTTATAGTGCTGAGCTATGGGGAGTAGATTAGAGATAAGCAGTCACTAGTGTTGAGCTACAGCAAATAGCCCAAGTCCTGGTGAAAGCCTGCTCTCCTTCTCTCTCCCCAGGATGCCAGCAGGCAAGGCAGAGCCCGCCATGCCCGGCCGGCTGTACGTCCACCCTGACTCCCCCGCCACCGGAGCCCACTGGATGCGCCAGTTGGTCTCCTTCCAGAAGCTGAAACTCACCAACAATCACCTGGACCCGTTTGGACACGTACGTATCACACATGGCCAAACACGCTCACACCAACCTTAATGTACAAACAGTCGCTCTTTTAGATGTGACACCAAAAGAGTGATATGCTGAGAGAGAATACTATTCCAAGGAATACAAAGTGTGTTGAAGTCCCTTCTACTGTTCCTTTCAGATTTTGTTCCTAACCATGCATCTGTGAGCCAAGACCATGGACTAGATTCAGTCAGACACACTTATTCTCTTTAAGGGCACATACAATTCAATAAAACAGACAGTACATTACAATATCAATTTCAATTCACTTTTATTTGTTTTGCACTTTTTCCAACAAGTTGTCACAAAGCAGCTTTACTATTGATCCCAGGCCTGAGATGCCCTCAGAGCAAGCCAAGGCAACAGTGGCAAGGAAAAACTCCTTATCGTTTTCTCTGAGCATGTTATGTTATGAGAGATAACAAGTGTTTCATTTGGAATATGCCCTTTTCATTTTAAAACAGAATGGTATATACACTTACAGAGACTCATAAGCCAGTTCTAATTTAAGTACATATACCTTAGAAGAGATTAAGTTTGTTTAACTGAAACTTGCCCATTGCCTTAGGTGCACTAAAGTTGTTTTTTTTTTTGTCGATGTAGGCATTAGGAGTACCATGCATCTCAGGTTCCAAACTCAGGGTGGGCATTCTCTGGCCATGTGCCAGTGGGGGAAACCGCTGCCACTTTAACAAGATGGCCTTGTTGAGTCTGTGGCTCAACAGAATGGGGAGAGGAGCAGCTGCCAGTTTCAGCTGGAGGGCCATTCACACACACACACACACACACACACACACACACACACACACACACACACATAGTATGTGCATGTTTATAGAGGTGGACAGGAAGGTCTAGGGTCACAGAGCTCCATTAGCTGCTCACTGTTCCCCACCCGGCAGCCAAGTTCTCCCCAGGATTACCACAGCCCGCCACAAAACCCCATCACGTCCTGGCAGCCAGACTCATGTGCAAACACAGGCCAGGAGCAGCTGCAGAGAAAGACCAGCACAAAGGCAGAGGTGACAGCGTTGTATCTGCCCAGCTCCGGGGCGAAATTGCCCAGTGTGATCACTGCAGCCTCCCAGAACTCCCGTGGTTAACCCCCCCCCGGCCCCCGGCACCCTGGAGAGGGTTTAAATACAGAGCGCAGCTTACGCTCTACATATCACCCCCCCAATGTGGGGGTCAGCCCGAAATGACACACACCTGCAGCTCTGCAGTGCCATGCTGCAATATCAGCAGCCTAAAGAGCAGCAGCTTTGACTGCTGCGCCACAGATCTTTGGCTCTTGTGATGGTTTTCTTGCTCCTTTAAACACATTTACTGTCAAGTATCTTCAATACCATCTGCTTAGCTCCTAAACTGCAAATCGTAAATTTCATAATTTTAAAATTGGCATTTCAATTTACAATAAAAAAAGCCAGAGGATGGGGGTGGGAACTGTGAACAGCAATGAAAAATGTAAACTGCAAGTGCACCGTATAACGCAAACTGTTTCAGGATTGAAACAGTAAATTACTTTGGTCTGTGAAGCAGCCAACATTGCTGTGTTGCTGGTATGTACTTTGAGAGGGGACCCAGAGTAGTGCATGTGACAATGACAGTGATTCGCTTCTCACATGTGGTGTGTATGTGTGAGAGAGGGAGGGGGAGGGTGAGCGGGGAAGAGAGAGAGAGACTGAGACTGTGAGTGACTGCGGTAGTGCTGCCTGCAGTCTGATGACCTCACAGTGACCTCTGCACTGCAGAAAATCGAGAGAGACAGCAGCAGCCACTCAGTTCATTGCATCTATATAGCACCTTTCACCATGCGGTCATCAGCAAAAGTACTCTGCAAGCGCTATGCACTGTGACTATTGTGAGAAATTTAAAACAATAACAAGTCTTCTAGTACAAGTTATGCAAGCTTGTATATTAATTATGAATGACCCATGACAGAGACATGGAAGTAGAAAAGCTACAGACCTGATGGGTATAAGTTATCCAGTAGAGAAAAAGTATGGTTCTCACAGGATTAGACTGTGACATAAAAATCAGCTAAATGAAAAGAGCGAGGGAAATGAGGTCAGGATGGGCATTGTGAAGCAACAGAACTTTAAACAAGAACAAATGATAAAATAACTACAGGCTCAGTGCAGAGCAGACAGACTGGTACAAACAGGATGGACTGAGCAGCAGTAATCAAAACAGAAGGGTAAGAAAATGGGCTAAACTATGTGCAGAATTTCCATTTTATCTTTAAAAGGATAGATGATACAAACAAAGGCAACAGTAAATGCCAGTGAAAGCAGAGGCAAGCTAAACAAAAGCGTTGCGAGATCGCGCAGTAATGAGTCGGCGCATGCGCCGTGTCCGGCTCCACTTAACCCTTCAGCAGCTCAGCTCATTAATGCAAGGAGACTCGTCAGGCAGAGAGAAAGTGCATTAAGCCTGTCCCTGATAATTATTTTGGCAAAATCAAAACTTAATAAATGTTTACAACAAAAACAGACAGTCCCTCATGAAAATGAAATCTATGGTTATATATAGCAATAAAATCAAGATATTTCACTTAATTATACATGAGAACCATACATTTTATATTTCCAGAACTTAAAAAATATATAAGGGGTGACCACTTATAAAAATGAAATCTATGGATATATATACTGCAATAAAATATATTATCAAGATATTGCACTTAATCACATATGGGTGAAGGCACTCAGGGGCGTAGCTAGAAATTCTGGGCCCTGTACACAGGCAGGCTATGAAGGCCCCTCCAATCTTTATAAAAAAAATTCCCAGATTTTTGTGGGCCTCTCCTAAACCTTGGGCCCTGTATGCTTAGTACCCTTTCCCCCTGGTGCTACGCCCCTGAAGGCACTAATAGCTGTGGCTTTCAGATATTGCAGTCTGTTGCCTTTAGATTTCCATTTCTGTACGGAATAACCCACTGGCTAAAGAGTGTTTATTTTTTAAATTCCCAAGTTATATTAAATTAATTTGTAAAAAACAAAAACGAATGTCAAAATATCAGTGAATTATAAGGCTATTTGTTCACCGTCTGTTGATTTATTATACAGTATTCTAACCACCGTATTTCTTTTCCAGGACCACAATGGTGAAATGGCATTTCTTTATTGCCATGTATTGTTGGTTTTAATAAACAGTTTATACAGTGCATAATACTTTGCTTAGGCTGGTACTGTATTTATTGTAATTCCACTTCTGGGTTTCAAAGGCATGATGCATTGCTCTGGTAAAACATTGAGTTGATATTAGGGTCCAGTGTAGATTATTATCATTATTATTATTATTATTATTGATAATGTGAGAATGCAAAAGGGCATAAAGCCGCAAATTTATGATGGAGAGAAAAGACATGCTGTTTGAGGCAGGGAGAGATAGAAATAGAGAGACAGAGAGACACTGAGGGAGCGAGAGAGGGTGAAAAAGATACGAAGCACTGGAAAGGGAGAAAGGGAGAGAGAGCAGGAGCCAGGGGGGAGAAAGAGAGAGAATGCGGGAAAGAAAAGGAGACATGGAGAGAGAGAGAGAGAGACACGCAAGACAGGGAGAGGAAGAAAAAGAGAGGGACCGCAGTAGTGCTGCCCAGACAGACCCTGGGACAGCCTGTCGGAAGGCATCCCGTCAGAGGGGTGCTCATTAGGTCCATAGCCTGCCGGGCCGGCGGTGAGTCCGGCTGTCAGGATCAGTGGAGCGGCCGCGAGATGATAAGAGTGGGTAATGAGGAGGGATGGAGAGAGGCGAGCCGAGCCGAGCCGACGCCTGCGTTTGCTGGGGGTGAGCTGGTGGTAATGCAGGCCGCTGGTACCGCAGAGCAGAGCCATCCTCCGGTGCTTTCCGGCAGGTATGAACAGCTCCTCTTTCCCCCGAGCCACGGCCAGGGTAGCTAATGCTGACCAGCTAGCATCTCTGCGTGTTACCATAGTCTCAGAATCAGAACTAATCGGAACTAAGCGTGCCATGCAGCGTTGGTGCCTGACCTTTCAGTGCCATTGGGCGAAACCTGATGACACGTTATCGCCATGGAGACGTAATCACTCCCAAACAGAGGCTGACCAGTGATCACGCCATGGGGAAGCCTGAACATGAAACGCAGCCACGTGGGTGCGGCCTGAGCCACTTCTGGTAATAGGGGCAGACAGCGTGAGAAAGGCCTCCAGCAGCCATGGCGACCGGCCGTAGCAGTGCAGCGGGGAGGCGTGGGCAGCAGACAGTGTCTAGCGAGGAAGGGAGGTGGGGGGAGTATTGCGGGGGGCGCGGGTCAGCCACTGGTGGCCTATGTGACCAGAGACCTCAGGGGTCTTTACATACCAGGCATTCCAGTGATCCAGCAAAGCCCCCCCACCCCCTCCCCCAAAAAAAAAAAACCCTTTAACCTCCTCTGCTCCACCCAGCATCTGCTCAGCATCAGCAGAATGGAGATTATCCCTGATAGGGGCTCCTTCTGCTACCGTGGGACTGACACCAACCAAAAACTCGGCCTGCCTCTTCTGCACCTGCTGGGACAGTGGGGCACCCCCACTAATGAACTGCAGGGTCACGTGCGTCAAGAGGGGTTGACCTTTAATTGCTGTATTGTCTTGCTTCACTTAATCATCTTTAGTGCACCATTCTTTTTCATTTCTGATTCGTCACATTCATTGTTGTTGTCATTATCACAATTTATAACGATATGGTATAATGATATAAAGCTAAAACGGACTATCAGTATGATTATACATATACATATTTACATCAATGTTTGATTACTTGTGTACTTACCTATTGATGTTGCTAATAATATACATTTAATTGATATGATAGGTGCATGGGTATCAGTTAATATTGTTACAAAGCTGTGCTGCATATCAGAAAGAGATTATTCCGAATTAAAATTTTGTTGCATTTCAGAGAATAAGAATTATCTTGTAGATCTCACCATAGATGTCAAGGTTGGAAAAATGTCAGTGTGATTTCCTTGGGGAGGGTTGCATGTCGTGTAGAGAAACCAACACAGAGCATCCCTACTTGATGACAGACTTAATGGCTGTGATTCACTGAAAAGAGCACTTCTTAATGAATGATTTGGCTGTGTTCACACGAACATGATCATGCACTACAAAGAGAAACCAGTCCATCTTCAACCAATCCATCTTTGAGCCAATCAATGAGCTTGGCCATGGAAAGCCAAACCATTTGATTGGAGGTCAGTCATTGATTAGCAGTTGATTGTAGCACCATTCATTGAGGGGTTCATGAAACTTGACTTCCCCATCATTTGTAAAACCACACTTCTTTAGGCTTTATTTACCAGTCTTAACGGACTGCTACTAACTACTCTAAAAACAGTGCCTTTATGAGTCTTGTATTCATTTCCATGGCCACTCCGTCACTGCCCTAAGATGGCAGCGTACAGCAGCAGACTGTAACAAAATGGAGACATGAGCAAGAGCAGAAACTGGAACCTTAAAAAAAAAGAAGGAAATACCTTCCCGCTCCAGATTCTGCATCGATCTGTGAAAGAAGCCGTGAGGGTGATGCAACAAGACAGCATGGCAGCCCTGCGCCTGCATCGCTGCAACGATGCATATCAAAACGCATTACCTCAGCGCTCCCGCCAGCCGAACAGCCAAAGGTCACGGGCGACCGCAACCGTCCCCCTTACTCACCCCCCGACATGTGCATCTGTGTCTTTGTTTGCATCTGCATTTGTGTCTGTTTCTTGTTTCTTGGGGGGTGGAGTTAACCCATCCAGCCAGCCTTACCTGTCTGGTCATGAATAAAGTCCTTTATTAGTTGTCTCAGGTGTTTCAGTGCAGATGTTTTTTGAAGAGCTGTACCCAAAGAGGCTTTTCTCAGGTAAAGCTGGATACCCCTGACCTACACATACCTCACTCAAGATGAGGTAATCTCATCAATGCAGAGCACACCGAACACAGAGATCGCTCTCAGTGAGACAGATCAGATCTTACCATCTCTTTCTCTCCCTCCTTCCCTCCCTCTCCCTTTCTTCCCTCCCTCTCTCCCTCCTTCTCCAGATCATACTCAACTCCATGCACAAGTTCCAGCCAAGGCTGCACATAGTCAAGGCTGATGAGAACAACACCTTCGGCTCCAAGAACAACGCCTTCTGCACTCACGTCTTCCACGAGACCGCCTTCATCTCTGTCACGTCCTACCAGAACCACAAGGTGGGGGCACCACCCATCCCTCATGCTGAGCTCTGTGCTGAATGTGGAAGAACACACAAATATGTATACTCTCACACACACACACACACACACACACACACACATACACACACACACCACACACACACACACACACACACACACACACACATACCCCTTTACTGACCTGCTGTCATTTGGATTGAATTTTTGAAAAGGTTGAGAATTCCAGCACAAAATTGTGAGCAGTTTTGTGGCGGATAATTTACAATCTAGTGACTTTTCTGAAGCCCTAGTAAGTTTTTTTTTCCCAAAAGGAACAGTGACAAAATGTAGTAATTTTTCAGAATTTACCCAATGAATTTTGCAACTTTTGTAACTTTTGTATATATGTCTGGTGACTGTGTCTGTGACAATGAAAAATCTACCTGCTGCTGGCAACATACCACGAAAAACGTCGGTAACAATGCGTGTGGAGCAACAAATATATGCATAAAAAAGAGCAGACTGATGGTGCCCCCTCTCTCTTTTAGATCACACAGCTCAAGATTGAGAACAACCCCTTCGCCAAAGGCTTTCGGGGGAGTGACGATGGGGATCTGAGAGTGTCACGTCTGCAGGGGTGCGTATGGGACCCTCGTGCTGTGCTCTTTCCAGGTTTGAAAGGGTAACATCAGCCCGTTTAGTGCCGTCATTTAACCTGCTCTGGTTTGCAGAGACGGCTGGATATGTTAACAGGTAGTTAAATCAAAAATTGAGACACAGTTGACAGCAATGAAGGATTTAGAGTCAAGAGATGAAAATAGGTGAAGCATAGGGCTCTGATTTGATGGTCAGGGTGTTTTTTCAAAACGGTGTGGCATCAGTTTCGCTCTCGTAGTGCGCAACAGTTATGTGGCAACAGTGGTTACATTCCAGCCTGCTATTAAAACTTCAGACATGGACCTTCCACAGATCTGTTGGTTAATAGTCTGTTAAATCTGTGTTGTGGTTCTACAGGTTGTGTTACTAAAAGGATGAAGTGAGATAAGAGTGGAATGGGACGAAAAAAATGTTTTTAGTTGTGTTTGGTTTTATTTAATTTATTGGTTTTTATCATTGTTTTGATGTTTGTAAAGAGCAGACTGGTATGGATTTATAGATTTGGTTTTTGCACTTTGTACTGCTCGATGTCTAGTAATGGTTTTAGAGCTCTTTATTTGATTTTATTGTGTTTTCTCCACACTCTCTGCCCCTGTAGGAAGGATTACCCGATGGTCTGTAAGAACGTGGTGAGGCCGAGGCTGGTGTCCACACACAGACACCTGTCAGGGAAGCTGGGTGCAGGGGTGCTGTCCCTGCCCCACTACCAATACGAGGGCCCCGGTCCCCTGCCCAACGCAGATTCCCAGGACCCCCCTGAAAACCACTTCTCCCACAGCCGAGAGCCCGGCCTGCTCTACCACTGCTGCAAACACAGAGGTATGCTTCACTCACCCTCACTGACCCGTGAAAAAGTTACCCACTTCACTTTCAGAAAGGTTTCTCTCAATGTTTCTGTGTGTTTCGAGATGGGGATGGACTCATTGTGACTTAACAATGTAAGATGAGCATTCAACAAAAATAGTGCAGTACAATGTAGTACACCATACATAGTAATGGCAACTGTGCTTTCTGGTTGTGTATTCAGCCAAAGATATCAATCTAAAAATACGAAAAGCTGTTTAAAAATACATTGTGAGTTCTACATCTGTTTGTGTTTGCCGGATGAGCGAACACTTTCCACTTCATCTTGCAGACAGCACTAGGCACTTGGAGCTGGGTTGCAAACGGCCATACCTGGAAACAGCGCCACCTGCAGTCACGGAGGAGCACTACTTCCGCTCCCCTCCCTCTTACGAGCCACCGCTGTTGTCGCACCCGTACTGTGGCGACACACTGGCTTCCCGCGAGGCCTGCATGTACAGGGGGGTGGAGGGGGAGCTGGGGGGCGGGGCTGCAGACGACCTGACCGGCCCCTCCCTGAACTGCAACGTGTGGGCCTCCGTGCAGCCATGCCCCCGCTACCACATGCAGGCAGTGGAGGCCGTGTCCTACCAGCCCTTCCCCGCCCACTTCACCAGCACCGCCACTGCGGCCGCCACCTCCATGGTGCCCCACCAACCCGCCTCCGCCCAGTCCCCCAACAGGCACGTCTACTGCCCCACTGCCACCCAGAGAGGCCCCCTACCCCCCACCCCGTCCTCACCGCGGGACCGGCCCTCTCACCCCTCCCTTTACCCCCGGAACCCTGGATCGTCCCCGCTTCCACACAGGGAGTTCCCCACGATCCCCCCGCAGACCTCCCCATCAGTACGGGACCCCCACTACCAGCATCAGGGCTGGGGCTGAGTTGAGCATTTGGGGGTCCGTCCGTCTGTCCAGAAAGGGGAGGAAGGCTCGCTCCATCGCTCTGAACCCTGAGATGCTGAAATGAGATTCTCTTTGTTGACTTGACATGCTGATTCCGCTGAGTTGCACACTGAACCGCATACATTTACATGCGTCCTGGTCTTCAGCATCAGCCGTGCCTATTTCGTTTATGTACTTGTTTTTGGTTTTTTGTTTTTTTCTTTTCTCCTATGTTTTGTGTACGATGCCAAGGGACATGAAGGTTATGCATATGGCCTATTAACATACATTCAGTATTAATATAATAATATACAATTATTTATCACACCTACAGATTCACAGATATTATTTACAGTTCTGCACACTTAAAAAATAAGTATGCAGATAAAATGTTCTTTTTATTGGAAGGAGCGTACCACATACAAACAGCAAATACAATGCTTCCAACATGTTTTTTGATGTGTACCCCACACCTCCCCAGTGCGCTTTAAAACAGAACAATGTGGTTCTTGTGGTTGTTTGTCGTTGCGATTTTCACAGCAGCTCTAAAACGAGGCCTAGAAAGAGACATTGGAAGGCGTTGCCCTCCTCCTTCTGAAGTTTCAGAGTTTGGTCCTGGATGCTCCTAAAGGGCCTGTCATGGACACACTAACAGAGCGTGTGCTGGAGGCCGAGGTGTCTAAGGCACAGTGAATCTGTCCAGACTAAGGGAGCTTAAGATGAGACACACACACGGTGCATACATGCAGTGCAGAAATTATTTTCTGTCAAGAAATAATATCAGCAGTGTGTCAAGGTTTCATAGTATTAAATAATAAAAAGGGAAACTTGTCTTTTGTAAAAAATGAACTGCATTGTATAACACAGTTGTCATATGTCATGCATGTGTAAATGAAGCTCTTAAAGGCAGACAGATGCATGCGTTTTGCCTGAGAACAGCCCTATTTTCATTTGGTGCCACAATTAGAATTAGCAGTGAATGAAACATTTGTCCTGCTTTTCTGGTCAAAACAAAAATGGAATTCTGCCAAATAAAACTTAAGTTAAAAATTAAGGAACTGATCTATATAATAAAACTGTACTTGAATTTTCCCATTAAGCTCTTCCTTTGGGCAGTGGGTAACCATGGCAATACATTCTGTTCTGCGGCGCTCTCGGGAAAGCACTTGCATTTTAAGCGTGCAGTTTTACCAGTGTAATTGCATTGTAACTACAATTTAACTAATGTCTAAATGCTATGTGCTACCAGTTCCGTTTGATTATGTATCTGGTTACACAGTTGCGAGACAGGAGTACGGCGATGACATAATCATGGGGAATATATGAAACGCACTTAACCCCAGATCAAGCCCCGAAAGCTCCTACCTTAGAATTGACCCCAACCCAAAGGAAACCAATAATAATACAATGATGGTGTTTACAGCAGTTAATTATCCACCGTGCTAACATACGTAGTGCTCGCACGCACAGCCTTTTTCCCCTGTTCTGCTAAGCCAGTGCAGGTCTCTCCAGTCTTAGCTTGGGCCCCTCTCTGTGGTACCCCTGACACCCCCGTCACCATGGAGCCCACTGATGAGCTTGTGCAGGGGGAAGAAGTGTTCATTAGCTGGGATTTAGTGCAGCGGGACATCAGAAACTTCCCATCGCAACCAGATGGAAGATTAAGGGTGCCATTAAGCCAGAAAAATGAAAGAAAGTTAAAAAAAAAAACAGAAAAGAAATCTTTATGGCAAACAAAGAAAATGTGTAACACAGTCCCCACAGGCGAGAGGTGGGGGTGACACATGTGGGCCCCCGGAGCCGGGTTGGACCGCACTCCCCCTCAGCAGCCCTGCTGTAGCTGCTGGGGTGTTCTGGACTCTTCTGTGGCTCCACCTTGTTAGCCAAAAAAACCATTCTTGTTCTTTTTTTTTAATGCTTTAGTATGATGCGTTTTCCTTTTTGAATTTTACAATCTCTTTAAGCACCCAATAAATAATTTGTACTTTTTTTTTTTCTTTTCCACTTTTCGCTGTTATTTCTTGACCTTGGTGAGTACTTATCGCATGCTGAAGAATGTCCCTCTGCTGAAACCATATTCAACCAAGGGAAAGTCCATCTGAGGAGGGAATAAATAATGGCATGGATCATGTGCTGGTCTGCAGTGAAAGCTTGGAAGCCTGTGCTACGCAAAGAAAGAGCAACTGTGATTGCTTGAGACAGCTCTCAGAGAATCCTAGCAACTGTAGAGGAGGTTGCGAAGACAGAAAGTTTGTTTGTCTGTGCTGTTAGAGGAGAGTGGCAAATTTAGTTTTCTGTGCTTTTAATTGATCGCAAGATGCCACTGTACTCTGACAGCATAACCAACACACTGGAGAGAAGTAAAACTATCACCTTTTATTTATTTTTTTTTATTTTGGCCTCTGCTTAGAAAGCACAAAAGTTCAGCTCTCATCCATTCAAAATTTAATTGGCCCTTTTATTTTTCAGCTGCTTGCTTAAAACGGAGAATAAAAAAGACAAGAGCAGACACTTAGGAATTTATGCCATTCTGAGTTTCCACATAAAAAGCAATCTATCTCCATTAAAGCCAAGCCGGGGGTTTGAGACCCTGGCTGGCTCTGGCTTTAGCCGAGCCGCCCTGCACTGTATCTGTGAGAAGTGGCTCTGGGGGCATCTGGAACTCATTGCCGCGGATCTCCGGGTGCCTCTCTGAGCTCCGCTGCTGCCCTTTCTTGGCCTGATCCTCCACCCTGCCCAGCCCCGCCCAATCCCAGCCCCGCCCCGCCCCACCCCCGCCAATCCCAGCCACACCCCAGTCTCAGTCTGAGAGTCTCTCTCGTGCTTAATTCACCTGATTTGTTAAAAGGGTTCTCTCTTCCTCTCTCTTTCTTTCTCTCTCTCTCTCTCTCTCTCTCTCACACACATTCCCTTTGTCCTGCCAGCAGGCTGTGCTTCTCCCCGTGTTGCAGGATCACTCACAACACAAACACACAAGAACGGTCCAGGAGGGCAGGCAGGCAGTCGGGTGGGCAGCCGGGCTTAATATCAGGTCCATTGCGGAGTTTTTGGAGATTAGTAAAAGAGACAATTAGGGGACGGGTTGTGATCTGATCCACATGCAGTCCCCGGATCTGTTGGCTGACTTGGCTAACTGTGCGGGTCCAGGGGGAGACAATATCCCCCTCAAAAAAACACACACTACCCTAAGCCTGGTCGCCTGGTCTCTCACATCACTCACCCCCACCTGCACTGGTGATCTCATCTGTTTACAGGCAAAACTCTTTCACTGGACTCGTAACCAGGGCAATCATGAGATTAATTCAGGATGGGGGTGTGGGGGGTGTGGATGTGTTCTTAAATGTGGCTATGTGTCCTTCGATCAAAGGGACATCTGGCCTGTTCTCAATACACACAATACAGCACAATGTCACTAGGATTTCCTACTGAACAAGCTTTTTGTTCCGTCATAAGTCCCCATAAACACACAACATGTTCCCAAGTCAGGAATATGCATTGAAATAAAGCTGTTTAGTTTCAGATTCGGTACCCTGTTAAATTGTTAGCTAGGTGAATACATCTGTTTGCGAAATTATACTATTACATTTAAATTTCATACTGAGTAAAGTGACCCCCCCCCTCCCCATGAGTTAACAGTCAGAACACAATGCATGGTTCTCAGTGATGTGTCTTGTGTTTCCTTCCAAACAAAGTGTTACTAAGTGTAAAATCATTTTGGCTCAGGCTTACTGTGGAAAATATGGGTTAAGCCAGTTAAACTCATCAGTCTCACCACTCTCCAGTGTGTGATCTGCTAGGAAAATACATTGTAAGTGATGCACCATGCAGACAGCCGAAGGCATACCAAAGAACATACACAAGAAAATGAGGCATATCTGCTAGTCACTCACAGCCCAATGAAAAAGGCCTGGACTTATATCTGAAGGAAAAATCAGTGCCAGTCCACATTCAGGGCCTGGAGTGGTGTTACTTGATGACTGCAGATGAATAGACTGCAAATGGCTTCATCTCATTGCGTCAGTCTCATGTTCACATTAAAGGCAACCATTCGATAAGTGTGTGTACACATGCCAAAGGAAGGGTTCTCTGTGTTTGTGTGTGCACATCTGTGTGTGTGCGATGCCTGTACAGCTCCCTCTCTGTGTCTCACATGTTCTCCTCTCTAAGCCAGTGATAGATCTCCTCCTCTTCAAATAATGCCCAAGCCCCCTGCTGGCTGGACCTGCACACTGCAGTTTCTCAGCAGAGAGGATACTCCACATTCCAGCAGTGTCCTCTGCAATAGCCATAAACTGATAACAGTACTGATGCTGAGTTTCAGAGCTTCACAATTTCATATATTTTGGCATATAATTTGGAAATACATTTTTATCCTTTTTTCCATTTCCATTATCCAAATTTTATAATTCATATAGGAAATAAATCTTTATCTATTTCTAATTTGGAGCATATGAATTTAGAAGCTATCTCGCCCCATCATTGGAACGTCCTCCTGGCACAGGAGCAGCTGTAGACAAAGAGGGCCATGTCTGCTTCTGAATTTCATTTCAGCTTGAGCTCAAAATTGTTTAATTAGTGCAGTAATTTATGGGATAGGCCATTTCAGCTGTATTTCTTGATAATAAGATCATGAATGGCGACTAAATACTGTTGTCATGTCAACTTATCAGCATGTAACTAATCAATAATATGACCAGCTTTGGTGTATGTAGCTAATTTGCTAACTGAGCCACTATGGTTGTTGAAGGCTAAAACCTGCACACACACAACAGGCCTCCATGACCCAGTCTCCTCACCACTGTACTATAATATCTGATGACACCATCAAGCTAGCCTGTGTATTCTCATAAGTTAGTGCCTCCGTACACTGCACAGTCCTCCAGCTGAGTGGCACTGTCCCAGAGCTAGCTGAGAATGATTGATGTTAGTGCAGGTATTGGAAAAGTGTCTGATCACCTGATTTGCTCTTGTGTAATGAAGCAGGAAGTACCAGTAGGTTAGGATCCGCCCATCCTGGACGATGTTACATCCAATCACATGCCTCCCAGTCGACTGCAGGGTCCATAATACTTTGGCACAGTTGGGATTTGATTCCAGACCGTGGGGAATCAAACCCTCGACACATAGAGAAACCATACTTTACCAGGACATGTGCCTGGACAGCCCTTATTTTCATATGACATTCACTAACCAGCAAAACCAAAATTGGAGTATTGAATTGAAAATTACAAAGACATTTTAACCTCAGACAAAATGAGTAAGCAAAGAAACAGCCAAATGTCAAATGAAATCAAGAAAGAAGTATTCTGTTCATTCTGTTCATTCTTACCAAAATGAGCATAACAGAATCAATTATGCTTCAAAAGCCAAAAAGGATCAGGAAGACAGTCAAAGCATGCCCTGATTGCAGCTGACCGGAGGCCAGTGGGACACACCTTCACACATGCTTGCACATAAGCTAGCGCACTCACACAAATTTGCATAAGTTAGAGCAGTCACATGACATGGCTTATCACACACCAATGGAGGGCCCATCAGCAAGCTCACTCACTTGCACACTCAGGCGTACACACACATACATTTAAATAAATGCATGCAGACAGAAACCCAGGTAATCTCACATCCCTACAAAAAAGGATACAGCCTGGAGGAGGATGGGGTGGGGGGGGAGTGAGAGAAGCCCCCAGCAAATGACAAGCCACCCAGAAAGTACTGTGTCACACCCTCTGAAGCCTTGTGACCTGGCCTGGTCATGGGAGATGCCAACCACTCCCCTGTCTGGAGCCTGATTGTCCCAGCGAACGGGGCGGCGAGACAGACATGGAGACAGGGCGACCTAAGTTCTGTCACAAGGCCAGAGGCTCCATCGGCAGGGCTCACAGAGGGGGTCACTACGTGGGTTCTAAAACCAGCAGTAGGATTCAGGGTCTCCCTTTCCACCTCCACAGGCCCCCCTCCCCTCCTCCACTAAGGGTCAGCCAGGGAGAGGCACCAGAGCTCCACTCCTCACCCCCCATCACCGCCAGCCCCACCTCCTGCTTCAGGTTCACTGGAGAAGGGTGATGAGATTGCAGTACTGAACCAACATGGAACTCAGAGAGCAGGGGACCTCATCCACTAGCCTCTCTCCCTTCAGCCCCCCCACCCTGCCCCCATGGAACAACGCTCAGCGGCTTCTATAAAGGGATTATTCACTTGCACAACCTGAAAACCAATTAGATTTGAGCCTGACACTATTGATATTGACCTCACAGGATATGGGACCTGCATAACACGCTCTGTTTTCTCTATGTCAGCTGATCTCTTTCATAAACAAGCACATGGTGGCAATTCAAAGCTGCAGGATATGTGAAAGTACATTGAAAATGTACAATAAAGATCGCTTGTGACACATATACATTATTGTAGACGAGCTGTAAGGTACTGAAAGAGATCAATGGCGGCTCTGGGTGTTGGAACTGTGAGTCTAGCCACATCTGATTCATTGGCTCTTTTGTTATATTGGAGAGAACTGGGATGCCATCCCCCTCTACTGGCCAGAGGTCTAAACTGCACTGAGAAAAGGCACAAGCCCTGCCAGAAAGCATTGGAAAATCCCATACAAAGGTTTCTTGTATTCTTTCTTTCACAGAATGCTTATTTATTCAGATTCATTACTTTGACATAAAGCCAAAACACCTTTCATAGATTTGGAGCTTTGGTCATAGTCAGCAGGCGATTTGGAGGGGATGGCATCCCCCTTGTTAGCAAAATGAGCAAGATTCATCGCCCTTGCTTACCTGCCATCCCCATTTTAAAACTGTGTGTGTGTGTGTGTGTGTGTGTGTGTCAGTTGGTGGTGTGTTGGCAAGGGGGTGCTCCCATTGGGCCATCCCCCCTGTTATAAATGAACAAATCACCTACTGGTCATATGGGTTACTGACATATATCCCCTTGAAAGTGTATGATCTACATGCCTTCTAAAGACTGTAACAGCCTGGCCCCCATGTGAACTCATTATCTGATCTGAAATGACTCAGATACTTTGCGTAATAAAGTATGTAAATCAAGGAGGAGGTCAGATTACTCGTTAAAATGATCCCCATGGATAAGGTATTATCTTAAATTGAACACAAGCGGCAGAAAACAGGCTTAAGGTCTGGATGAATACTGTTTGGGTCTGAGTGGATCCCTTTATGGAGTCACATGATGTCTCATAAAACAAACAATAACGCCTCCACACTGATGTAATATGATTTTGTGTTTGTGTTTTATGGGCTGTGGACTGTGTGTTACCTCAGTAAAAGAAGAAGAAGATGAGGAAGAAAAAAAAATGTTACAACTAAATTGTATTCTCCACAAGTCGTTTTCTTTTGGCAACAAAACCCTTTGTATGCTGCTGCGATGTCACAATGTTGTAGTGAGTTGCAGGCATGCTGCCACATGATGCCATAAAAGCCAAAGAGCAACCGCCAGCAGTTCCCCCCCACACACGCTCTCACTCACACCAAAGCAGTCTGCCCACATCGAGCACTGAACTCAAACGTGTTTAAGATGAAGAGACACAATCGAAAGCCAACGCCACCTCCCCACAAACCAATGGTTCCTAGCCAGCCATGGCAACACAAGCATGAAATGTTGGACAGACTTTAAAATGTAGCTCTCTTTCATATGGTTAAGAAGGTCCATTATCCGCCAATTCACAGTGGGAGTGTGACCCCTTCCTTCCTCTGACTAGGCCAGAGTCAGCCAGATATTAGGGTGCTGTCCATGGAGTCTCCAATACAAAATAGCAAACATCCTCTGTGCTTTCTCAAATCATCTGCAATGTGTCTTACACATAGTAAAAATGACCCACTCAGAGGTGTCAGGATTCATGAAGCATTATCAACTTATAGCCTGTGATTTGTAAAAATTTCCTTAATTGTGCACAGTACTTGTTTTTGTTATTTCTTAATTTTTTCTTATGGCTTTGTCAAATAAGCCTAAGACATGCTCAGAAACATACCGCACTTGTTACCATTTTACATACACCCTTTTCCATGGTGATATTCACAGCTTATATGTATTTTTACACACTACCTCTTATTGCAGCTGGATATTTACCTAAAGGAATTCAGATTGCTAAAGGGCAGAAGGGCAATGGTCTACCAGGGATATAAACCCACACTGCATGTCGCTCTGGATAACAGCGCCATCTAAATCCCAATTATGTGATGTAATGATATGCAACCATAGAGTGTCCAGGCCAGCTTGGTGACCAGTGCATTGCCCTGCTTTGGGCTCAGGGATGTGACCTGCCCAGCCAATGAGCTCGCACCCAGCGCTACAACACTTCCCTGGGGCAGAGAGGACACCATCGCTGGATTTGCGGGCGTACAGGGAGGGGGTGAGATTTTGGGGATTAGCTCCAGAAAAGGGATTGTAAATCTCTCCTGTGATGAGTTTGTCCTCTTTTAAGTCCCCCGCATCCCACCAAAACATTCGTTCTTAGGCCGGCTTCTTAGCCCTCACCTAAAGCCGAAGCCCTGTACAGACTGAGTGTTCAGTTTGACAAATAAGGATTACCAGGGGATCAGGGGCAGGTGAGTGACAGATCGGCCAAAGGGGATCAGGCCTCCTTAAACAGGTGATTATTTGCGTATACAAAGATGAAGAAGAGAGCGGAGTAACCTTGTTTGTCATTTAGCTCACTTTAGACGGCTAAAGCCAATTACGCTAAGCACAGGATCTCCTTCGTGAATAAAACCCGAAAGTAAAGAAGATTGAGCGGGCCGTGCATGCTTTGGCATCCTGTCATAAGGTTAATAGGGAACCAGCAGATCTGCATATTCTCAGAAAACGCAATCCCTCTGCAACTTCACCAACACTGTCTGTTCGGAGACAAACAGAATCAAACAGGAGCTCAGAAACCGCAATGGGGATTTTATCAGTGACAGCTGGCTCTGAGACAGCGCAAAACTTCCTCTGGCCTGGCATTCAAAGACAGCTTTAATCTTCTGACTAATGTATTATCATATGAACTAAGGTTTACCAAAACTTAAAAAAATCAAAGACAACAAAAAGATATGGTACAGACTTTATGTCATTCTAATAATATTCAAAAAAAATTCCAATTATATGGTTCTAAAATTTTTCTCTTGAAATTAGTCTTACATGTACACTTTAAAAATGGCGTACAATCACATGAAAAGAGGGTTATTTACTCACAATCCTAGAGAGCATTTTTGGTAGTACAGAGCTGTCCTGCACTGAATGGTATGTTAATGGTTCATTAGCAGTTCTGCATGGAACTAGAAAAAGTTTCCCCTATGATTATGAACAAAGAAACCCTGGAGAACCTTGTATTTTTGTTTACGAGTGCACGATATTTGTAATAAGTGCTACTCTTACACATTCCTGACGCCCTGTCTGGCTCAGGCATCAAATGAGACACAGTGTCACTGTGCTCAACAGGGTTATGTTACAAAATCTTGCTATGCCATACACATTTTTTAGGGTTACATATATTAGGCATAATCAAAGAATTGCAAAGGTAGAAATTGAATGCTACTATTTTAACAGACTGAATGCATTCACCTTTTTGTACAAGCATAATTAAAAAAGAAAACAACGAAGGATCAAGAACAATGACAAACTGAGCTGCAAGATGTTTTAGGCGTTTTGTGCTGCAGGTAAACGGTGTTGCCTTTCTGTATGGAGTTCGCCTCCTGTGTTGGGCATACCTGTTTGCTTATATGATAAGCGGTCACATTTCGAACTGCTTTCAGAGTATCTGAACATCTGCAGGTCTGGGCTCTGACAGTAGTGTAGAAAATCATGAGTGGGGCAAGGGGTACAAGAGCACCCATTTCTGACCCTAAGGACCAGCAACTGCAAGTCTGTCCCCTGTGAGACACCCTTGTTTATCACGATGCAGCGGGGGTGGGAGGGTGGGGGGGGTCAGATGGCTGTGAGGCTGTGAGCACTCACTCAGATCCGCAGATAAGACGGGGGAGATCAGGCAGGGCCATGAAAGCCTTCTTACCACCTCACAGTGACACGCAACGAACCGGCACAGATAAAGATGAGAAGCGGGTGATGGCAGACAGAGATGTGAAGCCGGCAGGCGTTTACTGTAAACCAGATCAGGGAAGGAGTATTGGATCACACAGGCCTCTGAATCCTCCCTCTGTTTCTTCCTCCCTCTCTCTCCCGCTCTACAAATTGTCAAAGAATTGCACTTTTGTATCTCTTCCCCTCGAGGAGAAATCCGCGGCCCAAGAGGTATGCAAGCTATGCTAAGCAGGTAGAGCCATTCTTTATGGGCGATACGCACTTTACCCACCCTGGATTCTCCAGGTTCTCAGTCTGCCGCCTGTGTCTGAGAGACAACCTCGCTGGGAGGCTTCGGTGACGAGACACAAGCCAGACTGTTTTGTTTCAGCTCTCCTTGCAGCAGACAAGGACTCATTTAGTGGCAGGCGGAGGGAGGGGGGAGTGGGGAGTGGGGGTGGTCAGGGACCCCCAAGCTCACGAGGCCGGACAGCCTTTGACGGGGTGTGGAGGCCCAGCCCGTCCGAGTCAGACACGGTTCCCTGAGGCCCGATGGCCCCCTTCAGGAAATGGGAGGGCCACCCGTCCAGCCAGGCCTCAGTCAGGTGTTTGTTTTGAGTCGCTCATTTTGTCTTCCGCTGCTGGCGTGGAAGAGAGGATTGAAAACAAACCCCCAGATTGCCATCGCTCTGGCGGAAAGAGTGTGCGGGGTGGGGGGGTTGGTTGGGAATCAGCTGATTGCCAACTGAGAGACAGAAAGACCTCCCTTCCCTCAGTCCGCCCATCCATACATGCTCCTGAAAATTTCTCAAAAAAGAGATTTTTGAATTTATCCATATTTCCAGCCTGCCTGAGCTACATATTAGTTTCTCTGTGTGCATTTACAGTTTAAATTTGCCATTCAGTTTTTCTTAATGTCAATGTAAGTGTGCACTTCACAGCGCTGTTAACTACAGAAAAACAAGTGTGCGCGTGAGTGTGTGTGTGTGTGTGTGTGTGTGTGTGTGCGGGCATGCTCTAATCTTGTATCAGTCAGATTGTGCTGGTGGCAAGAATGGCTCTGTATCACCGGCCTCATCACACAGACACACACAGCTCCATAGATTCCTGAAAACCACTGAGAGCACAAGCAATCTTCTGTTATGGAAATGAGCACGACAGAGCGTCTGCAACTGTGGGCGAGCAGAAATGCTGAGGGCCTGTGCCTGTGTGTGTGTGTGTGTGTGTGTGTGTGTGTGTGTGTGCGTGTGTGTGGACCACATGGGTGCAGTGTGCAGACTGTGTTTAAAAGGCAGCCAGGTGCCAGGCAGACTGGGCCTCCGATCGCACTGATAGCCTGTCAGACAGTCCCAGGAGATGCAAGGGGAATGGTACCAGGTATGGCAGACAAGAACATCAGTGAGCACATACATACACACAGACAACTACAGACACAGATACCTATACACACAGACAAATACAGACACAGACACATGTACACACAGACATACACAGATACATACACATATTCACACAGACACACACAAAGACACATGCACAGACACATAAATACACACAAACACAGATATGCACACACATATGCACAAAAGCATGCCTGCATGGACGGACACACACACGCTCATGTGGATAAACACAAACTTACCAACACACAAATACTGAACACAGACACTCCTTCCACTCAAATACACACGCTTGAACACACACGCTGAACATACATGCGACACGCTCACATGTGCAACGACCAAAGACTGGGCACAGCCCTGTCCCTCCATGTTGTGCTTGCTTTCAGAGAAGAGCTTCCCTTCAGGCCCAGACTCTGCATAGGTTTGGACCTGTCTCACCCCCAGCAGTGCTGGAAGGCAATGATGTCCCACTTTGCGCAGGAGCCCTGCAGCAGGGTAACAGTGGGCGGGGATATAACTGCACCTTGCCCTCTACCAGCAAATTCAGTACAGTCACAGAGTGCAAGTTCACCTGAGCTGAAGTGACTCCCAAAATGACCTTATCTCTTACATAACTCTAGCAAAACACCATCCTTACCCCAACACCTGCTTGGAAAAAAGTTTTGAATGTACATGTATTTTTTGGTCGTTATATTTCTGAATTGGAAATGTTTCGGGAGATATCTGGAGTGGAAAGGTTCTGAGCGAGGTCTGTCAGTAATCTCATATATGCTGCACTGATGTCTTGAATTGGAACATGCACCAAGTGTGACCTCTGAACCCCACTTCATTACATTATGTCACAGAGACATCTGAACATGGGAAATGACCATATACAGAGGAACTGAAGGACAACGTATGTCTGAAAGCTAAATGTAGATTCAGACAGGTTAAGATTTCAAAATGAAAAAAATGTCTTGTGTCACTGTCCCAGGATAACTACAGGAGTGTTTCTGGAGGGGCAGTGTGACGGCTGTGGTCACTCAGATATCATGTGAACATGTCCATTTCACTCCGTTTGGAACTGTGCCAGAGGCCTCCTCACGTCCAGCACAGTTTCTGTCCCTTTTGTGTCCAGCGTTCATGAACTCCCCAGCAGAGATGCTACTGTTGTATAACTGAGCTCCAATGCAGTTTCCAGTGCTGACCCTGAGTCAGTAATAAGACATCTGAACAGCTCGTTCCTCTCCTCTCACCTGACCCAAGGCCAAGTCCTCTTCTGCCAATCCACCTCCCCATCGCTGCCCACAGACAAAACTGGAGCAGTCCACTTACGTAAGTAATAACATTGCTATGATATTTAAATGTGATGATTTAAATATGTCATTATTTTTCCTGTGAATCCTGGCGAATTCATTTTTATTTTACTGGTCTCACATTCAAAAAGTTTACAGTACTGTCAATACACCATCAGATGCAGATCCAGATATGCAAGTAGCATTCAAGAAGATGCATAACAACTTATGTACATAAATCCATGCAGTTAAAGGCACCATGGGGATGCATAAGTATGGTACGTTTGTTCCCTTTCTCCCCAGTATTGTGTTTAATTTTATCGTCCAATAGGGACTGGTAGATTACAATTTACAGAATCGTGTTTGTCTTTAATTTTGCACTTAAGTAGACGGTTGCGAACCCGCTGGAACGTCGACTTTAGTGGAAAATTAACGTCAGTCCTTCGAAATCAATTTGACGCTTAATACTCAAGACAAATAATCAAAACAATTAAACAGGTTGTTTGCCAGAAGTAATAAAACAGGGGATTGTTTGCCTAAAATACTTGTAGCAATTACAAATTGTTATTTTCAAACGGAGACACGCCTTAGCATTCAGTTCACATTGATGCAGGCACAATGACAATCCAGTGAAATGCAAAGGGCGGGTTAGTATGTTTAGTTTTCAGTCTGAGTGACGCAAAGCAGTTCGTTCTCTTTGAGGGCAGTCAGCAGCGTAAGGTGTTCTGCTGAAAGGAACTGGGGGAAAAAGAATACGACAGTGAATGAGTAAAAAGACAGCAGCAAAGTGGTTTTGAATGGCCTGTCTCAAAGCAGTGCGAAAGTTAAGGGGAATATGCATATTCTTTCCTAAATGTCCTTTGTAATTGTCATGGAGAAACAACAACAGCAGGAACTACATCATTTTAGTCCGTCTTGCTACTTTTGGTCCAAGGGTTGAAGAAACGGCGCAGTGATAGAGATGATTCATCGCGCACCACTGACACCTAAAGGTGGAAAACGATATTGCATCGACACTGGCAACGGTGACACATCCACACACACAGTCTACATACAAACAAATTACAATCATCGAATCCTTTTGCGTTGCATGTATGTGCACATAGGGCATATAAGGCATTTCGATACAAAGGAGTACCTCTTATATAGTCACTTTTCATTTTGTATAAATTTAGCAAATATAACAGAACTAGAATTTGCTCGTGAGAGCGTAGAAAAAGATGTACATATAAGACTGATCTTTTTGGAATTATCATTATTCTTTTTTTTTTTTGCTACATAAGTTAAGGGATGTGTCAGGTTTATGATTGTACAAGTAATGGAAAAGATAACAGAGAAATATTAAGAACTATTTTGTGCTCTATTCATCATTGCCAATGTTACCAGTGGGGTTATGTTTTAATAAGAGGGCTGACATTGCTGTAAAGAAGCTCCCCATTGGATTGAGTGGAGTTACAGCTCCAGACATGACAGGAAAAAGGCTGCTGTTCTTTGATAAGCCTTTCTGCCCCACCGCTTTGATGCCACTACATTCCAGCAGAGTTTGCTGGAGCAGCGCGATTCTCTCTGTCTTTGTGTGCACAGGCCCTTTGGTTACTGTGCAGAAATGTGATTGCTGTTATTTTTGATTTACTTCTTCTATCTTTATTGAAGCCACAGGCTATTTCCTGTCTAGGTTCTAGGTTCTAATCAACCCCCTCAACCCACCTCACCTCTTCACCTTCAGTTCTCAAGTCCCAACCCCCCACCACTACCACCCCCAGCACCAATTTCAGTCTGTCCCCTTCTCCCTGCCATAGCACACAGTCCAGAATTTCCATTAGAGGTGTATCCCCAAAATGCTGGAATCAAAATGGAGTGTCCATGTCGGCGTGATTTCTGAAACAGGATGCACTCTTGTCAGAATGGCAGGCGAATATTTTCCCATGGTAATCACTGACTGACTCATCACATGTGACCCGTTCATTAGGAGACTCCATACTGGTCCGGTTAAAGAGCCAGAGCGTGCGTCCATCCGGAGCGGACACACACATACACACACACACACACAGATCTGCGCTGATAAACACACTGAATGAAGAGTAATGAGGCAGTGAGAATGTGCCGTGTGGGACCTGCAGACGTTCTCAGCTCAGAGAGCCAGACACAGAGGCGGTCTATGCCAAAGTAAAAAAAAAAAAAACAAAACAAAAAAAAAAACAAGCAAACAAGAGAAGAAAAGAGAGGCAGAGATAGAGACTATGTGAGAGAAAGAAATGGAATAATACACTTCTTGTTGCTGTTGACGTATTGCTGTTATGGTTGATTGTTGTATTTCTTGTGCTGGCAGTATGCATTTTAAAAAGGCATGTCAGTAAAGTGTTTAAAGTGAGATGAATTGTGAGTGGGAGAGAGAGGGAGAGAGAGAGAAATGGGGGGGGGAGAGAATCAGTAATGTCACCATTACTTTTTAAAAATAAACCTGTCAGCCACTTGTCACTTGTCTCAGACTGTGTAAACCAGACAGCCCAATCGAGCTGTCTGGGTGTAAATCCCTGAGACTCAGAGAAACCGATGGCACAATGGTTAATGGTGAACCTGCCTGGGCAGGCAGGAGGCAGGCAGGAGGCAGGCCGAGCAGGGCCCTTTCTGGAGGGCTCATCGATCACATGGCACAGAGAGGCGCCGTAGGCTCTCTCAGCAGCGTGTCGTTCCTGCAGAATGCCACCATTTTCCCCTCAGGAGGAGTTAGTCCTCTCTGGGCCTCCGTTAGCCCCATATGCCCGTTACAGAAAGCATGCACCGGGCTGAAATACCCCATACGCAGAGAATTCAGGGTCTGTATTTAACTGGACAGGGAACGTCTCAGGATATCCGGAGCGTACATGATCGGAACATGTCTGTCATTAATTTCACATGTGGAGCATCTTAACTCTGGATTGGGAGCGCGTCTCCATGCATCCTAGTCTAAATTCCGGAAATATGCCTGCTACCTTATGTGTCACACAGACATCCGGCCTAAGGAAATGTCCGTGTATGATATGCAAAGGATAACACATGTCTGAAAGCTAAATCTGGATTTAATATTTTTCAGGTTATGGTGAATAGCGACAAAATTACAAATATGCTTTAGAAACGGTGGTTTTTCTTTTTTTACCATGCCTGAAAGCATGTAAAGTTAAGATAGCCACTGGATGGGCTCAGTGTAATAGAGTGCAGCAGGTCCCTGAGACCTCCTCTCTTCCTGAACATGAGTGATGAAATAATCCTAGCGCTCTGCACACATGGGACCCAGGAGACAAGAGCATCCCATCACTTCTGTGGTCACAGTTTCCTTCCTTTTTATCTTTAGTTTTTTATGGCTTTATAAAACAGACCTTGTGTATCAGCTAAAAAGCAACTGCCAAAGGACACATTGCGAAACGGCCGCGTGGGCCAGGCTAGCGTGATGGTTGGGCGCTGAGTCAGATACAGATACTGATGTGTGGTCAGGAAGAAACATTTGGCTGGTCAGAGAGGAAAATGCTTACCGCAAAATTTAAAACAAAACACGCTGCTAAAAACTACCTGTTACTGAGGACATAACAAAGCCATGAAACTGCCTCTGTTGGGAGACAAACTGGGACCAGCTGGCTGGTTGTGTGTGAACTGCATGGTGGGAAAGCATCTGTGATGCATTAGCGCCCCCTTGTGGAGCGAGGGAACTTAACCTTACTCGATTGGTAGGTGACTGAGAGGCCAACCGGCCTGGGGAAAGGGGCAACGAGGCAGCTCTGGAGGGGGGTTGGGAACAGGAGGGGGGGAGGTGATGCTAAGTCAAGCGGACAGGGACGACAGCGGGAGAGCGATCCTGTCCTCAACACCTCCGCGCTCTGCTCCTCGGCCTTTGTGGCCTGAGAGGAGCGGGGCAATTAGGCAGGGGGTTCCAATCAGCTGGCATGATTGCCCCCCCCCCACCCTCCTGCCCCCACCACCTCTACGCTGTACAGGGTAGTAATGGGACACGGTATTCCTCGTGAGGGTGTGACATGTTCCCGAGGCTGCCCCCTCCTCTTCCCCTTTCCTCCGAGAGCCTGGGGGAATCAACAGAGGGGTGGAGCCCGCGCAGCAAATCTAGGTCAGAGAATGATGCCAATTAATGTAAAGTGATGATGCAAAATGCACACATTTAAAGAGAACCCTGTATTTTTTTCAACCGTTAACGTCCGATGAGTTTAAATAAATATGAAATAAAACAAGACACTGATTCGGAAAAACAAGCTAAGCGGCAGAACTAGTGTGCATTTGCCTGGTTTTAGTTTTATTTTGTTATTTTAAAGTTTTTCCTGTATAAGCTTAGGGTGAGTACCTTTAACAGGGGCACAGCAGTGCTCTCACTTGGGATGTGAACCTGCAGCCCCGCCCAACAACCACTGTGCTGGACACCTTTACATTGTAGTTTTTTTTTTTTTAATTTCCCTTACATGTGAAATTGAGTCTCAGAAATCTGTACCTCTGTCTGAAACTCAGTCTGAATGAGCTGAGATTTGTAGTGCTCGTGTATAAGAGGCATTGCTGCTGCCATTTTCTGACATATTGAGCAGAGTAAGCAGGGATATTTATGCTCATATCCCACACAGGTACACGCTGTCGTATCATTTCACACCTGCCCTTAGTTGCTTTTCCCCTGCTCTCCCAGGCAAAATAGATTTTTAGTCTCAGTGGTCCACATGATTAATTAAAATTTAAAGAATATGCAAATGATTTTCACATCTTAACAGCTGCCTCATTGTTGTGCTGGGTGAGATTTTAGCAGTATCATTAGTGTTAGAGCCAGACCAGTGGCTTGTTACTTTAGGTGTGTATGCAAGTATACATGCATAGGTGTGTGAGTCTGAGTGTGTGTGCATGTGTGCATGTCTGAGTGAGTTTGTGTGTGTGTGTGTGTGTGTTAGACTGCGAGCGTGTGTGTGCAAGTGTGTGTTTACATGAGTGTGAGTTGAGTTTATCTGTGTGTGTGTGAGTGTGTGAGTGGGAGTTCAGTGAATGAGTGTGTGTGCAATTGTGAGTGTGTGAGTGAGTGATGTTTGAGTGTGTGTTTGAGTGTGTGTGCGAGTGTGAGTGTGTGATTGAGTGATGTTTGCGTGTGTTCGAGTGTGTGTGTGTGTGTGAGTGTGTGTGCGAGTGTGAGAGTGTACAGTACAGAGCCTCCCACACTGCTGTGTTCATGTTCCGTTCACACAGCTGGTTGAGTCATCTCTAAACCTCCCATTGTGTCTTTGTCAATAGTCATATTTGCCTTTTCATTACCCCCCAGCCTCCTCCTCTCTGTAACAGCGCCCTGCCAGAGAGATGATCTATAGGTTTTTAAAGCAATGGGATCTGCTTTTCTGCCAATATAACAAACAAGGCTTTTCTTCTCTTTTAGCGATCGCTCGCCTCTCTATCGCGCCGGTTTTTACAGCAGCAAAGCAAACATTGACACACCAGGAGGGGAGTTGGAGCAGGGTTGGATGTAGCACGGTGTCAGAAGCCGTTGTCCGCCCACGCAGAGTCTCTCTCCTTTGGTGCATTCCAGGCCGCTGGCAGCAGCTCTCTGCCCTGTGGACCCACGGAGCACTGCCAGTGACACAGCGCTCCACTTCAGTGAGGTCTCAGGATTTGCATCGTAAAGCTGTATGTGCATGTATATGGCTGGAATCACTCATTTCTTTTTCGTGCAATTTGTGAGTTGTACACACAGATAAAAAGCTGACATCATCAGTTGTTTTTGTGTTTTGTGTTTCATTGCTCAGTGATGAATGAAGTCAATTCAAAAGACCGTGTGAAAAGGTGTCTTTTTGGAGATACAATGATTTCTGAAGCTGCCAAAGACACATGCACACACACATACACACACACACACACACACACACACACACACACACACACACATACACACACTCACACGCACTCACACACGCACAGGGAAAAAGTTAAGCTTGCTCACAAAAGAAAGCGAGATTTGTATTCTGCAGGACTGCGGATCTAAGATGGAAATGGATCCAAGTATAAAAAGCATTCAGTTTTGTATCTGTTTTCCTCATTTTCATGTTGGAGTTTTATACATGAACAAAAACCTTGAGTCATAAGTTGCTTACTGTTTATGTTTCATGGTGTAGTGACTGATAAACTTATCACAAAAATATATATATATAAATGTATACATACACACAAACAGGCATAGGCAGGGAAGGCAGCGTTATTATCATATGAGGTCCAGAGACTCAGGATAGATAGGACTGACCCAGGATCAGTTTAGCCTTTTCAATCATAATGGTAAAAGTTAGAATAGGTATGGGGGAAGCCTGATCCTAAATCAACATTTCTTTCCTGAGATGTTTTATAAAGACCAGCTATATGCTATAAAGCTATATGCATACATACATACACAGAATACATAAATCAAATGCTCCCTTCATCTATTCATGAGGAGTGGGGTGAGCTGTCACTCCGTCCCTCTCTCCTCTCTCTGTCTGTGTGAGTGGGCTTCTCGTGTGCCAAAGCCACTTTGACACTTGATTGTGAGCGCTGCATCAAAAAGGCATCACACTTTAATTCAATGAAAGCGCGGGACACAATTGAGCGGAGAAAACCGCAATAAATGTCACAGAGAATGGGGCCTTATTCTCGCGCATTTGTGTCAAAAAAGCGGACAGAGGCACTTGTTAAGCAGGGGAGCGGAGCTCGGCGACACTTAATATTGACCCGCGCTGAGGAGTAAATGAAGAGGAGAGTGTAAACGCGCTTCAGGCTTTCTGACGGGTCTAATGGGTTGATTCCCTTTCCTGACACACAGCTCAGAGTCCCAGGCCATTCTCCCCCGCCCAACGGCATGATATCATGAGGAGGCTCAAATGCATCCCGTCCAAAGCTGAACCAGCCATCAGAAAAAATGGGAGGTAATTGATTTTAGCAAACCTCACAGTGGAGGGAAGGGTGTGAGCACACACACAGACACACACGCACACAATGGAGAAGCATACAAACGCATATACACACATGCATGAACCCAATAAAACTGTGTAGACACGCACAATCACTTATGAATACATATACACAAACATACATACATACCCACCGTGCAAATGTACTTGCACATACAAACGCATGAAAAAACCCACTTACATGGATGCATACACACAATGTATATACAAGCACACACATACACAAGCACATGAAAAAACCCACTTACATGGATGCATACACATAATGTACACACAAGCACAAATATGCACAAACACATCACAACGAAAAGAAAGCACACATTCTTTCAGTGAAATCTTCATGAGCCTTTATGAGGAGCTTTAAAGAACAGTGGGACTGTTCTGGGCAAAAAGAGGTCCCCTTTGTAACTGCCTTTGGGTGAATTACATATTACCAGGTTGCTACTGACAAACATGCTCCATTTTTTTTGTCAATACATGTAAAAACATAAAAAATTTAATGTAAATGAAGTTGCAGTGTGTTAATTTAACTCTAAATATTTGTTTTATAAATGAATATACATGTACATTCAACAGCAGTGGAGTAGAGCAGGATGCAGGGCCTGAATCACCTGCCAGCTCAGAACGTTTTCTACACTAATGTCCACGCTAAATACCCCTGACCACTGCTACACACAGCGCTTTCTCTGCACTAACACTGCACCACCCACCTGTCACAGTGAGTGGTGCTGAAAACTATTAGTGCAATTTACCAGGGTTTATGAGGTTTTAGTCCAAAGACCTCAAAGCACTTTACAGTAAGGGGGTACCCTGCCTCACCAACTGCAATCTAACATCGGCAAATACATTAATCCAGTGTGATGAGCAATGCAGGAGAACATACGTGCATCCACACAACCTATATGAATAAATTACCCGCCAAAACACCCCCAGGGTGGGAAATGCAGCTGTTGCACCAGTAAGCAGTGCTGTAATGTAAAGACCCTCTTGGTCATCCTGGTATTCCTCTGCTGCCTGTCACACCCTACCATTTGAAAATGGTGTTTCACAATGGTGTGAGGTGGAAAATTAAAATCAGGAAAGGTGTGAGTATATGGGCTGTAAAGGCCAATTTTATGACTTACATGAGAAAAATGATTTCTCATATGCCAAGATGTATGTTTTTGCATCTGTCACCGATGTGTTGCGGCTATGCTGTTGATAAAGTTACACAGAAAATGACCGGGTGTTACTTTTCCAGCTATTTCCTTGAGCTGTTTGGCTGGAGAGGGCTTTTAACTGTGCTGACCTGGGAATATAACATCATAAATTGTAAGAACTCTCAACAGTGACCTTAAATATGTACAACAATAAAGGTGCAACCAGTACCATAAAAATAAATACAAAAATGTCCAGAAACGGAGCAGTGGAATAGCCTGGCCTGCATGCAGGCAGCAGTCAAGCCCCAGTGTAACGCGTCGGGCTGACTTACAGACCTGGTGAACCCTACAGTAGAGGGAACCGTGTTGACAGAGACGGAGAGTGCCGTGTCGGATTTCCCTGCGTGATAACAACTCGCCGAAAACACAAAAACCGCTCCCAGGCTCCCTCACAAAACAAACCCACCTCAGCAAGGCGAGAGGGTTGAGCCGGCCAACGGCCCGCCTTCACCGCGACACTTAAAAGTGTTTCTAGGGCTGTGATCAGGAGCATCGCTCTCTGGCCCACACAAAGACTTCAAAAAGGGCAAACATGCCATGAAACACAAACCATGGGGACAATAAATCACTGGCCTTTTGTGCTGTTGTGTGTGTGTGTGTATTGGGGGGTAGCTATTTCAAACCTGTGGCTAATTGCTTTTGTGTCGTTGCTCCACCAGGCCTCGAACATGGGGAACGCTTGGGGAAGGGCATGTTCTCTTTTTTGTGGGGAGCGAAGCGCCGTGTTTGTTTTTGAGGTGTTCTCCCATGTCGCAGTGCTGCTCTCTTTGTGCGACTCGCCTCCGGCTATCATTCGCTGACACGAACAGGGAGCCGGGAGAGACGCGAATGCGTGAGTCAACCTGGAGCCTTCGCTGATGCGCCACCTCATTGTTGGATTTACACCTGCGCAGCCCCCCCCCCCTCGGCTCCTCACCAGCACCTCCCCCACCCCCCTCCACCCCCACCTTTCCAGCACATTCACAGGGTAATCCCTCTCCTGGCAAGACACACAAACAGCGGACCTGAGCTCCATTCAGGAGATAAGTACCTTTTTATCCCTCCAACTAATTGAAGTGGTACGGCGGAGGGGAAAATATGTTTTTTGAGGAATCACCTCTCCCCTCTGTCTCCGTGCCAGGAGGAGGAGGAAGGCTGGGGTCGTGACCCTGCCCTGACCTGGGTAGCGGTTAGCTAGCCAATGCCATAAGGGAGGGCAGACAGGACCGAGGGTCCTCAGGGGCCCGTAGCTTGGCACACGGCCCGCTGAAATGATGCTGGGAGAGATGAAAAGCCGCCTGCTCCAGTTATCCTTCTCTAAGCTCAGCCGTCGTTTGCCAGGGCATGTTTGAATAACTTTGAGGTTGTGATTTATGGAAGTGGTCATGGAACACATTCCCAACATTTCCTTCTTAATGCGTTACTGGTGAAGTAGTCTAGACCCCAGACACTCAGTCTCTGAGAGAGCATCTGCATAACCTCATTAACTGCTCTGGATTCAGCTTCCTGCAACCTGATAGGAGGCACCTGATTTGGGACGACGATTTTGGTTGGTTTTGGCAGTTTATCACTACGTGCACCTATCCCCGAGACCTGCGATTCCTCAGAAGTTGTAACTGTCCATTGACTTATTCACAAAACACATCAGTGGAAAGACAGGCAGAGTTATAACATAAGAAACCAGTAGGGCTCACTGTAATTACCCTTATTAAAAGCAATAAAGAATGTAGTCATGTAAGTCTCAAGGCTACACAGCAGCTGTAAATGTTATTACACAAGGGTTTCAAACTCAAGAATGTAATTAAAGAAACAGCAATGATATCTCATTAGCTTTCAGTAGCTGCAACCAGTAAATCAAATTGATGGCAGAGAGGGTGGTGAAGGATAGGACAGACATACAGACACACAGACAGGGGAGCATACAGCTAGACCCTCTCATCTAGCTCCCAGCTAAACGCAACTCTTCCTACCCAGAATGTACCCATGCCAATGATAGTCTGAGTGACTGGAATGCGACCGGAATGGGCTCACCTGTTCAGCCCTAAAAAATGTACCTCCTAATCCATGTGGTTAATGCTCCCATCCTACCCATGAAAAGAAAAACAGCACACACACACACAAACACACACACGGAAGGAAATATCAGACTTGACAGGTACATATGGGCGTCTGCTCCTTTCGGTTTTGCATGGTGCAATAGTGCCTCCCCTGGTGTATTTTCTGCAGTGAACCCACACTACATTGCTGAAACAGACACAGGCTACAGGTGCAAAATTGTTTGTTTTCTGTGGCTATTTATTCCATCAGACTCTGAGGATGGATGACTGACAGAAGGGATATCATTGGGATTCATTTCTGACCCGACGTGAATAAGTGACAGCAGCATCAATGGCACTTTTTAAAAGAGAAACCATAGAAAACATTTTTAAAATGCTTTTTCGCCTTTAGTCACCCTTTGGAATACCAAATTGCATTCAACAGCCCTACCAAGCCATACAACATTTGCTGTAAGTTTGGGGAGAGCACATACAAATGCTCTCATAAACAAAATGTGGCTTCAGTAATCTCCTCTTCTCACAAGCTGCAGTACAAAAACTGAGCTTCAAGGTTTGTGTAGGTAGACTGCGTATACCTGACTGACCAGCAGGAGGTGATGGAGAGCAATGACAAACAGATAAGCCTGCCGAATGCATCCCTCCCTCTGTGGGTAATGTAATGGTACTGATGTGGTGGTGCAAGGCATAAAGAAGAACAAAGCAAAGGTTTGAGGAAAATTACTCCAGCATTGCATAACCTTGTATATTCCACAGCATTGTCTGTATAGAACAGCTTTCTTCACACTATTGATAAAAAATTTCGAGTTGAGGCACAGAGTAATGATGCAAGAGTTCACCTCTGCAACACGATTAAACTCTCTCTCCCCACCCAGTTACAGAATGAAGTTTTACGTCAGGGAAGGTGATCCCAGTGAGGAATGAGTTGCCACCTGCATACATCTCCTGTATGGGATTAAGTTAGATCTGAAAAGCAATATCATAGTCCATTAGTCTTTATTTTATATAATTCAGGATTATAAAGAGGAAAAAAATGACCAACATCTGAGGTGCATGGACCAAAAATCAGTGGAATTAAATGTATGTATTGGTAAACGAAGAGAGGACTTTCCCGAGACGGGACCTCCCCAGCTCGTGTTTAATCTAGGGTGAGTCAGGGCAGGTGTTAAGAGAGGGGCAGGCTGAGACTCACTGAGCTCCTGTCTTAAGCCCAGCTCCTCTGTCAGCACCCATGGAGCCCGTTTCGCTTTGACGAGCCTCCGCCGATCTGCAGCTGACCCCAGAGTGGGGGGGGGGGGCAACACCTTCAGAGCATACTCACGTGTGTCTTTGCGTCTAAGTGTGTGTGAGAGATAGAGAGGAAGTGTGTGGGTGTGTATGTCTGTGTATGTGGAAGAGAGAAAGAGCATGTGTGTGTGTTAATGAGAATTGTGTGTTTGCATATACATGAGTGTGTGAGAGAGAAAGAGAAAGTATGTGTAGAGAAAGTGAGAGAGTGCGTGTAAACCTGTGTTAAAGAGACTGTGTTATTATGAGTGTGAGCTCATGTGTCTGTGTGCGTGTGCATGTGTGTGTGCGTATATGTGTGTGTGCAACAAATGTTTGTGTGTCTGCAAGCGCGTGCTTGTGAGTGTGTGTGTGGTTCTCTCCAGAGCTGCCTCGGCCTGCTCTGGTTTGCTTAAACAAACCGCAGTGGCACTTTACATGTCAGCCTCTTTCCTCAGCAGAGTGCTTGTAGTCCTGCATGTTTTGACACTCTGTGTTTCAGCACTTCCCATATTTACACAACCAGGGGACCACCTACATGGATCTCTCCTCTCACACTTTACCCTAAATACTATATGTATCTGTAGATTTTGAGTTAACTCTCCCAATTTTTCCCTGCTGACGGCTTGGATACAACCCTCCCTTACTGAGGGAGAGAGGTGAAGGAGAAGAAGGGGGAGGGCTGGGTGGGTCGGATCCATTCCAGAATCTGTTTCTCACCTCTCCTCCCGTTCCTGACATTGATCTATCTGCACACGGAAGCCCCAGTCTGTCAGGTTGGGGGAGCAGGCGGCTTCCAGTGAAGTTGCTGCAAAGATGCCTTGGCTGAATTCAAAGGGAGGCCTCTCTCCCTCTGTGTACTCAAATCTGAGCTCCTCATCACATCGCCCGAGGGTTAAACAATCATTCTGTGGGAAGCATTTATACACTCCACAAAACGTTAGCGCGGTAAAAAGGTTTTTGCATGCACAAATGTCTGTCTTGACTAATGAAATTGATAATAGCCGTGGTTCTGCCAGAGCCAATGCCTCCTGTGCATTGCTAAAGTCTTTAGTAAATCTGGCCGTTCCAAAAAGCGCTCCAAAAGCGCTCCAAACCAAAGCATTGCTCCTATAGGCCACACCAGCTCATTTTAGGCGCTGGGGGCAAGATCTCAGCCCTGTATCAGAGCAGAGGAAAACTGAAGTGAATTGCAATATTTTTGTATGCATTTTAAATTCTTCCTTATCCAAATCCATGTCCATATTTTAACCAAAAAGCAGCCCACTAATTAAACTGTTAGTCTATAAATCAATCAATGCAAAATGATTCATGTTCTGCACAATATGTAAAGCATTATTTCTGATTAACATGGCCAAAGAAGGTTAATCATCCATGAAGACAATAAAAGTGTCTAAGTAAGAACAATTAACAGCTTGCTGAAGTTCAAGGGGATGAAGCTGTGGTTGGAACTAATGGCAGCAAACACAGAGGTCCCCATGACTGAGGTGGTGACCACTGATCTATGCAATCTTTTTCACACTTTATGTGCTGTAAGGGGTATAGTTTTCTCAGCCGATTCAGAGACATTTGCACAGTACAGTGGTGTCCCTTGGAATGCTGAATGATCTTGTTTTCACTGTCTGTGTTTGATGCAGACCCACACTCCTAAACGGTTTAGAGACTTTTAAACCAAACTGACCAGCACCTGGAGCCCAGTGCACAATGGGACACTGTGCCATAGGAGTTTGGACCGACAAGAAACTAGACAGAATTTAAAAAAAAAATCAACAAGGCACAGACTTAAGAACTGCTGCCTGATGAAGAGGGGGAAGACAAAACCGGGGAAAAAAACTTGACGAAGGACAAACGGATGGCGAGAAGAAAGAAGATAGATAATCAAGGTACGTAAGGCATACTTTGGGATTTATGAACCTGTCATAGCAGTATTTTAGGGTTAAACAGACTCCGTCAACAGGATTCAGAAGGCAACAAATCACATACCACCAGACAGTGTTCAGCTCTCAACCTGAAGGAGAGTGTCAGATTTACTGGGCTGTTTAATATCATGGCATGGTGGAATTTTTTTATATAAAGTCAAACATTGATACAGTGCAGCATTATCGAAAAAAAGGAAAGAGAACATATTTAATACTGCATTAGATCCTTTGACATCCAGGCCTTTTCAGATATCATTATCAAAAACCACTTTGGCTTCTTCAGCAGAAGCCAGAGCAGGGTTTTGGAGGGTTAGTATGACTCAGCGCAAAAATGCCAGGTAATCTCAATCAGAGACAACCGTCCGGCAGTAAATACCGAATCGCGTCACCACAACAAATCTCCCAGAGACATGAACTACAGAGGCCATGTCTCTGCCAGACCAAAAAAAAAAAACCCAGTAGTAAACTAAGAGCACATGTTTCAAACGGGCAGATTTAGGAGGACCATGGTTTCATATGCACTGCTATGCATGCCTCCTGGGCCAGGATTGATGGAAGGGTGCCGAGAACCTCAGCGGGAGCCTTAATGATTATACCCCAAAGCCGATGAATTGAAAATGAGTTTGACCTCTGACCTTATGTTCAAGGCTATGAAGAAAACCTCATAAAGGGTAGAGATTGACTTATAGAGGAGAAAGTTATGATTTTTTTTTTTTTGCCAAATCCATTAACACTTTTCACTAGGAAATATATATTAACACAATGTAGAAAAAAAAACAATTACACAGAATTAATTCGCTTTTTTTGGATGTTCGCTAGTATGTTTAGAAGGTGCATTAGAATGTTTCAGAGTGAAGGTACAATTTGTGTATGTGGTAAGGAGAGTGTAAAGAAAAGAGTCATATGATTCAGAGACTGCCTGACTGCAAAGTCTACCTGACAACCATTCATGTTGATAAAGTGATTTGTTAGCCTTGAGAAAATACTGGAGATATTTCGAAATAAATTAATATTTCTTCAATATTAAAATTACAGACCCATCCAGGCAAGGGCTGGGGGCAGGGGGAGGGTTGTTCGGGGGGCTGTTCTTCTGACAGAGGGCATTCAAGGACGGCAGCCCCTGGCCCGGTTTGTTTGGCCTAACGTCATATACGCTTACCCCCCAGTGGTGTTCACACCACACAGACACTTCTTATTATCGCAAAGTGGCGTTGCACGCAGCTACCATGGTGGAGTAAAAAAAAGAATGAAAGAAAGAAAGAAAAAAGCAGATGGGCCCCTGCTGAGGTTAGCCGGTGGAACTGAGGACACCACGCGCTGTCCCCAATCGCGGCCTGCGTGTCACCTCCACCCCTGCTGTGTCCCCATCCCCTTCACCGCGAGCGCGGGGACGCCACACCACACGCTGCCTCTGTTTGTTTCGCTCTGGTCTCCTCCATGTTTTGAGTCACACGCTGTCTATATGTACAGCTCACCCAGTGAGTTGCCCCCACATTCAATGAACTGTAATTAAGCCCCATTGCTGATCTTAAGTCATTTTATCAGTTTGAGCCTGCGCTGGGAAAACAGAAGGCACATACTCTGACAACTATCAATACAACGCTTCATAAATCATGAAATAACTAAATAACATTAAATAACTAAATATTTTAATAAATATTTACAACTCTGAGCTAATTTTGGATATGCCAAAAAACAATTGGACAAGTTTATTTAAAACAGAACAATGGAGAATCCAAAGAGTGCAGAACATTTTCATGTATGTAATGTGCTTCTCAGCCCTGTCTGGGTGCTGGCAGGAATGGAAGAAAACCAGACACCAAAATCTGTCATAGATACCAGAGGTCACCAGTCTCACACAGATTTGAACCAGACATTATAATTTTTTTGTGTGACAAGTTCAACATTTCAACAATCTGGTTGGTTTGAAAAAATGCCAGTGATTGACAGTCACTTGTAACCCCTCCCATTTCTGATGTCATGACACCCCATTCACTCATAAATTGGCACTGGGTGCTGAAACCTTTAGTTTAGAGGCTTCACTGAGCTGTTCATGAAGCACTACCCTGGTTTCAGCTTCGTATGACAATAATGTGCAGCTGGTTATGTGAGAAACGGTATTCAAAAAATGCCTCTGTGTAAACTACCTATTCAGCCCAAACATACCTCTCTTTAGTTGAGTATTTAGTCTCTTGTCTGTTTGCTGGCTCTGAGATAAAGTATCAGTCACTGACAAAGGGATAAAAGACAGTTATGAAAATGTAATTACAAATATTCCCAAATTGCAAATGAACATAAACATTATATCAGAGCAACAACAGAAGGACAAATTCCCTGTTCAAAGATGAACTCCTCTGTAGTTTCACAATGAATTCAATACTGCAACATGTGTGTGACAGAGAAAGAAAGCCCGATAGAGATAGCGAATGCCCTTCTGATGTGTAATTCAGGAAGATAGTTTTAACAAATTACCATTTAGAAAGTCTATGCAACTGAAAGTAATCAAGTAATACTTAATATCATTGCACAAATGCCCTGAAATAATCCTATCAATGAAAACAGGCGAAGAGCACAATCCAGTCCTTTACCACGCAGGCCAGTCAGACACGACTTGTCTGGAATGGGTTCGCTCAAAGCAGGGCCTTCATCTTTGCAGTATTAGCACTCCTAACACGTTGAGCTAAAACACAGTTGACATAAAAGCAATATCCCAAATCAGATCCAGGCAACACCACGGCCAGCGCATGATTAGAAAGTACGGTGCAAACTATGATCCTGAAAGGGTATTGATCCCCCCTGTCCCATGACATCTGTCCTTCTGCCGCGGTGCCTGCATTTGGCTCCTACAGATCGATCAATAAGGATACCCATACAGAGGACTGTCAGTACAGAAACTAAGCAACGTTCTTCAACTGGACACAGGGAGATGAATTCAGAAGCCAGAGGGGGGATGAGTCAAATCAGTCGACTACTGGTGTGATTGCTCACACGCCACCCAGACAGCGTCGATGGAAGGTGTGCATCTGCCCTCAGATCAGTCCTATGTGCACACTCAACAGAGTTAGCCTCAGGCCTAAGTGTGACTAGAATACATAAGTAAACATTTGGGTAAGAAGCCTATGCTTATAGTCAATGCTGTTCTCTGCTGGTTTGCTGGTTATGAGAGGACCACCCTCACCCTGCTCTCAAAGCAAATGTCCAAGACAACCCAGTTTTTCCCATGATGCCTCTGTGTTTTTCTTCAGTTCTTAGACAGATGTGAATTCCCAAAATGCCCTGTCTCAAAATTACTGTAGCACATTATTCTGTACATTACTTTTTTTAAAAAAATGTCTTATGTTTTTTGAGGTTATTTTGTGGTAAACCTAAATTAATCAATAATGTGTCTTCTTTTCTTTAGTTTTCATACTTGCTCACAAGGAGTAAGTCCTTCTTCTTCTCCTTAAGCTAAGCAAGCAGCATGTAAATTGGAATTAACATAGTTGAAATGGCATAAAATGAAATTGTTCTACGCATGATATTAAAGCACAAAAATCAATTTCTATAGATGATTCAGAATTAGCATATTGAAAGAACCTGCCTGACTTTGAATGTTGCACAGATCTAGGGAGGTTTGCACTAAGACTGTGACTATGCTAACGCCCACTGCAGAGTATAAACATGTGCTTACTGTAAACCTCTAAAAGAGGATCTAACAAAAATATCCTCATGAGCAAGCTGTATGTTGTGGATGCAGAATTGATTTATCTATCAAGCTAATCCAGTCCAGCATTAGGTCTGACAAAGCAATGACTGATCTTCAGGCAAGTGTGTAACCACTAATGCTGGCTGTGGATGAATTTGTCTCTTAGTGAAGCAAACATTTTCAGGATTTAATACTGGTTTGGGGCTGAAGAGTTTGGCTGGGGATGGCAAACAAAATGGCTGAATGTCTTTAAAGAACAGCAATAGCTTGTCAAATGGTGATGTTAATCTGAAGTGCCCCTGTGTAGCCGAGAGCTAAACTAAAGTGGTAGGCCAGCGCAGCGCAGCGCATGCTGAGATACCCGTGTGTAGGTAAGAGACGCAGGCTTTAGCCCCCGCTGGGTACAGTCCAACGAGATCATGATTAACTTATTAAGAGATCTTGCGCAAGCAACATAAGAGGAGCGGAAGCTCTTAAAACGTCTGCCCACGAAATAGCCAAGGCAGATTACGCGTCTAATGACTGCCAAACCTTCTAAGGAGATCAGTGTTTATCTTCGTAGGGGGGCTCCAAAACTCAGGCCCCAGCCAAGACCTGTCAGCTGCGGCAGCAGACAGCTTGCGGGTGAAGCTCCACGCAGTGATATGAAGAGTTCTGGCAAATTCCGCCAAATAACAGCTACAGATCCTCACGCAGCAGCACCTCGGCCTTTGGCACAACCCAGCCTGATGGGGGTGGGGGGCTGGGCTGCAGAGCTGCTGGATCATTTAATCCAGCTCAGAGGGGTTAAGTTTGGCACACACCTCTGGCTCCAGGTAATTCACATGTGAAACCGTTACATACCACTGAGCACACTGTGGATATAATAATAGTCCCTGGAAATCAGATTACAATTCTAAAATAAATGTTTATTTTCAGCAGTATTCTATGAACACTATCTTAGTGTTATAATTGTGTTTGTCAGCATGAAGTACATTGCAAAAAGACTTGAAACTCAATTAATTAATTTCGTTAAATGCTTTTAAATCCAAAATGAAAGAATTACAGGGTTAGGGTTAGGGTTAGGGTTAGGGTTGAAGAGACATCCCTTAGATGTCAATGCTTTAAATTTACCTGGTTACGAAACAGACTCCTTAAATTTCTCTTTTGAAATGAGAGCGCCCTGTGCTTGATTTTTAGTTCTAATTAATTTGTCTCCTTTTGTGTTTTCTGTCTGTAACTATGTATTTTTATTTACTTATGCTGTTGCCTGTCTTGGCCAGGTCTCCCTTGAAATAGAGATTTGTACTTTCAGTGGGACTTTTCCAGGTTAAATAAAAATATCTGATTAAATATTATCAGGGTTACTATAGGCTACTTTCTTTTTTCATAAAACAGAAAACTTGAAAACAAATGTTTGCCTATTCCAGGGGCAGGAGTATGTGTCAGATTTTAAAATATAACCTTATACATGTAAATCAAATAAAATCTCGATACATTCTACAATTATTTCTTTTTCATTGTTTGAATATAAAATTGAAGATTCTGACTTGGTGACATAGGAATCAAAAAAAATAAAGTTAGGTGGACTGAATGTCCCAAACAAAATGTAACTGAAATAATCGTTCTCCCTGTTATTTATACACTTCTAAATATGTATTTCAGTTCGAAACTACAGAAAAATAGTATTTAAGAAAATCTCATTTCCCTTAAAATGCCATTCCAAATTAAAACTTGAAAGTTGAACTAAAAAATCCAGTACTGTGCAATTGACCCTTATTCCCCTCTAAATGACTGTCACTGTATCCATATGTCAGAATTTGAAACTCAGACCATGAACAGGATGATCCAAAATGGATGGAATTGCCTGTTTTTGTTATGTATTCTTATGTGACATGCAGCTTCATGTGTGGCAGCTTTGTGTGCCATCTTGTATGTCACTGTGTCTGCTCTAGAGCACACTGCTCTGTTGGAAATTAAAGGGGGGACCAGCAGTTTGTTCCGCCCGCAGGGCATGGCATGGGCCGTGCCAGCTCCCCTCGCCCTTGGCTGACGCTCTTTGTCCACACCCGAGGCGTTGTGGTGGCATGGAGGCCCTGGCTGGGTGAGGATGGCCCAGCTGCCCAGCTGTCAGTGTGACACAGAGGGCGTGTTATTCAGAGCGGGGGCTGAGCGTTTGGCACCACCCGGCTGACCTCAATCTGCGCGAAACCTCCGCAGACGACAGCAGCCGATGTCGCCCTCAGTGTCCACACACAAACACACACACGCACGCACCCACACTCATTCGCTCTCACAAACATAGATACACACACATACACAGAGACACAGACTCAGATACACACAGGAACACATTCACATACACACACACACTCAAACACTTGCACACATACAGGGACACACAGATGCGCAGAAATACATAGAGGCGCACACTCACACATACATAAGTAAACTAACTCACAGACACACACTCACAGACAGATAAAGACATACAGACACACACACACGCTCACACACAGATAAAGACACACACACACATACACACAATCACAGGGGAAGCAGTGGTCCTCGCCTCCTCCTCGCCCCTCTCGCGGCGCCATCATCGCTGAGCGTTAATCTGATTCCTCATTGTGTTTAATAAAGATTTGATCCGCCACGCGAATCTGTGTAATCTGCTCCTGCCCTGGCACGGCCCCATTGTCCGTTTGGAGGCCATTGTCTTCCAGGAGGCTGAAGCTCATCATTATGCAAACTTGGTACCCAAACACAGGAGGAGGCTCTTAACGCTCTGCGCTCTTTAATTCATAACGGGCCCTCATTGATGCGCACATATTAAATAATTGCTGTTTATGCGGGCCCCACTGTAAGCCGGTTGGGCGCCTCATGCTTCTTTAATGTGCTTTGTGTGATGTGAAGGGGCAGACTGCGCACTGCTATAAAATGAGGTTACCGCTAAATCTGTATAATTACACAGGATCATTTCCTCTCGTCATCCTCAAGTTCTGGGCAAAATTGACTCTAATAAGTTGAAAAAAATACCCACCCACCCCCCCCCAAACCCCCTCCTCCCGTCTCAAACCCAAAAGGTTTTTATGTGGATTAAATAGCGTACGGTGAAATAAAAATGTCTGGTAGCAGCTTGGTCTTTTGAGTGCGCTCATCTTTAATCAGGCATTAAAAAACACAATTATGTACAACCGTTTTGTGCGTGACTTTCTGACATTTACGTTAATGTGTTCTGATTACAAAATACACTGTTGATTTTTTTCATAGAAAAACTATTAGAGATACGAGGTATATTTACAGAATGAGTCCAGTCAATGTTATATTAGAAGACATGAAAAAATGTATTGTTCAGACAGATTTTGAATAGAACATTCAATTCTCTTCCAATTTTTTGGTCAAGTAATAAATGATGTAGCAGTTGCTTATAGCACAATATTATAGCTTATAGCATAATTTTTAAAAGATGTAAAAAAGAACTAAATTTTACATAGACCTTTTTCACAGAGTTTTATTTAGCAGAGTTAAAAGTCACTTTTCAGAATGCTCTGTCAATGTAATGGAAGTATGTAATCTAATTCCACTGTGCACAACATCCACATGCAAGATAACTATCATGTACAGGTGACAAATATGGAATATGTTTAGTTCACAAAATATCATTGAAATATTGCTCATGGTAACAAAAGTGAATAAAAATGATTCCAAATTTATAAAGATGGACAGCTTACCACCTTTGTAGAGACGCAGCTAACATTTTGTGGGAGGTAATTGAGAAGTATGCTAGACTGCTAGATGATCTTACTTGAGTCACAAGTCACAGGCTTCAGTTAAAAATGAACCAAGGGTCACCCGACTTCAGACACCTAACCCCCCTGGGCCCCCAAAAACAGGCATGATGCTGCTGAGCGCAGGGTGGATTTGAGAATATCCCTAAAAATGATGGGGTGAACCCAAGCTACTCTCAGGGCCATGTGACTGAGGATAGATTTTGAAATCTATGGCACATTATTGTCATTCTTTCAAAATCTATACACTGACCTGACTTGGAGAACATCAACATGGAACATCTCCCATTTTGTCTCGCTGGTATTGAATTGTCCTTGTCCTAGAAGTTGCATTGAACCTGTAGCTGTTGGGTACATTTCTACACAGATGAAAGAGGTACATCATGAGTTGGCAATTTGAGAAATTTCACGACTTCTCAAAAAAGATCCCAGGGCAAAGTTTGCCAGTTCCCTTTTACAATAGCTTAGACACATGCCTCTGCCTGGTGACAGGCTTGTCTTTCCAATGCTATTTAGTTTGGCTGTGTAATATCTACATGGTGTACCATTTGGCGTGTCAGGTGTCCCAGACCCAAACCGTGTGCAGAGCCAGTGTGGAAGTTTGGCGTGAGTTTGTGGCCTGTTAGTCCAGACCGTTCATCCTGCGAGATGTGTAGACACAGCAGGCAGCTGTGGTATCCAGGGCGATGACCTGTCGCTGTGACTGGATGAGGATTATATTGTTTGAAGCCGTGAGGCTCTTGGTTGTCTGACACATTCTTGTGTTCCTGATTTGTGTTAGGGACGCGTGGGGGGCAGGTGGAACACTGACGCCGCCATGGTGGCCTGACAGGGCAGCGGGTTCGATGGATGTTTATGTGCTGGGGGGCAGTGGGGGTGGGGGGAGGGGTGGGGTGGGCGAGGAGGGGCAGGATTTTTTTGACAGTCTCGCACACAGCGAGAGGGTAGGGGATATCAGCAGGGGTCGGATGGGGACTAATCTCTTATTAAAGGTGCAAATGGCCAATTCACATTTTCCTGTAATCCATCTGTCATTTCTGCTGTCAGGACTTGGCTCTGTCCAAAGTTTTTACAGTCTTAAAAAGAAATAAAAGCGCTTATCAGCTAGGGAACCTCCTCTGGGGAATTAGGCTCCTGATCTGGTATTTAGAGACTCAAGACTAGACAAACATATCGATGAGAAGATAAACGAACGTGATCGTCATTTAGGTTTAGCGCAATAACAGCATACACACTCTAAGCTTGATAATTACAGCTTCTTTAATTCAAAATCTCAACCAGTTAGCCCTGAAATGCAACAGGGACATGCATACACACGTACAAACGTATGACATTTTTGTTATAATGTGGTACAGATCTATCGACTCTGGGAATGGCAGAATGATATTTAACACAGGTATGTGTGCAAATATATTTAAAAACTTTAAAATAATTAAAAAGGAAAGAAAACTGAGGGGAGGAAAGACTATTGCATACAGACATTCACATTTAGAAACAGTTACATGTGGTGCAGATTTAAGGCAGGTGATTATGCAGCATTAAGCGAGCGACCTGAGCGCACTCTCCTCTGTGACAGTGAGCTTTTAGGGAGAATCGGGATCAGTTCCCCATCAGTGGCCCAGGGTGGGTGAACGGAGGTCGTCTTCTGAAGGGAAGGTTTCTGACCTTGCCTGACCAGCCAGTTGAGGCCAGGCATGCAGAACATGAGTGAAAAGCAAAATAATGTTCCTCTGCACTCTGTGAAACCCTAGGTACATATAGACTACCAGCTGCAGATAATCCAAACTGCCAGTGTTAAAGTGACAGCTTTGGCTCATCATATGTTTAATTACAGTGTGACAAATCATATGAAATAAAATAAACACAGTATGTCACAGTATGCATTACAGTAATAACGATAACAATGATAAATCATTCTGATAAAAAATTACTTCGGCCAGGATTCAATCAACATTTATCTTTAACTTTGGATTACAATCACATGCAAGGGTTCATATTTATTATCACTGCCACAGTCTGTTGAGTTCAGCAATCATGAACATGGACTTGCTCAATTGTTCTTGCACAGAAACAGCACAAAAAGGTTATACAATTTTAATTAAAAATGAAAGTCAAATGGTGATTGAAACCTGGGCTTTATCTTTCATGGTATGTATACATAAACAGTATGTACATAAATGCTCATTGATAGCGTTAAAATGCTCAATGTGTATGTCTAGACTTTTTGCAAAGTCACTTAAAGCAATCATTTTATATAAGACAAATAAGACTGTCCAGGCACTTGTGTTATTTACTCATACCAAGAAACTTTTAATTCCTTTCTTTATCCTCCCTTGGATATCTTTGTCTGCTTGTAATTTATATTTTAAAAAAGCAGATTAGCTGCCTAATACCCAAAAAGAGTCTCTTCAGTCGATAAGCCTTTTTATTCAGTTACTACGCTGCTAAAGGTTGGGCTGTGGCTGGGTCCTGTCACCAACAACAGACAGATTAATTCAGAGGGAATTAAATAAGACTGCTCTACCTTTAATTGATTAAAAAGTCCTCCCGCCCCTCTGATAACATCCCCCCCACCCCCCACCCCACAACCCATCTCCCCACATCAGGCTCCGCCCACTTTCCTGAACAAACAACAGAAAAGGCAAATGTAGAAAATAGGGGTTTTTGTCAAAGTGGGTTCAGGGTATTTTTGTATTTTCATGTGCCCACAACTGACAGCGCCATAACCCTGACAAAGGCCCAGTGGTGAAGCGTCTAGGTTTTTACTTTCAATAAAGCACATTTTTGTTCTCCTTGTTTTACATTAGTGAGGCCGACTTCGTTATTCTAATCCATGTACCTATCATTTTATATTGATTAGTAGTATGGCAAACCTTTGCCAAAATATCTGGTTGTTAATGGCTGAAAGAAACATTTCCCCTCCATTTTTTAGGAGAATCCTGTGTCAGCCATTTTGGCCTATCCCGCACACTAACCTCAGTAAGTTCTCCCCAATGATAAAAGGTGGCCATGCACCATGCATTTTCAGACTGCAGGAAGCCCAGACTCCAGTGTACAGCCTCCTCTATCCATGGCAACTGCTTCACCTATCCATGGTAACAGACTTAGCTGCTCATGGCAACTGCCTCACCTATCCATGGCAACAGTATTGGTCAGAGCCGCCCTGCAGCTGCCAGAGATCTGCACCATTCATTATTCACACATTGGCCTCTCTGCCTTCACATCCACCAGAGACTGGCTGCTCATCCATCTGAACCTGTCTTACCTACTGCCCCATACCTGGTCAGTTTACAGCCCCGCACGTGTAATTATGTTTCTGTCTGAGAGGTTTTTGGATTTTTTGGCAGTTCTGATTGTTTAAAAAAAATAGAAACACTCATATGTGGAAACCCATGTTTCCTGTAATTATGCTTATTATGGATTGGAAATGTTTTGTTCCTCAGATTTTTCCCCTTATTTGTGTGAATGCCCATAATCTCGTTATGGTGGTTTTTTTTTGTATTCCAGTTTCCCTCTTCTTGGAAAATAATGATGTGCCCTAGTTTGAGTCTGGAGAGGGGTATGATCCATAGGAATCACTCTGAAGAAGTTACTAAAAGGAGAAGTTACTGGCAAGATGCTTTTTTTTCTTTCTTTTCGCTTCTTAAATCTTGGTTATGAATGGAAGATAGGTGGCTTGGCTAATCACAGTGTATTCACACGATTTATTGTGTGTGTTCAAAGCACCTTTTCCAGGGCTGGGCAAAAAAACCTGCCTTTTTCAACATTTTGTGTCTGCTTGTCTTTCCCTGCCATCTCTCTTGGTCATTATGTCTTTTTACATCTTGACAAATGTTTCTGTTTGTGTGTCTGTGTGTGCATGCATGTGTTTGTGCGTGTTTGTGTGTGTTGTATGAATTTGTGTTTGAGCTGAATTTTAAGAATAAATACGAATCTGAGGTATTGGTCAACACTGACGACGCTCTCTGGCTTTACTGAGGTGTAATTGGAGTGGTGAATGGGAATGACGTCAGCAGCGTGCTCGGTTTTTCCACAGCCTGTTCCCTTGCATTGATATAAATGAGTGGCCACATCTTTGCCATACAATTACTACAATAAAGCAGCTCCTTTTCATCTGACTGATGAAGAATGTGCTTTAAATTGGTTCGTTCCAGTCGTGTGCCGTTCACAGCTTGTCTGCATGGAAGCCGTTGGTCAATTTACTGCCCAAGTAACGAGAGAAAACTTGTCATGTTAATGGCAGTTAATTTGACTGGACCATCCCCTCCCAAATCTGGCTCTTCAGTTGAGAAGATGTAACTATGGTGGTCCGTCTAATGACAAAGTGTACACAGCCCTCAAAAGTGTATCCCCCAGGCTCATTTAAATCCCTTTGTCTCCCCGTAATGAGAGCTATGGAACAGCGCTTGTACAATAAAAGATGCTCTTTGTGTATAGCATTTTTAAAAGATGTTATACACAGAGTCGACACTGTATACATTTGTACCATCACTCCACAGAGATTAAACAGGCAGCGTTCAGTGTGTGTGTGTGTGTGTGTGTGTGTGTGTGTGTGTGTGATTTATGTACGAAAACAGTGCAGACATGAAATAGGACTGAAAATGCCTCATTAATGAAAAAAGCCTCTTTGTGTACAGTGCTTTATCTTTCTTTGAGTTCATGCCAAGGCAGACATCTCCATTTCATCCAGCACGCTCGTAGCAGTACTTTGTGTGCATAATTTATGGGTTCATTATCTAGAGCAACATCCACTTGACACATGAACTATTTAAAAAAGCTGGATTTTGACTGTAGCTGTTGAGGTCGTGATACATGCTCAAAGGATTTTTGGGATCCCAATCCTCCAAGAGCGCCACTTCCAAGGCCCAACTCTACAAGAAGAAGAGGACACACACTGACACACACACTGACCTGAGTGTTGTTCTAAATGTAAAAATGGATTTGTTCTATCATCATGCGTTGTCTTGCCAAAGGCAAGCAGGATAACACATGAAATCATGTGACAGGTGCCATATTGATCGCCACGCATCCAAAGTGATGATGGAATGTCACACTTGCTGGACACGTTGCAAACACAACGCAGTGCTCCAGCCACACGGTGCGTATGAAAACCGCCACGAGCGCTTTCATCCGCCATGTCCTGCGTGCGGCCGTATTTACAGAGCCGACAAGAAGCTAATCAGTCAGGAGCGGCTATTTTCAACAAGCTCTCAGCGAGCGTGTGATAGATGGGCCGAGCTTCCTGTTGCAGTTTATAGCCCTGGCAGAAGACTGCATCCATGTGTGTATCCCAAACTGTGACCAAGCCCCATTGTATACACTGAAAGGTCACATTATTGAGATGCTAGAAGTGCTGAGATGGCTTTGCAAAATGGAACGCATTCAAACCATGTGAAGTCAGGCTTGGCAGAAACCTATCACAACGCCACCCCCTCCAACCCCTCCAACCCCAACCCCCCCCCCCCCACCGCCCGATTTCAAACATCTCATTAAAAAGACTGGATGAGACTCTGAGAAAAGCAGAGTTTGTACATCTTTCCTTCTAATGACTCAATAAAACAACAAACTGCGCATTAAAAACAGCTACTCGGCCGAAATTCTTTGGCCAGCTCTTGCTAACGAACGCCACGTTTGACGGGGGGACGAAAGACAAGATAACGCCGCCGCCGACCGCGCACTGTAGGTCTAAACGAGCCCATGTGGAAACTGGCTCTGAATTAGACAAGGAGACAAACATGTAACAAAAAAATAAAACAACATAGTTTAACGACCTCACAAGGAGATTATTTTTGAAAGCCATCTGCAGTGAATCTAACAACCTTTGCGAAATGTGTGTTTAATCAGAGCTTGAAAGTAATTTTAGATTTCTTGGAAAAAAAATGTTAAATACAAAATATGAATATGAAAATGATAAACCAAGTGGAACCAAAACCAAATGAGTCATGAAGTCAATGGTTCACCCCATGCTTCTGATTTATGAAAGCTTGTTACATTTTCCCTGGGTTCTGCTCTCTCGGAACCATTCGTGGCACATTTTGCTTTGAATGTGTTAAAATAAGATCAGAACTGAAAGGCCAAATTCAGCCTGATCTCTCCCCTTGTTCAGCAGCCACCATTTTGCTTCCAAGGCCCAGACTGTTTGACAACTATGTATAATTGGCACAAGTAACTTTTTTTGTAAGACAAGGCATACTTTCTGGCAGCTTTTGGTGACTCTTGATGTAATGTTGTGAAAGCAGTTGCTCATTTTCATTGTCTAAGAAAGACGAAATGAACAGCAGTCACAGCGACCATATGCACTCAATAAAATTTAGCGTGAGCTGACATGTTGCTTTCTCTACTGCCTCGAAACATGGCTGTCCGCATAGTCACTGAAACTGCACTGCCCTGCACACAGTCATGCAGTCTCTTAGGGCTGCAAATAAGCACCAACCTTCTGGCCACCTTCTGGTGGAACAACAACCTCTGCACTGAACGGTGGATGGAGTAGCAATTTGTGCTTTCCCTATAAGAGTGAGGGGGCCACTGTTTACATTGTGCTCCTCTTTGACCTTAGGGATTCTCACCTCAAATACCCCCACCTCTACCCCCCCCAAAAAAAAAAATTAATTTACTGTGACTATCCAGACACTTTGATGGAAGCATACACACTACACACCCACACCCACACACTCACACATGCACACACACACACACACACACACACACACACACACACACACACACACACACACACACACGCACGCACACACACACACACACACACAGGGGCATATGTGAGGGGGGGAATTAGCAGAGTGAGAGACACTTAGGCACCGGCCGCGTGGCGTTGGTGTCCCCTTGGCCACCTGTCCGATGACACGGTGCGAAGCCACACGTGCGTGACTGCGCACAGATGTCACACGCTGGTGCGCCCATGTGCAGAACCTGAACCGCTCTCCTGGGACAGAGGCCCACAGTCCCTGGGAAGGGGCATTGAGTCACCTGGTGAGGCACCTACCATGGAGGTCCATCATATCTTTTATTGGGTTACCAGTGCTCAAAACGACAAACGGTGTTTCTCAACCAGCAGCCCAGTTCATGTCATGGTATAGCCCAGATTATGAAAGGAAATTACATTCGTGAATCTGTAGACTCTGACTGAAGAACTGAAAGATACTGCTCTCGAATACCACTGGGTTTAAAAAAAAAACACATGGGATTCTGTTTGGTCCAGACTCTTGACTCAATGGTCAACACAGAGCATATTACCATGGAGCATCACTGCTGTGTTTATCTCAAAACACTGCAGTGTCAAATTAGCAGTAAAATGCAACCATTATGTAGCTGCAAGGCTTAAATTCCAATCACTTTAAAATGAACTTTGCACTGAAATAGCAGAAAAAGCTGGGTTCTCAAATAAATCATGCACCAATCACTCCATATATTAGTCCGTTTTACCACTGAACCACACGTTTGGTCTGTCAGAGTCCTTGATATTTCATATTTGACAGGGAATGTGGTTGATGACCCCCTCATTTAGGACTGAGGACCCCTTGGTCCTGCAGGGATGGGCTCTAGCTACAGGTAAGGGAGGGAAATGGACAGACGAGAGACCTGCATTTGCCCTTTCCTGGAAAACCCCAACGTGCTCGCGCTCAATCTAACGCAAACAAAGACAAATTGGATTTAATTAAAAGCAACAGTCAAACATCTGCTCGTCTCACTGTTCAGCCAGGCAGAGCGTGGGGATTGGTGGATGGTAACGAGACCACGCCCCCCTCCCCCAACCTCCATCACCCCCAATCCCAGCCCTGGTGCAGTTCTCTCCCCCTCTCACGCACCCACAAGAGCCTCCCTCTCCGCTGCCTCTCCTCAGCCCACACCAGAGCTGCCCTCAACAACAAAAACGCGTACGCATCACTGCACCCAGCACGGCCAACTCATGCAATCAAATTCACACAACACAGGGAACTGGCTCTCGTGCTGAATTAGTCTTTGGGCAGCTGACACCCACTACCATGGTGACATTAATTGACTTTTATTTGACATATTATTAACATGTATACATCTGGGCATGATTCAGTGACCTTGTGTGCTGTTTTATAAATATTCAATAGCTGTGCACCTCAAGGATTCAAACCAGCAATTCCCTGACTAAAACTACAGTGTCCTGGCCGCAATGCCACACCACTGCTCACACTGTGTTTTATATACAGACATAATGTGTATCTGCTTTCCCCCCTCATCTTATTTTTATAGATTTTGAATCATTAAAACTATTAAATTAATTAAAACTGAAAAAAATACATTATCTTGAATTTTAAATATGAAACTTACATTACAAAAGACACAATTTCAATTAAAATTTGCTGGACTGACTCACTGAATGTGAACATCTTTGGATTTCTCAACAGGCTGTGTCTCATTGTAATATTTCCACATTCTGTGAAAGACTACCAGCGCCACCCAGTGTCTGCAACTCGCAATTGTGCATTCAGGTCCATGCTGTGCATCTGAATGCACATCTCAGAGATCAGTAGTGCAGGTAATTGTTGCTCCATCTGCGCATATGTGCAACAGAGTGGCTGCCTGTCTGAAAAAAGAACACATTAGTGAGAGAAAAAGCCGCTCACACATGCACACACACACACGAACACATGCACACATTAACACGCATGAGCACCCTCTACCACATTAGGGTGGTGGATTCCAGAGTCTGAGGCCCTGACCTGTGTCACGGGATGTCTGTCCCTGGGTCACACATGATATGATGATCTTACGTAATGAACTTTATCCAGCCCTGTGTAAACTGCTCAGAGGATAGAGTCGCTGACTCCATACTGTAATGCACACTGTGCTTCCTCTATAAGCTGCATTTGTCTGTGACGACTCACAGTTGTCTTCCAGCACCTTCATGAGGAAGAGGACAGACTCAGGAGGCGATCTGCTGATAAAAGCTCATGTGATTGAATTTCAAAGAGGTTCGGTCCAAAGAAGAGGTTCAGAAAGCATTTTGTAACCCAGAGATGAGTGGATGCACACACACACACACACACACACACACACATATGTACACAGTAGCCAAATACAGTAGCCAATACTACCCATACAGTATGTACACCCAACATGTACACCACAAAGCAGCCATGAAAGGGAAAACAAAATGAGAGTTAAGGTGAGTGAGCTGCAAAGGGGACGCTTCTGAAAAACACAAGATGGCAAACACAGATGAGAGAGCAGGAACCGTGTTCATGGTTCATATGCCGGCAACCATGAAACTGCTCCCAGGCACCTTTCAGCTAAAATAAATAAATAAAGATAAAACCATATGCCATGAGCAAATGTGCATATCACAGATGTACTGGAGTTATCTGCCAAGCCTGTTTATATGGCAGGAATTTAACACGAAGAGCAGCCGAGCATTCTGACAACCCCTGTTTAAAGTCACTTCAGGTGGCCTAATTAGCCAGCCCTCCGCTACAATGAGAAAACAACTGTCTGTGATAGTCTTTAAAACAGGTTTAGGTCATTTAGACGGTATAGACAGTGTTATTGTATTATACAGGGCATTCGGGCGGTTGAACAGTGTTTTTGGTTTGCGGTGTATAGGGTATTCAGATGGTTCAACAGTGATCGGGGTTTCGTGATGTATTGTTGATGGGTGTGGTAGGCGTATAGCAGCATTGGTTTGTGATGTATTTACTTTTCAGAGAGATTAAAGAGGTTTCAGGATTTAAGATGTATAGGGCATTTAGAAGGTATATTAGTGTTATCTTGTTGGCCATAAGGTGTTCTCAGAGTCTAACAATGCTAATTACTCTGGGAGTGCAGTAATATAGGTTCATGGTTTATAATGGATTTATGGAGCCAAAGGAGAGGCGATGGGACTAATCAGGGCTGTGAGGTGGGAAGGTGTGGGCGGGGCAGAGAAGGGCATGCCGAGATGAGTCTCGCCGCTGAGCAGAACGGTCGTGAAAGGGGTGAGAGGGCGCCGGAGGGCAACGATGGACCGAGAGGGCAGAGAATGGGGGGGGGTGAGGTGGGGGCACAGGGGTGGAAAACATCAGAAAACTCCTTGCCACAAAAATGCCATGAGAGCATCCATCAATTTTCGCCCATCGCTCAGGATAAGACTTTTGGCGCTAACCTTTTTGAATTGACAAGTGAAAAGTTCAGCTCCCTTGTCTGCCAGACCCTGCTGCGGGACAGGCCAGCGAATGCCCCTAACCGCTTCTGACAGGTACGCTCCCCCCACCCCACGCATCAGGGGCACGGCAGGTACGGCCATGCGCACGGCATGCTGGGATAGGCCTCGCTCACATACACACACAAACACACACACATGAGTGCCGCACACACCAGACCTCACGCCTGCGCTCACGCAGGCTCGCACCTGCCTCGGAGCGTGCGTCAAGCTGACACACGTCGACAGCTGTCATATGCTCCCAGACTCCATCAAAGCACGGACCACTAGATCGCTTTCATCAGCGATCGCCTCCCCCACCTCACCCCACTCCCCTCCTGCCCATCTCCGATTGGCAACCCCACACGGCCGGCGCAGGCAAATCCGACCGGACATGTTTCCCTACTCCGCCAAGACAACTCCCAGCCACACATCAGCTTTCATCTCTTTAACTGCAGGAGAGAATTACGGTCTTCAACCAATCAGCCCCTTTGCAAAAAGGCCACCACCCTCCTTGAAGAGACGCGTATCCATCTTGGCGACACCTGAAGGGTTAATTCATCCAGTAGGGAGACCCAGTTTTCAGAGTAAAAGGCCAGTAGCCTCTGGCTGCAGATGTCATCTAAATCCAATCAGAGTCAGTTTCAGCGTCTGTCCCTTCAGTTCCCGCTGCCACGTCAGCTCTCAATACGACTTGACAGGTTGCATATGTGAAAAAGCCAATTCTCGCTGCTAGCGAAGATCTGAAATGTGCAAGAAACCGCAAGCTAGAAGGGATTAGTTAAAATGTCAGGAGATCGCGGTTTGTGCCGTACCGCTCCTCTCCTACCTGTTCATCCTTAAAAACATACGCTCTAGCCACGAGGCACACTTCGCAGCCGGCCTGCTCTCCATGGCCCTCCCTGGCTGTCACAGCCATCTTGTGTCTGTCACAGAGATTTCCGGAAGTGTTCAGTCTGTGTCTCTGTCTCTGAGCTGACAGCTGGCCTCCTGGACCGGAGGGCTGCACCTGCTCTCGTGCTGTTTTTACTGTTGTACATACACACTAATATATACACTACATACACACTCTGTAATGTACACTTACACACTACATACACACTCTCTAATGCACACTCTCTATGTACACACTACATACACAATCTCTCATATGTAGACATACACACTATATGTACACACTCTCTCATGTACACTTACACACTAAATACACACTATCCAATGTACACATGCTCACTATATACACAATCTACACATACACACTAAATACACAACCTGATATACACTTGCACACTACACACTCTCTAATATACACTTCTACACATACGCACTACATGTATAAAATATGATCTACACATACACAATATACACCACATGCAGTCTAATCTACAAATACACACTACACTACACGTATTATACACATAGTACTACACCATATAGTGCTGGGATAGCTGTCATCACTATCTAATGGCGGTGGAAGTCCTCTTTGGTGAGGCAACAACTGGGACACACAGCTGCACCCCGAACCTTTACATCCATGTGTCAGCTGAAGGCCCCAAAACAGCCCCAGTCATTTGCTGAAATATAAATTCATCATCAGAGCCATTCGGCTGGCACCCCGGGGGCCAGACTGGCCTGTCATAGACCTCTTTTTGGCCCTTTGATGCTTTAAGAGTCACATGCATCAGAAACTATGACTTTGTCCAAGTCTGCATCGGCACACTGTCAGCGCAGAATAAGAAATCACACATGTTCATATATGTAAGAAAGGCATCCACCATTGTTTCTACACTTGTACAATACGTCTTCTTCATAGAATATCTAGTTGATAGTCAGAGGAAAATGGTCCATTTGTACCCATTTCAAAAGGAATCCAGCCCTCAGGAGGAAATAGCAGAATAATCCTGGCATACACACTTTACCAGCAGTCTGACTGAAACTCCATGGAAAGAAAATGTGCTTTATATCATGAATTTATAACACAGCCAGATGGTATTTTAGGCAATCCCATAGCTATGTGTTTATTCACGCTACAATGCAGGTTTGAGCTCCATGTCACTTTTCTAAAAGGGATCCGTCAACACAAATCCTTAGAAAGGCAAGGCAAGACCATTTTACTAATGGGCTATTTGTATTCTTCAGCTATCTGCCTCTTGACCTTTGTTTTTGTTTTGAAGTTAGTACACATGCTAAATACACATGCCACACGGCTAAAATGCCTGCACAATATGGCTGAAACGTGGAAACAAGTTCTAAAACATGCACACAGTACATACACAAACTACAATGTTGGGTCTAAACAAATGGTATCGCTAAACATACAGACCTCTAACAAAGTGCTTCTCAGGTTTAGTCTCCGGGCCCTCAAGTGTATACTGGCCTTCATTCCCACTGCAGCTGCAACCTTTGATTTAAAACAAGCTGCTAATTGCTCTTCATTAGATACATTTAATGTTGAGAGGAGTGATTTACCTTCTGACTCCACTTCCTGTCACATCCCAGAGCAGGTAAAACATCTGTCAGACAAAATCTCTTACTGTGCTACAGGGCAGATGAATTTCACATAGACAGGTGTTACAGTGGAGTCCTAATTAGTGAAAGTGTGGAGACCTGGTCACTGGAACTAAACTAATTGGTAGACAATGAATGAATCACAGTGACCCAAAGCCTACACTATGTTAATCGCAATTTAAGGGAAAAATTATTTTAAAGTATGCAGATTTTATACTCATGTGTTCAACAATCTTAATTTGTTCAAGTGATCAGAAAAAAAAAACAAAAACCCAGCATTCACCGGGATACCTGAAGACCAATGACTGAATGACAGGTCTCTAATGTACATACATACATAGCTTAAACACAGTGTAATGTAAACCTACGTTGGCTACATATACATATGCTATAATATTTGATAGCTGTTTCATACACAGTGTGATCATATTCACTCATATTCATTTATTCAGCTGACTGCTAGTGCTCACACATCACAGATTAAATCCTTTAACTGTCAGAACACTTGAGGAACTTTGCAATGAAAGGCATTATTTAAACCTTCAGAAAGACCACTGGGCATCGCGGACCCTTTAAGTCAACGGAAAATCCCAAGATCCTAAAATCTCATGTGAAAGGGCTGGCCCCGTTATTATTGGTCTACATCCCAGAGTTTAGGACAAAATTTCCAGACAGTAAAAAAAGAAAAAAACAGCAGTACAAAATGCCTTGTGGATTAAAGAGAAGGATTTACAGTGTAGTCTGGAGAGAACAGAGACACAATATAAGGACTAAGTGTCCTTTTACTGCCCTTTTAAACTCTTTCTGATTCTGCTACCAAACATGTACCACAGGCTGAGCAGTAAAACAACCCTGTATGTGTGTGCGTGTGTGTGTGTGTGTGTGTGTGCGTGCGTGTGTGTGTGTGCGTGCGTGTGTGTGTGCATGTATGTGTGTGTCTTTATGCATGTAAGTTGCCGTCCGTGTGTTTGTATGCATGTGTGTGCAAGGACATGTACGTCTGAGAGTGCTTGTGCATATATGTGTGAGCACGTACGTTTATGTGTGTACATTCATGCATGTGAGTGTATGTGGTTAATGTGTATGTGTGTGTGTATGTGTGTTGCTGCATGCTTATATGTATACATTTGTGTGTGCGCGCGCATGTGTGTTTATGTGTGCGATGAGTATGTTTGTGTGTGTGAGGAGTGTGTTTGTGGTTGTAACTGCTGACGGTGTTGAGGAGGCACTTGTGATATACATAACACCTGCTTGCTTGTGTTCTTGCTCTAGTCCATTTAAAGCTGACCTTTGATCTTCGCCATGATAACACAGCTATAAAAACAGAAACCTTGCTGCTTTGGCAGGGGTTTAAAGGCAGTCTCGGAGAGCAGTCAGGCGTCACCAATAGAAGAGCATGCACCCCTTGCTCTCTTGGCCCAAATTAGTCCAGGCTGGTGTGTAGGGCTGAACCCTGGGCCATCCCAGGCGGGCCCCCATCATGTCTCGGCTGCCGGGGCGTTTTTAGCGCGCTGTCACTCTGCGGGCGTGGCCGGGGCCGGCTGTCCCTCACCAGCGGTCATTAGTGTCAGTGTCCTGTTCTCTCCACCGCTGATGAAATCACCCTCAAGACCTCTGCGCCTGTCTGACCCCCACCCCCACACCATCTCCCCCCCATACCCACGAGACAGCCCCCCAACCAAGCTGGAACGTAGTGACAGCAGTGCAGTCCAAGTGACACCACCCCCTACCCCCCGGGGCAGACCTGCCTGACTTTCCCTCATGAGCATCCTGCTGACCCTGGATCAGTCCTGGAGATCACCGAAGAAAGCCAGGGACAGCAGAACCATAGGAGCTGAATGCAGGTAAAAACAGCATGTGCTGGTCCAATGACAAACATGTATGGAAAGGGGCCTTCAGGCTAGGGTGCCGTCGCCATCGACGACGACCCTGACCTCCTGACCCCCACCCACTGCACTTGCACAAAGGTGGTGGTAAGAGCAACTGAGTGGAGGAGGGAGGGAGAGGAAAGAGTTATCTGCGGCTGCAAACGTGAAACACTTTTGAGTGCTGTCGACCACAGCATGTGGCATTTGAGACATGGAGAGCCTTCACGGTTGGCCAGCTCACGCTCGCACATTCGCTCCCCCCCCCCGCCCGGCCCCCACCCCCTAGCCCATCTACTCATCCCTCGTCCCGAACGCTCGGAGGGACCGCGAACAAGCCACATGATTAAAATCTAATGCAACCCAAACGCTGCCCTGGAATGGCAGGCTCGACCCATTTGCAGTGGAGCAGAAGTGAAGAAAATCAAAGCCTCCCCCCCAGAGGAACGGGAGGACTGCGGCGGCAACCGCTTCCGTTAAGGTGAACGTCTGGGAAGCGTCAATCATCCGCACACATCCCCACGGTGACAGACCCAGTTAGGAAATCTTTCGACATACTTTGACAGGAAGGGGGAAGAGGGGGGGGGATGAGCAAAAAAAAAAAAAAACTCCCAAACAACTTAAAGGTCACCTCAATCTGCTAAGGACAGGACAAACAACAAAATCACTTTGGAGTTTTTTATAGACAATGAAAAAAACTACTTTTTTTTATATTTATATGATGTTGTCTTTGTATGTGCTGCAGGTATGTAGGAGTACATGCTCCCTACATGTGTTTAAATACTACAGATATGTCAGAACCTGTGTTTCTGAAAGTTTATGGTTTAGACTGACCTTTTCCAAACTGAGGAGCCATAAACACACACACACACACACACACAGACACAAACACACACACACACACACACACACACACACAACACACACACACACACACACACACACACAAACATGCAACCTTGATAACATATGTTTCAGTAGAATGAATTTTCAGACAACATGAATGCACTTAACAGTTTATTGTGATGTGGCATGTTGTATAGAGGTACAGATATTTGATCTTGGGCTTGGTGTCCAAAGGGGCAGCGTCATGCCTCACATTTTTGAGTGAGGTGAACCCCTCACTGTCCTACTAGAAGAGAAAGAGAAAAAACAGAAGAAAAGAAATAGACAAGAAGGTGGAGATGGGGAGGAGGAGGGATGCCGGAAGCAGGGTGTGTGATGGGAGATAGGGTACATGGCAATTTAATACCTGTGGGGAAAACCGGATTGAACGGACAGAGGTATTTGAATGAGGGGTTGTCTGAAAATACTTCTCCAGAACCTTTGTTTTAAGAAATTCAATTTAATGCTAAAATCACTAATCCCTGCAACACTTGCCATTACTTCAACAAAAAAACACACCCACACACCCAAAGCCCTGCGAATGACTCTGGCTACACACAGCATGCTTCTTAAGAACAAAGAACATCACACATCAGTCTCAACAACTTCACACACCACCAGCCCAGCAAAACTGAAATTACTGCAATCTAACAGCAGTTACTCTCACACCATATATCGCTCTCACACTTCGCACCACCTTATCATTACACTTCATGCTAACATTACGAATTACTAATGCACCAGAGACAGATCGCAGATCAGTCCAACTCCACACAACACAACCACAAAACATCTGCCATTACTGTCTGACTATATATCACACTTTGGCACAACACATAGCTGTAACATCACACATCACTGACACACCAGGGGCATCGCTGATCACGATAAAATCACACAGTTAACCCACAAAAACAGCATACGTCACTTTTACATCACATTACACATTACTCTCACACCAAGAACACCACAAATCACTCCAGCATTGCATATTGTGTTCAATCAGACTGATCATTACATTACATTACATTATGTTACATTTCATTACATTATGTTACATTACATTACGTTACATTACATTACATTACATTACATTACCGTCTTTTAGCTGTCGCTTTCACCATGACCACACCAGCATTACACATTGCTCTTAACCCACACATGGCCCTCACAAAAACCGCTCTCTAATCCTCACTGCACACACAGCTAATCACGCAGCACACACGTCACACTTATAACACACGTAACCCTTACATTCAACAGATTACACTTTTCTAAAAGGAGAATGTAATCCAGATCAACCATATTTTTACCTTTGACTGAAACATTGGGGATTAAGAGAAGTAGAAGAGTGGACAGTTTGGGGTAGCTGGGATTGATTTCTGGACTTACTGGCTGGAAAGTATATATGTCTGCAACTAATTGGGGAGAGCTACCACTGAACTACACCTTTGGTGCACACACACACACACACACACACACACACATACACACACACACACACACACACACACACACACTCTTAGATCAGACACATCACACCAAACACACTCTCTTAACTCAGGATGTGACTGTAAAGGCCACACAGTCCTGCCGGAGGGCAGAAAAACCGCCATCACCGCTTCAGTCAGAGAGAAGATCAAGGCGTTCTGGTCACTGGACCAATCAGAGTGTGGAAGTCCCAGCGGCAAACGCTCAGCGCTCCTTCGGCTGGATTGACCTCTGCCCCCCCGCCCCCTCCCATGGCTGTTCGCCCTGATGTGACCCTGTCTCCCTGTCCAGAGAGCCTAATGGCTCTTGTTGAGTTTGCGAGTGAGCGTGTGTTTGAGAGTGTGCTTTCACACACAACCATACACACACACTTTCACACCCCACCCCCAACATCCAGTTATGGGTACGACAAAAATGGTTCTTCCACATCCAAAGAGCAAGAGCTGAGGACTCGAGAAGAGGGGTCTTCACCCGGGAGCTTGAGTGGGGGCGGGGCATTAGCCAAGAGAACCGTAAGGAGTGTAGCCCAATCAGAAGCCCACATGAGACATGTCTGAAGCACACAAGAGAGCGTTGACACGTAGGAACGAAAGGTCGTCTTCAACATCACAGTGTAACAATGACAACAACAAACCTTTTCCAGGTAGTATTTGTTTGCTGTCAGGGCTGTATATGCAAAGTGATGATGCTGGACTCTTCTTGTATCTCTTTAGAGCAGACATGGCTCACAGCGGCACAGGTTTGGGCCTTTTAACATGTCAGGGGGATATAGACAACGCTGCGGCAGGCACACACTCTGCCATCCTCCCTCTAGCCTCCATCTCCTGCCTCCACCCCCTCCCCTTTTTTTTCACTTGGCAGAAAGTTGGTGCGTTTAAGCTCTCTCCATAATAAAATCACTGTTGCCGCGCGGTTGTTAGTGCAAAAAGTCAGCGATTCTCCGGGGAGGAACATTGATCTAAAAGCCCTCACCCTCTCCCAGCTCTCCTCATGTCTCCACTATGCGGCTTTTCCCCTCCAATGAGCATGGCTTCACAATCAAAGAGCTTCTCCGCTGGCGTGGAAATGTGTTGGAGAGGTCAAGTAGAAGTTCTTCTTGCAGTCAGCAGAAAACTTCTCGCAAGCCTAGGGCTCAAACGCTTGGCTCCGGAATGGGGACCTGGCACCACGGGCAAACCTGGGGGCCTAGGGGCCCGGAGGGGGACTGGAGGGGGGGGATGGGAGGGGCCCGGGCTGAGGGGCACAGCTGCCGTCTGACCTGGGGCCTTGTTCTAAGGGCTGGCGTTCTGTCAATTCACACCACCTTTGGGGTAGATGGTAGAGGGGGACACAGAAGAGGGCATGATGGAGTGAAACATAACTTACTACTATAGAACGGTCACTTTTATTTTTATTGCCATCTTCAGAAAAAAAAAGGTTGCAGGGAGGGGAGGATTGATGTGACTGGGTGCTCATGCCCACCTGATCAAAATTTCGAACGAAAGCGGTGCTGCGTTCCTGTGGACCCGCAGGAAGGAGCAAGAGCTGTGAAGCAGGAAGAACTTAGCATCAATAAAACATTGCTGCTGCTAGCTCCATGCGAAAAGCCATAACGTCGCATCGACACGCGCCCCTCGTCAGTCAGCGTTTACAAGTCTCCGAGAGAAATGTTTGTCCCACAATTGCTTTTCCGATCCAATACAGAACTGCGGTGAATTATTCATGCAGCGGTGTGCACCGGGAGAATTTCACTTTCAGCAATGCTGCTGAACAAAACAGCCATTATCTGCAAGACTAATTCTGAGGAAACTCTGAAAGCGAAAAGGAGAGTGGGGTTTAGGGGTAAAACACACACACACACATACACACACACACACACACACACACACACACTCACGGTAAACTCCTCCCAATTTGCCATCGATACAATCCATGCCCCTTTGTCCTTTATGCAGAAGCAATTTCTGCAATAAGCAAAGTGTAACCAGATAATAACCTGGGCTTTACCTGATAATGAGCTGAGGAGAAACCCGATAATGAAAATCAGTGTGCAGTAGGACAGGGACCTGGGAAGGCACAAAGACTCCTTGTATGAGCATGTTGCTAATATTCCCTGAGCTGTCATTTGTAAAGCCATTACAAAGGCTTAAAAAGGGGAGTGAAACACAATACAGTGGAGGAGTAGGAGCCCCCTGCATGGCGGGGTAATGGCCCTAATGCTTTTATCTCGCAGACAGTGTGAGTAAACAGCGCCCCTCTGCACCGCCATTTAATTACACGCACATTTTCCATATCCTTCATCTGGATGGCGCGGAGAGGAGATCAAAGCCAGAGGTCCGAGCACCGGGCCCATTATTGTTTATCTATCTGGCAGATGCCTTGCGCCGGGCCTGCTGCGTGGTGCATTATGGGAGCAAGCACCGAACCACAAACGCGATCGCCACAAAGCGCAAATTATGATCAAATACCTTCTGTTCCCCCCAACGTTAAGTGCTACCCAAATGTTAAGCTGCCTGCAGCCGGCTGAATTACAACTACAGCATGCAAGAGACGTGCACCAAGCTCGGATGCAACCAGCACAGATAGCGACAGCCGACAGCCCTGCTTTCCCTAATGGCAAAGAGCTACCCATAAGCCTTATGCAGTGGGGCACAGCACAGGGCTGGACACTGGAAGCTTTATGTGGGCTCCAGCCAGAGGTTACCCCAGTCTCATGCACCACACACTGAACGCTCCCTCTTTTACCCCTTCCATTATTGTGCCGTTATATAAGGCTGCTGAATTTTTTAGGCACGGGCTGCAGAACGTGCCGGAACTCCGGTACGGTCCAGCAGATGCGAGGCGGGCGTGTGGCCCAGGTGACAGGACAGGGGGGGATAGGGATGGGGACGGGGGGTGTGGGGTGTGTGTGGGGGGGCATGGAGATGACGAGGGTGGAGGTGGCTCTGCTGCGCGTGGCCTTCATGACTAATTCACAGGCATTATCTGACAGGAGCGCTGCTGTTTCCACAGGGCCCCAGGCAGGCTGCTGCGAGAGGAAGGTAGAATGTCAATCTCACACTCCACTGGCGCTCAGGTGCGTAAACAAGAGGGGGGTGAGGTGGGGTGGGGTGGGGTGGTGGCACTTGGGGGCTCGGCACCAAACATTCAGTGCGCAGCAGAAACACAATGCAAAGCTACACAAAGCAGCACACACACTGCATAACACATCAATGGATAACAAAAACGCAACATCCTATGCAAAGCTACAAACAACACATTATATGTAACATTACCAGTGAATTCAGTAAAACACATTTCTGGTTATTTACAAAATATAAATATCAGATCACAAAATAATTACATGCAGCATCACTACACAACTCAAACAACACACATGGATACAACAGTGTGGGGAAAATTATAAACACAGTAGACACAATCTTCCACAGTGTAAAATCATAATATGTGAAGGAAATTGTATGGATGCTGAGAAAGATATATATACAATAACAATAGTATACATTCACGAGTGTGCTGTGTAGTTTTGAGATCATAATGGAACATTAACACACAATACATATTTAACAAGATATGGGACAAAACATACACAACATAAGAATGAATCAAATTTATATATGTTGTATATTTACATTTATAATATATACATACATAATTGCATATAAATATCTATACATTTATTATAATAACAATTAAGTTTTAGAATATGATTGAAATGAAATTAATGAAAAATATGTATCTATTAGTGTCAATATATACCAAACCAACATGAGATAGACACAAGAAAGGTTAAAGGGCCTGGAGACTAGAAACAACTCTGAATACCCAGTACCACTCACTGATTAATCAGGCTAGGACCAAGCTAACCCTCTCTACTTCCACTACCAGAGAATGACTGATTCATTTATGTAGGTGCACCCCGACACACTGGGATGCATCACAGGCCGATCACAAGAGAGGGCCTTCAAGGGGCCAGAGTTCGACAGAGCAACTACCTCCCGCTTCTTTGGTTTTCCCCTCTACCTGCGCAGTTTGCATCTCTTCTACTCCAGCTCTGGTGTGGTGGGTGTGGGGGGTTAGGTCTCGGGAATGGAGCACTCTAACCCCCAGCACCCCCCAGCACCCCCACCACTGCACTGTGGGGGAAACGTTTTATTTACAGTAAAAAACGATGTTCTTGGGGTGATGCTTTAGGAAAAAAAATGGAATGAATACTATTTAGTAAGCATTCCCAGGCACAACAAAAGGTGAATAATTCATGGTCACTTCAGAGCTGGAGCATATGCAGGGCTGGGCTTGGACCTGCATGCTAGAACGGGCAAAGCTGGATGTCTGCCGCTCAGGGGACAGAGACAAAGTGCCAGGCTAAGGCACTGAACTTCACGGGCCCGCTCTCCTCTCGCCCCTCTCTCCCTCTCCTCCGCCGCTCCCTCTGTCTCCGTGCAGCCGCAGCGTGTGGCGACACTTCGCTCCTCTCTGCAAACAGCTCCTGAATAATGGAGCTGGGCTGGAGCTGAGGCATTAATGAAACATGGAAGCGGGCGCCAGGCAGCAGCGGTGGTGGCGGCAGAGGAGGAGGAGGACGTGGGCGTGAATAATTCAGCCATCAAATATCACAGCAACGATCACGCCAAGGGTGACGCACAGCGGCGCCTGGCCACGCTGCGAACCCCAAAACAAACACAAACTAACTCACACACACCCACACACACACTCCACCAAAACTGTGTGAGACTCTTGTGTGAAAAATTCCCAGTAAGACAAATATGGACAGGCTACAGTTTACTGAGATCATCTCCTTTTCCGTTTGGCTGTGATGAAGCAAACTTAGAGACAGAGACCCCTCAGTTATATCTCTCAAGAATCAGCCAGCTGAGCCAGCAGCTCCCACATAAAGTGATGGCAGTATGTCTGCATCACCACTAGGGGGCAAAGGGCTCCAAATGCTTCATAACTATTCCCTGACCGCACTTGAAAAGAGCACAAGGATCAAAGAATACGTACTAATCAGGCATCTTACTGGGAATTCAAATGTCCTGTTTACCTTGCATCGCAAGGGTGACATCACTTTGGCAGAAAGAAAAAACAATGACTGCCAAAATGGCAAATTTTCAGAACTCACCTGCATTCACTCATAGATGTCTGCATTTATAGCACATTTTCTGCATTTACTTGTCAGACAGTAAATGTGTTCTTGTTCTTTGTTAGACTTTTGACATCAGTGATGCAAACAAGACACATATAAACATTCTATGGGAATCAGATCCCAAATTGTCCAAACATTAATCCTTGGCTGACCTTGGGATTTCTCCTTTTCAATAAATCAAATCCCTCACATTGGCCACCTACGATATTAAGGATCCTTCCTCGCTTTAACTGATGATTCAAGAACAGCCTGAATTTAGCTGAACTTCTATGGCAAAGACTGGAAATACTGTATTTTAAAATGCGTGCATGTATGGATCCCAGCAATAAAAGAAATTACAGGGAAAACATTTTATGCTCACATATGAAAGCTTGCACTGCTGGAGATGAATAGACATGGAGCCTTTTCCTTGGTAGGGCCTGCCTCTGGCTTTGCTATTATAAACCCAGCTAAACGCTTGGGCAGGAACATTTGTCTGTTAGACAAACATCTGACAGAACAATTGTTTCTGTGCCGTAAATGCTCTTCTCAGAGATGGCTCTGTAACTGCCTGAATGCAGCTTGGCGCCAGCTTTGTAGCTCTTGTTAGAGGACTTCAAATGCGTAAGTTATTGAGCTGGTGGAACTTCCTGCCCACGACAGTCTGGGTTTTGTCACGTCAAGCCCGCTGACTGTCACCCCTTTTCCACCCACACACCCTTATGAAGAACTGGGAGAGGACACACCTCATACACCTCTCCCTGTTCTCACACACACACACACACACACACACACACACAATTGCCTTGCCTATTGAAGTGAAAGCTTTATGAATATCTTTGAAACTGCACCTCATCTCTGTCTTTTGTCAATGAGATTATTGAAAGCATTGCACCTTGGGAAATAAAAACATGGGCATGGCCCTAATCTCTCTCTCTCTCTCTCTCTCTCTCTCTCTCTCTCTCTCTCTCTCTCTCTCTCTCTCTCCTCTCTCTCTCTCTTTGTGTTGTACAGCACCCTAGCAGAGTGGACACACAGTGCAGCCACACAGTCTACCTGACTTAAGAAAAATGTGTGCCTGAATAAGATGATGTCTGTAAGGTAATCGGTGCGCAGGTGGAAGCAAGCTGTTCACATGAACACCTGTAAACCTGTTCTGCTCTGTGTGTCCCCTGAGCACACTTCAGACCTGAGACCAAACACATAACACATAAGAACACAAAACACATACATTTACAAATATGGTCACAAAACCCTCTTTTTTATTCAAAAACATTCCAGAATAAAGCACAAACACACACTCACTCACCATACATATCCATGCACAAATATGCACCCAAAGACAACACACACACACACACACACACACACACACACACACACACACACACACACACACACACACACACACACACACACACACACACACACACCCTCACCATACATATCCATGCACAAATATGCACCCAAAGACTTGCAAGCACATAAACTTGCAAGACACACACACACACACACACACACACACACACACACACACACACACACACACACACACACACACACACACACACACACACACACACACACACACACACACACACACACACACACACACACACACACACACACACACTCCTCACCATACATATCCATGCACAAATATGCACCCAAAGACTTGCAAGCACATAAACTTGCAAGACACACACACACACACACACACACACACACACACACACACACACACACACACACACACACACACACACACACACACACACACACACACACACACACACACACACACACACACACACACAACACACACACACACACACACACACACACACACAACACACACACACACACACACACACACACACACACACACACACACACACACACACACACACACACACTTGCTTACATTGCAGCAGAAGCATGCAGATGGCTCCTCTGTTTCCCTCTTTAGGTGGTGCGAGGGGTGATGGAGATTTTTTGGGGCTGTGGAGACAAACACAGGCCCCAGGAGAGGGGCCTCTCTCCCCGCAGAGCGACACGCGCCTAACGGACGCTGTCCCATCAGCCCCAGGCTCCAGCGCGGACGGCATCTTCACACAGACAGATCGGCGACGTCGCCCTAATGGCCCTTATCTTAATCTGCTTTAAAAGCATCCCCCTCCCCCGTCCCCCACCACAGTGATCTTTTCACCTTCGCAAATTCACTTTTAATAACCTTTTCTTTTCTCTTCCCCCCAAGTCTCTTCCCCCCCGCCCCCCATCGCTTCCTCCATTTGTTTTTCCTGTCCTTTTTACTTTCTGCGGTCATTGCAGACAGCGGTGAGCGCCAGGGTTTTAACAGAGCCTAAGTGGGTTGTTGTCATTGGTGGCGTCTTTGACACACACACACACACACACACACACACACACACACACACACACACTCAGGACAATGTGAGCTAACACTTTTATCAATGGGGCCGTGGGGGGAGTTGGAGAGGGGAGAGAGACCCTCAGTATGGCACAGCTACACACTGGACAATAAGGCTGGGCATGCAGAGATTTCCTTATTGCTTATTAATTTAGCATACAGTTCAGAGCATCTTTAGTATCCATAATTATCATGGAGACATCAGGACACAGGAAACGCATAATATGATATCCAGCCGAAACCAAGCATAATGTGCGTCTGAATGATGAATCCAGATTTTTAAAAAATTCCACATATTAGTCAGGTTATGGTTCATATCGACAAAACTACAAATATGCTTCAGAGACAATCCATAACCTTCATCATATCAGAAACATGTCGGGTCGATACACCCCTGGATATTGACTGCTTTCACCCAGTGTGTGCTCCCTCTCTTCAGAGATCATGACACCCAGAGCCCGTCTGTGAGATATAGATTTACCATTAGTCTTCATCCTCACGCATGCAGATGGACACCCTCTCTCAACCAGTCCCGGCTAAACAACTCATCTTCTTACAATTTAATCCCTGACAGGAAATTAAATATTCATATGGTACCATAGAAATTCCTATCCACACATTGAAAATGAAAAATGTGAACAGAACTCATTGTCTTGTTACAAATAAATGCAGCTCAAAATGTAATGTTAAACGCAATATACGTAATGTGTAATGGACAAAATGAGTGTCCGTATTGATGTTCCTGTTAATGTATACATAATTGTATGTAGAATGTATACAGAATATGTTAATCATTTCTGTGTATCTGTATAGGAATCAAAATGACTTAAAACTTCATCTTATAATTATCTGAGCATAGATATAATGGATGTGTACAGAAAAAATGTATCTCTGTCCTCACACATGGACACAAATACATAATGAGACATAAATATGGTGAATATTGACAAAGCATGCATCTGTTACACACACACACACACACACACACACACAGTCACACACTCACAAGGATATCTGAGAAACTTACAAGGTCCCCTGGAGTATTCGTCCACAAAGGCAGCATGAATGGAATTAAATTATTCATGGCATTTGCAGAGTAAACAAAGGAGGACAAAGTATTTATCAATGGGATCCTATACACAAATGTGAAAGTTGAAAGGGGATTTAGAGAAAGGGCAAGTCTATCCTTTGACGTTAGTTGAGCATCTATAATGCATTACAGCTGGTTATTATTGGGTGAGTGAAAGTAATACACTCGCCATCATGTACCTGACATAGAATTTATAGCTATACCATGATTCTTGTCCATTGTGTTTAAGAAAAACATACATATATTTTTTTCAAACGTTCTCAAACACGGCAAAAATCTAGGTATTGTACTTAACATGTACACTGTGAAATCTATCCAAGATGAGCCTGGAGTGGAATATGTGGTCTCTGAACCCACCTAGTGGTTACAGACTGGAATTGCAGCTCGGGCTCAGCCTGCTGATGAGCACAGTCTTAACCAGTTAATATAAAATTCTGTATAAATCCATATCTTACTGACATTGTAAAATTGTTTTGTTATTATTTTTAATGATAATTATAAATGCATAACTGAATTCTGAATATTAAAGGTATTTTGGGTGAGAACTGAGAAACCTAAAAGGATTTGCCCCCAACCAGTGCTATTCTCTCCATTCAGTACCTAGACCCTCCCCTAAGCTTTCACTTGACCCTTCTGTTAAGAGCTTTTGGGGAAAGCCAGGACAGCCTCTCATAACATTGCACAGGCAACACATGTGATTGGCCACTCATATCTACACCAAAGTCCCATTTACACAAAGGTGAACAGTAAAGCACACTATACACCTGATATCTTCACACAGGATCCCACAGTTGATTGTTAGTAATCTGTTTATAATAATTTTTGGCCGTATATTAATATATAATTCTTACTTTCCACAGCTTTAAACTCACGCTGCAGGCTCGGTCAGTTCACTCACACCAGCCTCTCTCTCTGAAAAGCATCAGATCTGGGATTAGACTCGAGTGAGTGGCGAAGGGGAGCGCCTCATCCAGCCAAACGCTTTCCCAGGGTCCCACAGACCATATCTGCTCTGTGGTAACAAGAGTCCCATTAGTTACACCTCTGTTATATCGTCCCATCAGCCTAAACACTCCACTCAGTGTTAAATAAGCACTCAGCTGAGTGTGATACTCAGCCACCCACAGTCCAGTGCTATTGCAGAAATAGTGTGAGAGCTGCAGCTGTCATTAGCCATTAGATGTAAGATTTTATTCATGTTTTCTTTTTGCTGTGTTTTGGGGCTCAAAAAGAGGTTGTGGGTGGGTTTTTGAGACAAGTGAAATAAGTGAAATAATTCAGCTGCAGAAATGGACACTGTTGATTAAACATGTGAGAGACCCAGGCGAAGAACCTTGTGTGAGGGAACAATGACAGTGGCCTACCGGGAAACTGGAACACCAGACAAGATACATGGAGTAATGGTCAACACAGACCTTTCGAGTAATTTACTAGTGTGCTTATTTAAACACTATGAGGCAACAATTCCACTCAAGTAGAATGTGTCATTCATGTATTTGATAATTAATCTCTGGTGTGTTCACATGAACATGAAACTTTCTTACAAAAAAAAAACCATCTGAGGACTGAATGTGTGAATCCAGCAGGTCAATGATTGCTGTGTTATCAGCAAATTTACTGAATTAGCGCACAGACACCGAAGGTTTAGTGATCGTTTGTACACAGAGTAAGAGCATGGGTGTCAAAAAACAGTCCTGGGGCTCTCTGCTGCTCTGATACTGCACCGAGGTTGTGCTGAAGTTGAATCACAATAGTGACACTTACTGCCAACAATAAGCTTTGCAAAACAAGCTCTTGTAAGGTCAGCATTCCACAGCGACAGACTGCCAGAGCCTACAGCAAAGGAAGACCACACAACGACACAGGGAACAAAGAGGGACATGATCATACAAACCAAGCAAACTATAGGGACAAGCTCAGAATTCACTGCCTATTCCCACCTGCTCATTTTTGCTGCGTTTTACACATACATGTCAAATTTCTTTAAGTGCCCCCAACCAGCATACACGCTCACGCATGCAAACTCTGCATGCTGTTCATTTATGGTCCATTGTAGGCTTGTCAGGCCTGCTTCTTTCAGCTATCATTACATTCATCTGGGCACAACAGGGGGCTTAACCAAGATAAGAATGCACAGACAGCCCACTAATCGATTCATTTATTGTGTATTGTCATCCCGAATGTGGAAATTTGTCTCACATCCCACAAAAATTAAGCATGGTAAAATAACCATGCAAATACAATAATACAGAATCACAAAGCTGGACAAACAGCACACAGCAAGAGGGGCGCACACCAGCCCTTAGTTTTGCTTCGCTGTATTCAATGCCTGTGTGACCAAACGTCTGGAGTCTGATAACAGAATTGTGTATTCATTCTTTGCATTGTATTTGCAGGGAGAGTTGAAGGCTGCCCTTCTGTGCCTCAGGTGATGAAAACTGGCTGCTGCACTCTGATTCAGTGTGAGAGGCACCCACTTATTCTCATGGCTAAGCCTCTGTGCATATGTTATCTCAGCTTAGAGCCACAATCTTCACAATACGCGCTGCTATGCCAGACGAACAGGTAAGTGAAAGTAGCACACTGAAAGCCCTGTGCTATCTGAAGCTAAAGGCAGCCCCACACAAATTCATTCTCCCACTAAATGCTGTTGATGGCAGCGATGGGCGATATGATGCAGGTCTATACCTTCTCTTAAGACCATGGCCTTATCACAGAGTTACTCCAGCCCGGGCTCTTTCTAACAGCACTGTCCGACCCCCTCATTGTTAACACCAGGATACACACACACTTGCATCAAGCCTCACTCCTGACACATACACTCCGATAGCAAATCCTTCACACCCTTTTTTACTTTCTTTCCTTTTCCACCCCCTCCCACCCCCCCCCCTTTCAATAGTGTGATCGGCAAGACTCACAGTACATCCCTCACAAAACAAACGCAGAGTCACGCCGTGTTTCACCACAATACCAGGGATCAAGCTGTCTCTTAGCCTCGGCTTGGGCCGGGAGGCGGGGTCCGGTTACCCGCGGCCCCTCTCAGCCGTGTTTGCCATTAAATATTACAATGCGCGATAGAGTGGAGGTAAGCGTGAGCCCTTCCAGAGCTGTCACTCAGCGGGATAAAGGGCCCTGGCTGATGTGCCAAATAAACAGGGTTCTGGAAGGACCGGTCGGGTTACGGTCCGGCTGGGATTATTACGTGCCCGGCTCCGGTTGCCTCTGCCTGGGGATCGCTTTACCCACTGCTGCCACATTAAATAGCCAGTTCCAAGTATCCTGCCTCCTGTATGGAATAATTACTTATTCATTGAGAGGGGGATGAAGGAGAGAGTTGTGAATGGGGGCCCTTGTCAGTAGCAGCGCAGGAAACAGCTGACACAAGGGTATCTGTTACGCGTGCTCCGAGATGAAGCCTGACACAGTTTCAGCTCCACTCACACCGTAGTGGCCAGAAGACACCCCAGGAATGCAGATAACAGCCATCAGCACCCCCTTCCACACCCCTCCCATCCTGAAAAAGCACCCCCCCACCACCCTACACACACACTCACACATGCTCTCACAAAGGCGCACACACACACACACACACACACACACACACAAGCACACACACACATACAAACTCATCCTGGTGTGGCATCATTCTTCTCTAACTCCGGTACCAAAGTATTAAGTGTGGGATCTTCCCAGAAAGCAACACCTCAGTGAACAAGATGGCCATTAGGAAAATCAAATATTCTGGTATTAAAACATAACTGGTATTGCAACACAAATATATGTGCAAATTTAAAAATAAGTGTGCAACAATATAAATATTGCAACAAACACAGGAACACAAACACACACTCTTATATACAGGTAGGCACAATAATGGAAACAGCATTTGAATATTTATAAAGTCATGAAGAGTTTGGCCCTCTCTTGCTTCAATCCTTCTTGCATGTTACAAAAGTTTTGAACTGTTTCCAGTGTTATATCAGATTTTAATCAAGAAGGAAATCCAGTTTTCTGAGAAATGAAGGAGGTGGAAATCTACTTCTGTACTCCCTGTTCCTGAAAATTCAATGAAGTTCAATGATGTTTAGATATGTTTTGAATGAATTGGTGTTTTACTTCCTCCTGATGTTTATGAGACCAGTTCTTGAAACCTTTCGGTGGTGCGCATGAGGTGCTGTTGTTTTTCAGAATATGGAAATATGTCAAGGAGACAGTGTTTGCACCATAGGGTGCACCTGGTCACCTAAAAGGCCTTTGTATTCCTTAGTCATAAATCTATCATGCGGAATAATAATTGGACCCACTGAGTCATTTGAGATGGCTGCCAATAACACAACAGACCCATTGCAATGTGGACTGAAGGCGAAGGAATTTTAAGAGTCCTATCCTGTTAAGAGTCCATGTAACTCTCTCACCACATGTGAGAACTGTTCCTATTCCCTCATGCTGTTTTTACTTTCTTTGCATATGTCTTAATTTTTTTGGATTCTTCCTCTTGACATATTCACATTCACAGGTATTTTGTTAGTACAAATCGGCTGGCAATTACTGTCCAGTGTTAAAGATCAGTTAAATGTCTCAGGTTGCTTACAAAAATCACATATATATGCAGTATATATGAACAAACAAAGTAAAAAAACCTCTTTTTACATAACATTACTGTGAGCTTTAGCCACATGGCATTAAGAATGTTTGGGTGCAAGCTTGAATTTATTACATCAAACTCAAAAATGATATGAAAAAATGATAGTTTTTCCAAATGTACTCACAAATTTGCTCAAGTGTTTGTTGTGGTAGCATTTGTTGAAGCTGGCAGTGGGATTGAGTGGCACTGTGCTTTTCACCGGGCTCTCAGTGAGGGGCAGGGCCCCTGGGGACGGGCCCTCGCCCTGTTCTATCGCTTGCCGCAGGTGTAGCCCGATACCTGGGCCCCGAGCCTGGGAGGGAAGAGAACGCCGCCCTGCTGGGGCGCCCCGCGCTTTTTAGCACCGCATTACAGACACCTGAGAGAGCCAACGCCGCCGCGCCACTGTGTGAAATCTCACACTGCCCTCGATGTGGGCGCCCAGGGGTGCCGCCAGAACCACCACTGGCACGGCTCACCCAACCGCTGCTGCGCCCACTGCCCGGGCACTGAGAAAGAGAGAGAGAGAGAGAGAGAGAACAAGGGAAAGAGAGAGAGAGAGAGAGAGAGAACAAAGGAGAGAGAGAGAGGAAGAGAAAAAGAGAGAGACAGAGAGAGGGAGAGAAAAGGGAGAGACAGAGAGAGGAAGAGAACAAGGGAGAGAGAGGGAGAGAGAAAAAGAGAGAGGGAAAGGGAGAGAGAGAGAGAGGGAAAGAGAGTGGAAGAGAGAGAGAGAGAGGAAAGAGAGTGGGAGAGAGAGAGAGAGGGAAAGAGAGTGGGAGAGAGAGTGGGAGAGAGAGAGGGAAAGAGAGAGAGGGGTGACAGCCTTCCCTCTCACCCCACAGTGCCACAGTCTCCCCTGAGCCCCCTCCCTCACAAAGCACCTGTTTATCCTCCCTCTCGCGCGGTAACCAGCAGGTGAACCCGATTCAATATTTATCACGGGGCTTTCACAGATCACTGCGAAGTGAAGGCAAACGCTTTAATTAAACTGGAGCTCGCCTCAAAGAGCCCCATTCAGGAGTGTCAATCAGCGGCGCGGAGCTCGGGACGGGTGCGAAACCGGAGCCGGCCGCCTCTCCTCCCCTTCCCACCGGTGGAGCGGCAGCGCTGGGGCCCGGGGCCCCCCATTGTAACAGTCTGCCAGTCTCCAGGAACGTGTAACCGAAGTCACTCCCAGACCATTGTGCGGGTTGTAAGCAATATGTTCCTCTGTGTGATGGGTGAGCACATCAACACAGATTCTTTTCACCGCAGGCCGCCTGATACCCCGGGTGTTTGTTACAATGCATTTGATTTGCAGCGAGCTCTCAATAGCTACAATGAAGGACGAGGGGTGTCGGCATCACAAATAAAAACATAAAATTGTACATATTTATTTATCAATACATATACACACATCATATACATACATTTATATATGGATACAGATATTTATATATTCACTAAATACATAATCATTATTCATTATTTCTAATATAAAAATTTCACCAAAATCATTGCCAAACAGTCAAATTAGCACCTCAGCAAATTTTGATATTTCTAGTAATTCAAATTACTATATTATTACAGATTGTGAATTGGATGTATGTATTCCTAAAATCAACAGGAGCGGGTAACACATGTAATTCTTGCACTGGGATGACATTCACATTATAAATAACATTCTGACACCTCATTAGATGTGTATAATAACTTCTTCAGCTGCAGATATACTCTGAACCTCAGTCAATGTCAAACTCAACATATCTTCCTCAGGAAATACAGATAAACATTCAGACTTCCCCATAAGTCTCTAAAATTGATAACAACCCATAAAATCATGTTTTGGTTGGTGAAGTTTTAAGTAATATCTTATAAAAATATAAAATATATCAGATAAAAAAATAAATAAATAATCTCCTGACAAGTAGTTTTGCTTCCTTTTGGAACAAGGCATAGACAAACATTTGATAAATAATTATTTTAAAACTTCAGGTCACTAAATAATAAAAAAAATACCCCAAACTGTTTCATTATTACAACTGAATTTTTGAAAAGTGTGTGTGTGTGTGTGTGTGTGTGTGTGTGTGTGTGTGTGTGTGTGTGTGTGTGTGTGTGTGTGTGTGTGTGTGTGTGTGTGTGTGTGTGTGTGTGTGTGTGTGTGTGAAGGGTGGGGGCATTTTATGAACAGGTGTTCATTTATGTGTAACACTACACTTGTGGTATCAGACCTGGGCAAAGTTCCCTATCTTTGAGAGCTGGAATTGGTAAGTTCACTTATGATACCAAACAGGAATGATAATACTTTATACAACATAAATTTTAAAGGAGACATAAGGGATGTACATGTTGTGATATATTCAAGGATAATGATCAAGGTAATATTCAATTAATTGATATGATGCAGAAAACACCATATTAATCCAAGATGGGAATATCACTTTTATGATACTACTGATTCTGTTGATTTGCATTGCTCCGTTTTCCTTAACTATTATAAGCACTGAAGCAAGCTGGATGTAGTTTAACTAACAACAAATAACAGACACTGACATGATACAGGCTCTGCTGCCCCCTGTTGGAAATAATTATGTACTACAGCCTTAGGAAAAAACAAATTTTTCTCAATCCCCAAATGAGCCCAAATTAGAGAGTGAAAACCCTGCAAAGAAGTTTAAACATGTTTTTATTTGACTGAAAGAGAATGCTACAAAGGAGTAGCCCTGTGATGTCTGACAACTTATTTAAATACAATTTACAAAAAAAAATAAAAAGGGCTAAGCAAGCAGTCAAGTAATTCCTTTGAAAATATTACAGTGATTTGAGCACAGGAAGTGAGCTGCATGTCTGTGATTAGTGATCAACAGTAATGGCTGAAATGAGATGTCATGAACCATGCTCAGGCTGTCCTGCTCTTAGCTGCAAGTCAAACATTGACTTGTTTGAAGTAATCAAAAATTTTACTCTCCACAGAAAGTGCAGTCATTGGTACTATATGGTAGGTCCTCCAATTGTTGGTTCAATGAGAGCATATTCCCCTACCATTAATGATGGAGAGATGGTGGAAAGATGGGAAGATTATGATGTCACGGAATACACTGCGACTGGAAATATTGTCTCATTACTGTTTGGTGATAGTGAAAGGAGAAAGGCAGAGTTAGAGAGGTAGAGTTACCAAATGTAAAAAAAAAAAATATGGTAGTATCGTACGGGTAAAATAAGACTGAAATTTGAGGCAACGTGCCAATCCAAAGAGATCATGTCTGAGGAGAATCAGTGTTCAATCTGTGCCACCAGGGGGCAGTGTTGATCCAACTCTGCCATGACAAGACAGGAAACAAGGAAGTGCGTCTCCTCTTCACAGACTGCGACTTCTCCTTCCAGCTCTGCAGGGTAATACAAGCTGTGGCTTTGTTTCATTATGAATGCTGGTGTACTGCCTTCTTCCTTCACCGATAATGCATTCTTGCAGGCATTTCATCAAGAAACACAATGCAAGAGTGCAGTGTGCAAGAGTGCATCACGCATCAAATTTGTCACATTTGGAATACATCTGATGATGTCATCACTGGCATCAGAATACCCCAGACTTGCTTCTATCTTGCATTACCCACAACAGCAGTAATAGGAAAGGTGGTGTAAATATGATAATTTATTTGCTGCTGATAAGTAAAGTATAGTCCTGAACAAATGTTTCCATTGTTCCACCATTGTTTGCCAATGCTAAAAGTGGCTGGAACCCTGAGCACATGATCTCTCAAATGAAGATATACAGAACATATCAATGCATACTACAAAATTCATTTCACTCAGGTATACAGGAACAAATCTAGGGATTAATACACATACATACTACTGCCATATTTGTGTACTCAACAGTTCTGGTCAACAAATTCCTCCTGATCAGGGCTCACTGTATGCGGTATTTTTAGCTTTGTTTGTTGTTCTGTATTAAGCCTCTGGAACTGCTGGAGCTGTCACTAATAGCTCACATTCTCATTAATGCGATGGAAACATAAGAACATAGAGAAAACATAAGGATACATAATGACAAGAAAAGGCCATTCAACTCCATTAAAGCTAATCACTTACCTCACAACGATTGCTGCTTGTTTTACGAGAACTAAAGTAAATTAGGGATAATAAAACCCTGTTGGGGCACTGAGGGGGCTGGTCGCACTAGAGACTCAAGCAGGCAGCTCAAACAGACTAGGCGAGGGCAGTCAGAGACCCTGTTGCTGTGGGATGAAATGGCCAGTGTGTGTGGACTGGTGTTCACCTGAAGGTAGGCAGGCTCTGTCCCCTTCACAGTCTGGATCTCTCTGTGACTTATAGCTGCACGGCAGCTTTCGGTGGACTTGAGGAATAGAGAACTATTTACATTTCAGATTTAAGACCAGAAAATGTATTAATTCTTAATGAAATTAAGAAGATAGTTAAATGTTTTACATCTGATGCAAGCTGATACCAACTGTGAATTTTTTGAGTCATTTAATGTTTTAAATTTTATCGCCAGTTGTTTAAGGCAGCCAGCAGACAAAAGAGCGGGGGTTGGAAGGTATCCCAGCCTGATAGTATGTACTCTGTGTTCCAACTATAAAGCCTACAGTGGGTGGGACAAAGCCTACAGGTGGGAATTCCACCTGCGGGACATTGGTAGGATTCTGGGCAAGCAGGTGCAGAAAGCTCACTGATGCAACATGTTGACCTTTTACCTTTTTCACTCTTTGACTTTGAGTTCCTTTCCAGCTTAAGATTTCTTGGAGATATCTGGGGCAGACGAATGCATAATGCGATCAACTTGAACTGCATTTCTGTGCGATAACGTGCATGCTAGCAGATAAGCACAGGTCATGAACACCTTAGATAGCCTAGACAGTTTTACAGCCAGCTTTGTTACTGTAAAATTCTTATGATGGATGATGTAATGTTGACACCAAACCTGATTTCCTCTTTCAGTTATTTTTACCTTGATATTTTCTAATTGAAACACCAAAAGACAGCCTAGTCACTAGAGTTTCTTTTTCAATAACTCATTCGAGAGAGCAAAGTCAAACGTGCCAAAAAGATATGCTGCCGTTTGGCAGATAATTCATTTCATTTTACCCTCATGCCTTCCTGTCCATGAGCCAAACTAGCTCAGTCATTGGACCAATGTCCTCTTCATGTGAAGCCAAAATAAGCAGACTGCAGTTTCCCAAATGATCACAGTCAAGGGCAGTTCATGTTGAGGTAGGGTCTACCCACAATCCAAAACCCCTCTGACATCAGCTCCAGCACAGCCAATCACCATCTGCCTGCAGGGCTGCTGCACACAGCCAGACACTGGGGCATAGGATCTCTTAATAGGATGGGCCAATTCAGAAGCCCCTCAAACCCATTTTCTTCTGGATAATTATCCAAAGCTTTTCAGGAAATTTGGATGCAATTTTCATTTCAGGCTAATTCTCTTCATGTACTGTGAACAGAGTACCCTGTAATGTATCAGTATTGTCTTAAGAGGTAATCAGGTGACAGTGAGCTGTTGGAGAGCATCGCTATGCACCACTGATAAGTGTATCCATGAATGTATCCCAGTTTTGATATTTGGTGGGGGTGTTCAAGACCGTTCTCATAATCATGAGCCAAAGTTTAACACATCTTAGAAAGAGGTGAAAATAGCAACATTTCATGACTCACAACATCCCAAACAAAAAATGACAAACTACTAACAGGCTCTTTTATAGCTGGAAAAAGATAAGGAAATAGAGCCATGACAAACTGAATCTGGAGTTAATCTTGCTATTTGAACTCAAACTGTGTTTTTTTAATAAGAGGACACCATTTCAGGAAAACGGTAATGTTTTAACTCTCTGATCTATCACAATTCAACCAATTTACAGAGAAATGTAAAGCTAGCACTACAATTTGTGTTTTAAAGTTCAGTTTAACATTTCACTGATCAGTGTGATGATCTAATAGAGACCCATAGCCCCACTCATACCAGCACAATCCAGTGTCTCTCCAGACTGGCACACTAAACTAACCCACTTTAAATAAGATATCAGCACTGTGAGTTACCGATCTTTTGGTTTCACAGGTGGAACTTTGGTTCACACTTGCCATATCTGTGTAAAAAGCTGCTGACAGAGCAAACTGAATTTACCTAATGTGTGCAGTTCTTGAGTTATCTCACTTTGAGCAATTGCCCCTGAACTGGCACCGGTGTGGGGCCGTCTCGGTTAGGTGCCCAGGTAGTGACAACACAGTGTGTGTTTATAGGGAGCACAGAGTCCTGGTCAGACACCTAGAGCTGTCAGCAGCTTCTGGTTTCAGACAGCTGTACGTGATGACCTGCTTTTTACTTCATCAGTACTAACAGGGAAGGGGGGTTGCAAAATATCACAGACTGGGATTATATTTATGGGAAAATAAATGTCAATAAACAATACAATTAAATACTAATAACTATTAAATAATAAATATATACAGGGAAATTACAGTATTGTTTTTTTCAGCACTTAAATGCTTAATTAAGTAGATGGCTGGCTTAAAAACTCCACTACACACTTTGTTCCCAAGATCTAAACTGATTTCTGGTTGAAAGCAAATCACAGGACACTGCAGCCCTCCAGAGAAAGAGCTTGGAATCCCTACTCTAGATAGCAGATACAACTAAAATTACCGTTAAAGATATGCGCGTAGCTATGCATAATCAGTCATTTTTAAAGAAAAGTAATTAAAGCATCTAAATGTATTTCAACTCGCCAATACCTGAAATAGGTATAAGAATAAAATGTAAAAGATTATATTTGACGTACAAATCGCAAACTCTGTGACTATTTTAAGTTTGTATTTCTCGTTTCTTCATTTAAAATAACTATAAGCATTGCTACATCTGAAAAGCGCACTTTATGACTATAGACATTGCTACCTATTTAGCTACTGTACAACAGCTGGCTACCCCACAGATACGATTTTTCCATTGCCCTCAGCTCCTGGTCAACCACCTAACAAACTGATTACAAGTCATCACGGTTAAAATCAGTGATGTGAAAACACAAAGTTGCCCCTTCTGCTCCGACTAAGAACACAGTGTATTCTGCCCAAGTAGGTGGTCGGATCAGACCATACTGTATGAAACACGTGGGGTGGAGGAACAGAGCGCTCATTGGGCACACCTCCTTTTACTTTTGCCTTGCTCGGCCCGCCCCTGCCATATCGCCAACTCTGATTGGTCTATCATGGCAGCGCGATTGCTACACAAGTGAGGTCAGGGGTTAATGGCCAGCAGTAACCCACTAACGCATCACACCACTCTCCTGATGTTGCTGTCAAAGAGTCTGCTGTAACCACCGCACCAGGTTGCTTACCTTAACATGATTTTTCGATCACAAGGAAACAAAATGCCCTCAAATCTGGACTGAATAATTAAATAGTACCCACTATTAAACTTCGAGAACCAGCGATTCAGGATTGCTTGCCGATTTATAGCTCACGGTGAGTAACTCAGATAAGCTTCTTAGGCAGCTAGCGGAATAGCAAAGCTAAATGCACCCTATCATTTAATCAGCCGTAGTAAGGTAGCTGTCCACATATCGTGTACACCTCATACGACATGCACCACACCGTTTTCATGTACGAAATGAGTGTATCAGTATTCGAAATCTAGCTGTCCGCGTGTGGGTGTAATATACAGTTACTACCCAAGCTTGGCTAACAAGCTAGCTAAATTGCAATCGCTTGTATGCATAGCATATCCACAGGGTGTTGATGGCAGCAAGCTGTAGGCGATGTATTCGCTTTTCGTCTTTTCCTACTATTTTTTTATCACATATATAGTTAATACATATCTAGTTGTTTTTTCCGTCGTGTGAAGGATACATGTGCTGTTTGCCCCACACGTTACAGCCTAGACAACCACAGGTTTGCGAATATGCAGAGCGAGTTTTACTGGTCGTACAAGCTGGCTAACGCATCGCATTCAGCCTAGGTGTGTCTGGCACATTCCAAGCACTCGTGCAGCAAGTGCATTAGCTTGAAGATGCTATCAGCAGAATCTGCAATAATTTAAGAACTTGATGTCTATTTAAACGCTTTGTGGCATTTTGGAACTGATCGGATATTGTTATCGTTTCAGTCATTTGAAACTAGTAATTACTTCGTTGTTTTAAACACAGCATTGCCGTTCAATCGAATTAGCTCGCTCAGTCAGCTAATCGTTGTTAAGGTTGAGATGATTGTCGCTAGTTATAGCCATCATCAGTTTGGCTTTCCCCTTCCAAGTGGTACTTTGCGCATTGAACTAAGTTCAAGTGAGAACTTCCCGTATTTTCCGGGCAAAATGACATTTTCATTCTCATGATAACATTTTTACTTGCACGTTTAACCCTGGCCTTTACAATAGGTACATGGGAAGTTTGCGGTGGCGTTTATTTAGTCAGTAAATGATGGTCAGTGAAGCACTAAAACAGTAACGATGAAGCAGTTTGAAATAAGGTCTGGTACCTGATGCGCTGCTTCCCTGAGTAATTCTCTAAAGTAAGGCGGAGCTTCGGGTGATTTTGATAATTACCCAACGGAAAATGTCAAATGTGCCCATGCTCACAGAATTTGCGCACATTCTATGCATGTATATATAAAAACCCCATTAGTGTGTATGTTTAAGCAAGTATCTCTCCAGTGTTTTACATTTGTATTTATTCAGTTGATGTTGGCTACTTATCACTCATTGAATAATTTTATTTTTGAGTTCCAGAGTAAATTAATTTAGTGAAAGGCAAACTTGCTGATGCCCTTTGTGTTCGGCCTTGAGAGCAGCCAACACCAAACGTTCATACGATGAAGACTGTGGCAATCGTGTTGAGAAATGTGAGGTACTGACATATGATAACCCCAAACTCGCAGAAGGTGGCAATAATTCATGATATTGGCAGAACACATTATAAATGGCATAGATACATTATTTCCAGCAACAGTGGAACCAGTTGGGAACATTTAAAATAATTTGGAATTAAACATAGTCAGTTTTTAAAAATGATAATGGATGAGAACCTCTAATGAACTTATTGTTTATATTTCAGGTGAAACTTTCCAACTTTACCAAGGTTCACTCCAGTGGGCGCAATCGTTAGAGGGCAGCACTGTTGTAAATATCTCAGTGGTCTCTCTACTGGACTGCCTGGTCCAAGATCCCCATGCACATGCAATGTATCTCATTTGCCTTGCACAAGAGATGTCACCTCAGTTAACCTCACAAGAGCCCAGTCATATTTGTGTATTACTTACAATGCGAAAGGTGCTGTGTGGTTTTAAGTCATGCCAGAGGACAGTGAGCCAATAGCTATTGGTTCATTAGTTGTGATGACATGTCATGTCATGATTTAATGAGACAGGGCCCTGGATGGCTGTCAGTCTGTCTGTGACACTGGTGCTGTAGGTTCAGGGGCATCGGCTGAAGGAGGAGCTCACTGTTCGTCTGGGTTGCCTCATCCGTGTGACATTTCCCTCACAGCCCTGGCCGTCCCCGTCCCTGTCCCCTGGCTTGCCTTGCTGATACACTGGTTTCTCAATAGGCTTGGCCGTCTGATTTCCACAGTTCTCGGAGCCTGCCAAGGTCAGCGGGACATGGCAGAGCAGGAACCCCCCGCCCAGAAGCCGCCCGCCGTGGCCGCCCTGCACCACTCCCACTTCATCATTGGCTCCGTGTCGGAGGAGAACTCGGAGGATGAGAACACGGGGAAGACAGACATGCAGCTTGAGGAGAAGGAGCGGTCACTCTCACCGTCCTCCATCAACTCAGATGGCCTGTATGAGATGGGATTTGACAGTATTGATGGGACCATGCACAACCTGAGGTAAGCAATTCACTGTTACCTGATCTCCCTGTCTGTCTGTCCATCACTCTCTCTTTCTCTCCCTTTCTCTCTCTCTTTCTCTCTGTCACAAGCCTCAGTGTGGTCTTAACCCAGGCTGCCTCCTGCTCATTTGAAATGCATTTTTTTTCGGCAAGTATGGATTGCAGCTGTACAATCTATTTGCTGAAGCACAAAGCGCTTGGCAGTGAAAGGGGGACCAACGTTCTACCACCAAAGTTCTGGTGGTATGATAGCAAAGTTAATGTACAGATTGTGTTGTAACTGAGGCGAAAGGGAAGTTTAGCACTGACAGTCATTTGAAACCCTTCCAGTGTTTTTATATTAAAAATGATGATGGTATTAGAAATATAAGCCTTTGGAAAATGTGTTGAGGTATCATAGCCCAGCTATATTGATTACAAGTCAGATGAATTTGTTTCATTTTATAGAGGTATGTGTGTGAGCAGGGAGAGGGCAGAGACAGGAATCGTACAGGGAATATAACACAAGCTCTCTCTCTGGCCCATGCGAAAACATCCAGAACTGGCCGCTTTGCACCGCCGCAGAGAAGCTGCTTGCAGTGAAACACCTTTCGCTGTTCCTGGGTCAGTGGTCCCCACGCACTGGACTCACAGTGCCCCCCAGTCAAGGCCACCTGTACCCAGCCAAACTCACGTTCCTCACTCGAGGTCTGTGTTTACACACAGGTTTTTCTGCACTAAAGCACTGCAGGAGAATCAGAATTTATGAGCTGCACTTTGCTGAGTTACACTAATTCACTGGAGTGTTTAAACAGTTATACAGCTTCTGCAGAAACAATTGGTTCTGCAACGACCCCTTTTACACTTTGCACTGCACAGCCTTACATTTTTGTGTCTGGTGTACGGTATTAATAAGCCAATTAATTTGTAAAGAGTAATCTTATTGGAATTTTTTATTTACTTTTTGTCCTATTGATAAGCAGTGTCAGAGGCAAGTTTCTTTATGATCAGTTTAACACCCATTTGATAAGAGAGGAGATACATTTCCCCTTTTACTTTTTAGTGTGGCATTATTTAGAAGGCTATTTGTTTTCTGAAATACATTTTGTATTTTGTATTAATCAATAATCTCACAGATATCTTGCTCTAATAATTAAAAATCATTTTGCAGTCTGCACTCGGAGAACGATGTCGGCCCCATTGTAATATTTTCCAACGTCAATATGGCGCAAGCTTTCCTGTGATTCGCCTGGTTAGTTTAGTCTTAAAAATGCAGCACTTAGAATAGAATAGCATGTTGGGAATGTTGTAGTGAAAGGCTGTCACCAGTCTGCTTAAGGGAGCTACACTACATGAGACTATGGGTTAATTGGCATGTCTGTACTTGCTATTTAAAGTTTATAGTAATGTAATAAGTGAGACGCCAAAACACTGGCCCTCTGTGAAAAGGTCACTGTCCAATGATCAGAAACGTTTAGTAATGATTGAGCACGGCAAAACAGAAAGTTTAGAACTGTCAGAAATGAGTTGCTTTTGTATCCCACTACTGGAAGAAAATAACCATGTGTACATACGACTACCCTTTGTCTCCTATGCAAATACGTAGTTTGACTGACAGGTCGATACAGAAAGATATTTACATACACACTAAATATTAAGGTCCAGTATTAAGTTTTAAATTGTTGGTATGTATTTTACACTGCATGTGTTTTTCTGTAGTAGCTGTAGTACTCCTCTTCGGTAAATTTCCCACAGATGGCCTGTAAGCTCTAAGGTCACGGTTATCCGTTTTTACTTTGCTGTGTTTCAGTAATTAGCTTCAGCTGCCATGTCTCGTGCGGAGGGGGTGCATCACTTAGCATTGCTGGTGTCGGGGACGGAGTCTTGGTTTGGCATTTGGGCGGGGGCAGGGGACCGTGAATCTTGGAGGTGGGAGGGGATACTGGTGGAGGAGAAACTGGAAGTACAGAACAAAGAGAAATGCCCCCTCCCCTGCTCCTTTCCTATCTTGGGCAAGAGAGTCCTCTGCGATCAGGGAAGAAGTATTTCCAGTAATTCCAGTCGGGGGGTTTGAGTGTGTGTGTGTGTGTGTGTCTGTGTCTGCATGTGTGTTTTTGCACGCATGCATGAATTGAGGGTGGAAAGGGTGAGAAAAAAAAAAAAAAAAAAAAGGGGGGGTGTTTACCCAACGTTTCTGTCGGCCCTCCCTCACGTGCCAGACACAGCCCTCCTTGATGATGTAACTGCCAGAGTCAGGCCACAAGATCCAGCCAAACACAGGCAGGAATTCAGACACACCTTCTGGATGAGCATGAAGGAACACTTCCTCCCCCCAGCTCCCCCCCATCGTCCCTCTCACTGGCTCCCAGCTCTGGGGGGAGGGCGTGCCCTGGCGACCATTCCCCAATGGGGTTGGGTTCTGCTGTTGAGCAGCGCACAACTCCAGGAATTAACCCTCGCCTGCCCACGGCAGCAGAAGCCCCCTCTGAGTGAAGGCCTACATGCACAATCACAGTCCCCACATTATCATCGCAAGCACAAACACACCTCCTCTCTATTCATCAGATTGGTCAAGAATCACAAAATAAAACAGCAATTGGGCCCAGATCGTGTGGCATTTAAGTTTACGCTGAGCAGAGCTTTTTTGTTTGTCGTGGGAACAACTGGGTTTATTGTCATGGTTTGTCTCAGGACGTCGCTGTAGACAGAGGAGCTGTATTCAGCCCTTCTTCATTCACAATCATCTATTGCATTCAAATAAAAAGGCAAGTTTTGTGAAACAGCAGTCTGTTTGTTTTCACATCAAAATGCCTCTGAGAAAATTTTAATGAAAGGGACATTGTTGCAAAATATATGAAATATATATTTTTATAATTAATCATATTACCCTTTTGTGTTTATGAACACAAGGTCCATTGCAGTGTGTTAATTGTAGGGAGTATCCCTTAAAACACAGTGTACATCCTGTGTCTTATCCACCTCAGGCCCAGTATGTCAGGCCTGCATTTGGTGAAACAAGGCCGGGACCGCCGCCGGATCGACCTCCAGAGGGACTTCACCGTAGCCTCCCCTGCCGAATTTGTCACCCGGTTTGGAGGTAACAAGGTCATTGAGAAGGTAAGAGCAGGCAGAATTGTGGGACCCTCTATCAGGACGTTGCTGATAGCTTGATGTTTTATCTCACATTGAAGGCTGTCAGCGCTTGAAACACCTTGCCTGCACATGGAGTTGAAGCAAAGCAGTGTTAAAGATTGTGGGTGAATGACAAGCCTGGTTAGGCTGATTGGACTGCTCTCATTATAGGGTCTGCAGTTCTGTGTTTCATAGTGTCTAAAGAGGGCAGGTCAAATGGCCTGTCTTTTGTGTCTCTTGCTCTTTCTGTCTCTCACACATACAAACCTCCCTGATGTCGCAGGTGCTTATTGCAAACAACGGGATTGCGGCAGTCAAGTGCATGCGTTCCATTCGCCGCTGGGCCTATGAAATGTTCCGGAATGAGCGTGCTATCCGCTTTGTCGTCATGGTAACCCCAGAGGACCTGAAGGCCAATGCCGGTGAGCTTGGGGACGGATGGATCGTGGTTGCTGGGGAGGGGGGCGGAGGAGGGCAGAGCAGGGTTTGGTCATGCACAAGTGTCCGCGTTGACCCAGGCCTCTCCAGACCACTGCCTAATGCTCTGGAAAAAAGTGTGACAGAAGAGACACCCGAATGTGTTTAAACAAACAGGCATGGTTCCCTGGGCCGCGCGGGGATCTCTGTTTGTCTTTGCTGGCATTGTAAAAGCCTGGCCTGATATATCAGATTTCCACAAAGACCTTGCATGCAAAAACATTTTCTTCTCACAGGAAGATTCACTGGCACAAACTCCATCTTTCCAAGGCAAAGCCTGATACTGTTTCAAGTTGTGGTCTATGACATCATTTCTTCCCTCCTGAAGGGTAATTATCATTTTAAATATTGTTTTTAACTGTATTTTTGTTTTGTGTTTGCCTGTGTGTTTGTGTGTGTGTGTATGTGTAGAGTACATTAAGATGGCGGATCACTACGTGCCTGTGCCAGGAGGGACCAACAACAACAACTACGCCAACGTGGAGCTCATTCTGGACATTGCCAAACGCATACCTGTGCAGGTGAGAGCTAGCGCATGGATGCCAGGTCAGGCCACATCATGACTCTCCTGCCTGCCTCCCTGATGGCTCTTGTGGGGGTTTACTCCACCCTAGCCAGCGGCTGTGTACAAATGGTATTGGCCGGCACTGCCAAGAGACAAACCATAGTGCTCTCTGTCATCTCTGTAGGCTGTGTGGGCGGGATGGGGCCATGCCTCTGAGAACCCCAAACTCCCAGAGCTGCTGCACAAGAACGGCATCGCCTTCATGGGTGAGACCTCCCTGACCAACCCCCTATCCAAGCAGCGGTTTTAGATTGTATCAGACTGGCCGGTCAGTGTTGGGCCAGTAGTTATTTTGGAGGGACCCGAGTATATTAGGCATAACTGTTATCTTGATGCATGGCTTCAATATAAGGGGACTGAATAGGGATTAGGATGAATGTTAAGGAGGCACTGGCCTCCGGCACCTCCAGGAATGCCCCGTCCCCCTCCCCACGACTACTCCCCAACCTCCTCATCTCTCCCTCCAGTCATCCTCAATGAAACGCTCAATTCACCCACACACACACACACACACACACACACACACACACACACACACCCTGCCTGGACTGTAGCTTTGTTTCAGTCTTCACTGCATTGATGTGTGGTTGTACTCCCAATGTGTCTGACTCTGTGCCCCCTTTGTGCCCTCCTCCTCCTCCCTCTTCCAGGGCCCCCCAGCCAGGCCATGTGGGCCCTGGGCGACAAGATCGCCTCGTCCATCGTGGCCCAGACAGCTGGCATTCCAACTCTGCCCTGGAGCGGAATGGGTACGACTGGCACCACATTTCACTGGAATCTTCCAAACTTTTAAATGGACAAAATTCCCCTGGCTGAGTTTTCTGTTTTTCAATATACCATTAATTATAGGTTCAGAACTTCACAATGAATGCAAATTTGTGTTGAATGTATGATAATACGTTTCATATTTCTTAACAATATTTTCAAATGTACTGAAAATGCTTTGTTCAGTAACTAACAGCACCAGAGATGCAAATCCAAAACCCAGAATGTTCCAGAACCCAAAACGTTAATACTGACTCAGAAAGCATCAACACAAACTGCAAACACGCATCTTAGTTGTAAATGTACAGCTGCGTTTTTTTTTTAATGCTAGTATGATTTGTATCATACTGTGTGTGTAGTTTGAAATGTTTCGATCTTGGAGCTGGAGGATTAGAGTAATTACTTCAGGTGGAGTGTACTCTGCTTCAGAAACTGCCAATAGCTTTACGAAATCAACAGTTCAAAACAGTTATGTAACATACATGTTTGAGGACACACATGTAAGGTTCATGTGAGGACTTGCTGCTGAAGAGAGCCATAAATCAGGGAGTCTCACAGCACTTATGGAGCAGAGGAATGTCACATGTTCATATGCCATGAGCTGGAAACATCTAGCGAGAAACAGATTTCTCTGCTTGGGAAAAAAGTGCTCTCACTGTTTTTTTGTATGCATATCCAGCAGGTTTTTAATGTTAGGAAAACAAGATATTAGAAATGTGTGTGAGAGTGAGTGTGTGTGAGTGGTTGTGTGTGTCATACACACTCACCCATGCACAGTATAGTCGTCCATGATGTTAAATGAACCATATCTGTCAGCATGTTGGTAAATCTTTACCGTAATCAACATAATCTATATTTGTAGTCTATAAACACATAATATGCTTGTTAATCTGATTACTGTGTAACCCAGTGTTTCTCTTTAAAGTGATTTCTTTACCTAAGAGGGTTTCGAGGTTAGACACATAAACTTAACTGAAATGACATTCCTCTCAGGTCTGACTGTGGAGTGGTCGGAGAGTGATGTGAAGAAGGGGATCGTGAATGTTCCCCCTGAGCTGTATGAGAAGGGCTGCATCCACGATGTGGAGGACGGGCTGAAGGTGAAGTGAAGGACTGTACGGGACTGGTGATGGGAGAGTTAGATTTTCATGAACCAGAAATGGACCCAGCTACCATAAGCAGTCAACGGAACACTGATTTGAACCAATCATGATGTTTCTTTTTCTGTGAAGAGTGCAAACTTTTGATTTCTTGAAACAATTTAGTGGTTTCATTTCCTTGTCAATCAGTGTTGCTCCACCCATTTCAGGGTTCATGACACTTCACTCTCCCATCATAAGGGTTGACACTGGTGGGGGTTGATTTGTCTGGCAGGGTGAAATAACTCTTGGTGTGTCTGTCACATCATTGCAGGCTGCAGAGAAAGTGGGGTACCCCGTCATGGTCAAGGCCTCCGAGGGGGGTGGAGGAAAGGGGATCCGCAAGGTCAACAGCGCTGATGACTTCCCCAACCTCTTCAGACAGGTGAGAACCTGACATCAAAAACATCAGTGCAAATCCCAGGGCCAGCGTCAGATCATAGGACAGCACCGGATGTGCGCAAGAGGCTGAACATTATGCTAACATTATGTAAAATATTCAAACTTGAACATTTGTTAATGTGTAAAAAGTACTGTGCAGATAATCAAAGTAGACCATCTTTTGGCTGTTCTGATGAATGAAATAAGAAGAGATGAGACCGGCACTGAGCTAACTCCCAGGGTGTTTGTGCAAACGCAGGTCCAGACGGAGGTCCCTGGATCCCCCATCTTTGTGATGCGGCTGGCCAAACACGCCGCCACCTGGAGGTGCAGATCCTGGCGGATCAGTATGGCAATGCCATTTCCCTGTTTGGCAGAGACTGCTCGGTGCAGCGCCGCCACCAGAAGATCATTGAGGAGGCACCCGCCACCATCGCCACGTCCGATGTGTTTGAGGACATGGAGAGGGTATGGCATCCCTGTTGGAAAGCTGGAACTTAGGTCTCATAAGGGCGTGTGTTTTAGCCTAATTAAATAGGATATGCTCTTTTTCAGACCTAAAATGCCCCAGAGGCAGATGACCAGAGAACTTAAATATCTAAAACTGAGACATTTAGGGTCTGAAATTCTTGCACTTACTGATTTATTTTTTTCCCTCAATCAATCAGAAAATCTTGATTTTTGAAACCCCAAAAGTCAAAAGCAGAAACCTTGGTACAACATTGGAATATGTGTATCACAAGCTTTCTCTATTCTTTGGGAACAGAGGGACAAAACGCTCAGAAAACGTCAAATACTTGTGGCCCCCAGTGATATTTAGGGTCTGAGAATCAGTGTTGTCAGATTAATGGGGTACTGTTGCCTGTGGTTTTGTTATCCCTCTGCTTTCTGTTGGCTGTGGTTGAGCTGTGCTCCTCTCCCCTGTTAGTGTGCAGTGAAGCTGGCTAAGATGGTGGGCTACGTGAGTGCGGGCACGGTGGAGTACCTGTACAGTCAGGACAGCAGCTTCTACTTCCTGGAGCTCAACCCCCGGCTGCAGGTGGAGCACCCCTGCACAGAGATGGTGGCTGACGTCAATCTGCCCGCCGCCCAGCTGCAGGTGGGTGTGTGTGTGTGTGTGTGTGTGTGTGTGTGTGTGTGTGTGTGTGTGTGTGTGTGTGTGTGTGTATAACACTGTTGATGAGCCTGGTGACTCTGAGTGAAACACAGCAGTTGGTTTTATACAGGCTTGCAGGTGTAAAAGGGGACACAAGGCTGATTTGTAGCTCTTGAAGGTGTAAATGGGTACCAGAGATTCAGTGCCTTTGGGTGTGAGTGTGGGTCTAAACTATTAGGGTACATGGACATGGGACTGATTGGGAGTCAGGTTACATGCATGCATATTTTGCTTGCGTTTTGTGTGCACACAAGTGTAAATGTGGGTATTTGTATTTGTGTACGCTTCGCATTGTGTGCATTCTAGTGTGTGTATCTGGGCATGTGTGTGTTCAGATGTGTGTCATATTTGTGTCAGTGTGTGTGTGTGTGTGTGTGTGTGTGTGTGTGTGTGTATGTGTGTGTGTAGTCATATTTGTGTGTGTGTGTGTGTGTATTTGGTTATGTGTGTAGCCATATTTGTGTGTGTGTGTGTTCAGATGTGTAGTCATATTTGTGTCTGTGTGTGTGTGTGTTTTTGGTTATGTGTGTAGTCATATTTGTGTGTGTGTGCTTTTGCGTATGTGTGAACACTGTGCTGGTGGAGGACACCATGAGGCCCTGCAGTGTAGTAGTGCTGCTGTAAACTCTGAGAGACAGGGCCCAGGCTCGGTGAGGCCCAGCGCTTTTCCGCCCTGGCAGCTCCTCATTGTTCCTGCCGGCGTGCATTAGCACCGCCAGCCCCGGTTGCCATGGGAACTGCCAGCACAGAACAGCCAGTGCTGGGCATACAGACGCCCCCTGCTCCGAGCGGCAGCTTGCCCTCCTCTGTCATGTGACTCGGCTATGTAGGTCAGCTGTTCTGTGGCAAGAGGACAGCAGACTTAAAGAGGGTGAGAACCAAGCGTGGGGGACAGGCTGGCTCTGTGGCCACTCCTCCAGTCCTCTTCAGAATGGCCTCTGGGGCCAGTTTTCTTTCAGACCGCTAACAATCACAGCTGGATAGTGCAGAGATAGCCACCAGCATTCCCTCTCTTTCTGACATCAATGTAACTCTGTAAAATGGACCCCCTGTCCCACTGAGTATTGTCTGTGAACTTTGCACACTGTTTGCTCTGTTGGTCCGCTCATTGTGGTCATGGGTAGCTTTTACACAGATGTTTTACACAGAAAGCGACGCTTTCCCAAGACCCCTTTCTGTGATTATGTAATCACCGATGGCTTTTAAATCAGATGGAGAAACTAAAAGCCACCATATGCTGCGTGTTTTCTTAATTCTAGTTTTCTTGTGAGAAAATGGGCTTGTGGTTAGTACGGGGGAGTGCCTTGTATATTTTGGTAGTTCGGTCCTGTGTTCCTCTGTTTCTATGGTGACATGGCCTTAATGTCTATGCCCCTTCAGATTGCTATGGGGATCCCTCTCCACCGGATGAAGGATATCCGTATGCTGTATGGGGTGCAGCCCTGGGGGGACTCCCTCATCGATTTTGAGGGCCTCTCCACGGCCCCGTCTCCCAGGGGCCACGTCATCGCTGCCCGCATCACCAGTGAAAACCCCGACGAGGTACGCATGGCCAACACTGGTCCAAGGGCGGGTTTTAAATACTGAACTCTCAGTGGGTGGCGGCTTGTCGTCATCTTCTTAAGAATTCAAGTTTGTCAAAATGTGGCCTCATGAAACATGGGTGGAAAATATCAAAGAACAAAGATGTCTATCGTATTGCTATCAACTGGTTTGAGTACAAAAAATGTTATGTTTTGCCATGGAGAGCAAATTCATGGTCCAAACGTTAACAACTTGCCAGCTAATTATATTTCCTCATGCCAAAGTGAATACCTGACTCTCCTGTCACTACTTGGAGCTAAACTGGTGCCTTTCTCGGTGTCCTGCAGGGGTTCAAGCCCAGCTCAGGTACAGTACAGGAGCTGAACTTCCGCAGCAACAAGAACGTGTGGGGCTACTTCAGTGTGGCGGCTGCCGGAGGGCTGCATGAGTTTGCAGACTCACAGTTCGGACACTGCTTCTCCTGGGGAGAGAATCGAGAGGAGGCCATCTCGTGAGTGCAGAATTTCATCTTTCTCTCCTCTCATATTTTTTCTTTTTTCAATAAATCCTGTGCTGGCTGTTTTTTTTTTTTTTTTTTTTTTTTTTAAAATACTTTTCACAACATCAGTGTGTAACTATGCATGTAGATATTTTGATATATAACACAGGAAAAAGATTTTGTACTATGACAGATGAAGATTATTTCATGCATTAACTGAATAAGAATTTATTTCGTGAACTGACAAAATTGAATGTTATTCACCCCAACCCTGGTTTGCAACGGGATGTGGTGAAAGTACATGATTTTCAAAGTAATGTGATTTCTGTATGTACTGTCATTAATGTGAGGTTTGGTACCCGTCCACACCGTAACACTGTGTTTGCATCCCTCAGTAACATGGTGGTGGCCCTGAAAGAGCTGTCCATCAGAGGGGACTTCAGGACCACAGTGGAGTACCTCATCAAGCTGCTGGAGACAGAGAGCTTTCAGCACAACAGTATCGACACGGGCTGGCTGGACCGGCTCATCGCAGAGAAGATGCAGGTAAAGGCTACTGGTGCCTAGCGTATGAAGAGTGTGTGTTCATGTGTGCTTGTGTATATATATGTGTGTGTGTGTGTGTGTGTGTGTGTGTGTGTGTGTGAACAGCTTTAAGTGTAGACGTCCAGAATGGATGTTTGTCACACAAAGGCCTAACAGCTCAGGGCATTCTGCTCAGCTTTGGACATCACTGGATGAGGAAGAAACGTATCTATACCAGTTCACTGGTTTGGCTTCTTTTGGGTCTGCATATGCACTTGCGCACGTGTGTGTGTGTGTGTGTTTGTGCATGTTCTGTGCACACTGTGTGACGCTGTGTTTCTGCCGGTCAGGCGGAGCGGCCGGACACCATGCTGGGCATAGTGAGTGGAGCTCTGCATGTGGCCGATGTCAACTTCAGGAACAGCGTTTCAAACTTCCTGCACTCTCTGGAGAGGTAGGGAGACCAGCATGCCGCTCTGGCTCTCTTTTCACAAGGAAAAGGTGCTATCTGGTCAAGGTTATAATGAATGAGCAGGACTCTCGTCTTTCACTTACAATTAAATAATGTTGACTTCCTAAACTGAGACCATACTATTAGTGAAGAACATAATGTAGGAATGCCTTTTAGTAATACATCTTTAAATGTCATTACTCGTGGAAAAATGATTGTAATTGAATATTTTGCTCTATTTTGAATTATTCGGATTATAGGGGATCTATTTGAACTAGTAGAATTCTGAGAAATAATCTTGTACTTCACTAAGTGAAATAGTGACCATAGGGTGTCCAGATAAAAAAATTAAATTCAAAAATCCATTTACCCCCATCTCTCCCTGTCCCTTTCCCTCTCCATCTCCCCGATCCTCTTTCTCTCTCTCTTTCTCTCTGTACAGGGGCCAGGTGCTCCCAGCCAACACCTTGCTGAACACGGTGGACGTGGAGCTGATCTATGAGGGCACTAAGTACGTGCTGAAGGTGACGCGGCAGTCGCCCAACTCGTACGTGGTGATCATGAACAGCTCCTGTGTGGAGGTGGACGTGCACCGGCTGAGCGATGGAGGCCTGCTGCTCTCCTACGATGGCAGCAGCTACACCACCTACATGAAGGAGGAGGTGGACAGGTAAGGAGGAGGTGGACCGGTACTGAGCCCAAACCAGCCGACTCGGCCCTTTGGCCAGTACTGTACACTACACTGACACTGCCAGTGTACACTTAGCCCTTAGGCCAGTACTGTACTCTACACTGACACAGCCAGTGTACACGTAGCCGTTAGACAAGTACTGTACTCTACACTGACACTGCTAGTGTACACTTAGCCGTAAGGCCAGTACTGTACACAACGCCAACACCGCTAGTGTACACTCAGCCTTTATGCCACCGTTGTTCACTGCACTTAGCCTGAGGGATGTCTGTACAGCAGCAGTCTAACAGTTCTTAAGTTTGTTCCTGAGGAGTGACTGTGTATGCTGGTATGCAGAAACTTTTAAAGCCTGCTTATTTACCCTGTTAAGGTGGCATTATGTCAGAAATGGCTATGCATATTATGAAAAAGGAATGTTCACTACTTGCATATTGGACACACACTTTACATGCACATTCTTTATACAATGTAATTAGACTACTCCTGTATGTACGCTGCACTTGGACTACTCCTTTACACACTGCTCAGAGAGTACGCTGACCTCTGTCCTGCTTGCACACTCTCCGTTCTCTTAGGTACCGCATCACCATAGGCAACAAGACATGCGTGTTTGAGAAGGAAAACGACCCGTCGCTGCTGCGCTCCCCCTCGGCGGGCAAGCTGATCCAGTACACGGTCGAAGACGGGGGCCATGTGTTCGCCGGCCAGTGCTACGCCGAGATTGAGGTGATGAAGATGGTGATGACGCTGACTGCCGTGGAGTCCGGGTGCATACACTACGTGAAGCGGGCCGGCGCCGTCCTGGAGCCGGGCTGCGTCATCGCCAAGCTGCAGCTGGACGACCCTAGCAGGGTTCAGCAGGTGAGCGGACCTGGAGGGGCTCCAGAAACTCAGATTTACTGCATTTAAAGGCGGACTATGCTGCATTTTTCCCCTGAAAATATCACTAAATACCAAAGTCATTACTAAAGATGCATTGGCAAGTGTTAGCATGTACACCTGGCCCTCTGTCTCAATTAGTTACCCCAAAATGTTCAGGATAGGTACCCCAAAATGTTTCGGGGGCCTATGTTTCCATCAAGGCTGCCAATGGTGGGTGGGCAGAACTCAGTCTTAATCCTGCCTCCCTGCAAAAATATGTGGTGTCTGTTTCAAAAAAAGTGGAGCGTTACAGTGATATGGACGATGTGGTTACGCTCTAGACTGCAATAAAAGGAACTTTTGCTCAAACCAGATTTTGTGAGATTAGATAAACTTCTTAAAAGCAAGAAAAGTTTTCTTTATTATTTGATTTGGAATCCTTCTACCCACCTAATTGGGATGCTCCCCAGTAAAATGCTAAAACATGCTAATGTTGTCAGCTTGTATAAGCTGTTTGACTCAGTTGTACAGTGAGAGTTTTATGGTTGCTGTTCAGGCGGAGCTCCACACGGGGGCGCTGCCGCGCATCCAGTCTGTGGCACTGCGCGGGGAGAAGCTGCACAGGGTGTTCCACAGCACTCTGGACCACCTGCTCCACATCATGAACGGATTCTGCCTGCCTGAGCCCTTCTTCAGCTCCAAGGTGAGGGATCTCTGCTCGGCCCGGTGCAGGTTTATCGTCCCGTGTATTCACACAAACTGCTCAGAACTGACACCGAAACCGAAGAGACTGCGTGTCCCCACAATGTCTGTGTGCTCTGAGGTCCTCACACAAAACATGTATACACAAACCACGTAGACACACAACATGCTCATATACCTCAGGCATTAGGATTAAAGCTGTGTATGTGTGTGTGAGTATATAATTGTATACTTTGTGTGTGTGTGTGTGTGTGTGTATGTGTGTGTGTTCCCTCAGCTGAAGGAGTGGGTGGAGAGGCTGATGAAGACACTGCGGGACCCCTCACTCCCCCTGCTGGAGCTGCAGGACATCATGACCAGCGTGTCGGGCCGCATACCCCCGCTGTGGAGAAAGCAATCAAAAAGGAGATGGCGCAGTATGCCAGCAACATCACCTCTGTGCTCTGCCAGTTCCCCAGCCAACAGGTACAGTGCTCACACATACACACACACACACGCACTCACGCACACACACTCACACTAACACAGCCACTCACACACACACCTACATGCACGCACGCTCTCACACACATGCACACACTCACACACACACATACACATGCACACACACACACACGCTCTCACACACATGCACACACACCCACACACACGCTCTCATACACATGCACACACTCACACATACACATGCACACACACACACACGCTCTCACACACATGCACACACATGCATGCACGCTCGCATGCTTGCACACACATGCATGCACGCTCGCATGCTTGCACACACACATGCACGCTCTCACACACATGCACACACTCACACACACACACATGCACACACACACACACGCTCTCACACACATGCACACACCCACACACACGCTCTCATACACATGCACACACTCACACATACACATGCACACACACACACACGCTCTCACACACATGCACACACATGCATGCACGCTCGCATGCTTGCACACACATGCATGCACGCTCGCATGCTTGCACACACACACATGCACGCTCACATACACACGCTCATGCACTCACACTAACACACACACCCACACACATCCACGCTCTCACACACACACACACTTCACACACGCACGCACACACACGCTCACACTCACACACACATTCACGCAAACTCATTCATTCACTCACTCACGTACGCATGCACACACGCATGCTCACACACACGCGCACACACACTCACACACACATTCACGCACACTCATTCATTCACTCACTCAGGCACGCATGCACACACACTCACTGCACACACACTCACAGGTGTGATAGCTTTGGCTGATATATGCTGAGGTCAGTGATATACTATCTACTGTAAAATGTGTATATAGAGAACAGGACTATGAGTTTTCCAGTGTGAATATCCCTGAATGCTGAGGTCAGTGATGCAGCCTGGTGAGTGTGGGGTAAAATGTGATGCAGCCTGGTGAGTGTGGGGTAAAATGTCATTTCTGCTCAGTGGAATGATCTGTGCCTTTCAGATCGCCAACATCCTGGACAGCCACGCCGCCACGTTGAACCGCAAGTCTGAGCGCGAGGTCTTCTTCATGAACACACAGAGCATCGTGCAGCTGGTGCAGAAGTAAGAGATCCTACACACACACACATACACACACATACACACACACTCACACTCACACTCACTCACAGACACACGTGTGCACACACACACACACACACACACACAGGCACAAGTGCACTCACACAGGCACACACGTGTGCACTCACAGGACACACGTGTGCCCACACACACACACTCACAGACACACTCACAGGCACAAGTGCACTCGCACACACACACACACACACACACACACACACACACACTCACTCACAGACATGGGTATGCACACACAACTGCATGCACATACATCCACCTTCCACAAATCAGACTCAATGTCCATTTCTGGGAGAGCCAGAATAGAAAAGAATAGAATCGAGTGACTGTATTTTCCATGGAAAAGAAGGAGATTACCTTCAGCTTTACCTCATATATTGACTTGTTACTATGAGGCAATGCACACTTCATATATGCATTGCATTATTTATGTATACACATATGAAGACAGACAACATGCACTCTGCTCAAATTCTAAACTACAGACTTGTTTGGAGGAAACACCTTTTATGTGAGAAAAGAATGGCCATGTCGCTGCACATAAAAAAATATCTGTATGAATGACTGAATGAATTAATGAAATGAAACAAAACAGCAGGCTTTTCTCCCGGTTATATTACACACTGTAATAAAATGTTAATATTCCTGAAAAGTCAGAAGACACATTTTTATTCCTATGCCAATGATATGTAACCCATGATGGGCTGAAGATGGTTATTAAATGAGCAAATTGTTCTCACTCGTTTCTCATAATGACCAGCTTTTTCTGCAGATATCGCAGTGGCATCCGAGGGCACATGAGGGCAGTGGTGATGGACCTCCTCAGACAGTACCTGAAGGTGGAGGTGCAGTTCCAGAGCGGTGAGGACCCCTGACCTTTGAACTCTAAACTGTCTCGTCCGACCTCTTCCTCTCTGACATGCACAGAGAGCATAAAAGAGTTGTGCTGGAAAATGTGGGACCTCCAGCATAAGGAAGGGTTGAAAGGATTAGCTGTGGTTGTGTGGAACTCGTCTGTAATCCATTTAATTTCACTGTGCTGCTCAACTCCATCCCTGCAGAAAGCTGTTTTACAGCAGTGCAGTATGTCAGTGTTACCACATGATGGCAGTGTGGCACAGCTGAGTAGATGCACCTGCGTCTTTCTTTGTTCTTCAGTCAATATTTGTTTTCACCATAATGCCTGAAAAGTATGTTCCTGGAATAAAATGAATAGACTTTCACGGTTAATTTAATTGCTTTCCCTTCCCACATAATCTACTCAGAGTTAATTCCATCTTAGTTCCTGCCACAAACTAAAATACATTTGCTGCAGCAATAGGTGGCCTTGTAAACAGACAGAATTCATGCAACTGACTTTCCAACACATTAATTCATTTTGAGGAAAATCATCCTCATACACCAGCCAAAAAATTCAAATGATGATGTCACCGTGTATGGAAAATGTAAAAGCAAAACACGTCAGACCCTAAGCGTTTTTCATTTCAAGATTTGATACTAAACCATGATTGCCCCAGCTAAAATAATTCCTTTCAGATAATTAGTAAAAGGATCGGAAAAAAAAATGTCACAATGCCCTTTGGCCATGGGTTGTCACTTGTCGGTGTGAAATTGGGGACAGCTCAGCCAATCTGGCTTTTAAAAGGTAAAAGCCGGTTTGGCAGCTTTTTGACATGCTCATGTCTTTCGCCCTGTCTTTCCTCAGCCCTTGTTTTTGTAGCTGCAGGTGTCTTGCATAAGTTATGGCCTATGAGGATGCAGTAGGTGGACTGTGACTGTGACTGAATGATGAGTGAGGATGCTGTAGTGGGACAGTGAGGAATGAGAGGGACAGTTTTGAGGACACTGTAGAGGATGAGTGAGGATGCAGTGAGTGATGAGTGGGACAGTGAGGAATGAGTGAGAATGCTGTAGAGGGACAGTGTTTGCTAGAGGGACACTGTAGAGGGACAGTGTGTGAGGATGCTGTAGAGAGACAGTGAGTGGATGAGTGAGTGACTGATGAGTGAGGACTGTAGAGGGACAGAGGGACAGTGAGGGATGAGTGAGAATGCTGTACAGGGACAGTGTTTGAGGACACTGTAGAGGAACAGTGAGGGATGAGTGAGGACGCTGTAGAGGGACAGTGAGTGATGAGTGAGGACGCTGTAGAGGGACAGTGAGGGATGAGTGAGGATGCAGTGTGTGATGAGAGGATGACAGTGTGATGAGTGAGGATGCTGTAGAGAGACGGTGAGTGAGGATGCTGTAGAGGGACAGTGTGTGAGGATGCTGTAGAGGGACAGTGACTGATGAGTGAGGATGCTGCAGAGGGACAGTGAGGGATGAGTGAGGATGCTGTAGAGGGACAGTGAATGATGAGTGAGGACGCTGTAGAGGGACAGTGTGTGATGAGTGAGGATGCTGTAGAGGGACAGTGACTGATGAGTGAGGACTGTAGAGGGACAGTGTGTGATGAGTGAGGATGCTGTAGAGGGACAGTGAGTGATGAGTGAGGATGCTGTAGAGGGACAGTGAGGGATGAGTGAGGATGCTGTAGAGGGACAGTGAATGATGAGTGAGGACGCTGTAGAGAGACAGTGAGTGATGAGTGAGGATGCTGTAGAGGGACAGTGAGGGATGAGTGAGGATGCTGTAGAGGGACAGTGAATGATGAGTGAGGACGCTGTAGAGGGACAGTGTGTGATGAGTGAGGATGCTGTAGAGGGACAGTGAGTGATGAGTGAGGACGCTGCTGTAGAGGGACAGTGAGTGAGGATGCTGTAGAGACAGACAGTGAGAGGGACAGTGATGATGAGTGAGAGGGACAGTGTGTGATGAGGAACATGTGAGGGATGAATGATGAGTGAGGATGCTGTAGAGGGACAGTGAATGCTGTAGAGAGTGAGGATGCTGTAGAGAGACAGTGAGTGAGGATGCTGAGTGATGAGAGACAGTGAATGATGAGGATGCTGTGAGAGATGAGAGACAGTGAGGATGATGAGTGAGGATGCTGTAGAGAGACAGTGAGTGAGGATGCTGTAGAGGGACAGTGAGTGAGGATGCTGTAGAGGGACAGTGTGTGATGAGTGAGGATGCTGTAGAGGGACAGTGAATGATGAGTGAGGATGCTGTAGAGAGACAGTGAGTGAGGATGCTGTAGAGAGACAGTGAGTGAGGATGCTGTAGAGAGACAGTGTGGTTTAAACCATTTCGCAGCTGTGCTTCATATGCAGGACTCAAAGTGCTGACTTCTTAATCACCCTGTCCGACTGTCAGCTGAAGAGGGAGAGTGTTTGAGCGTGTGTGTGCACGCGCATGAGTTTCTATATATATTTTTGTGTGACCATGTATGTAGGTTAGCATATTGTGTGAGTGTGTACACGATAGAAATATGTATATCTTTCTGAGACTGTTTATGTATGTATGTGTGTTTGGCTTTCTATCTACACATGTTTTTGTTTCCGTGTGTCTGTGTGCAGGTCTGAGTGCGTACGTGTGATAGTGTGTGTGTGAGTGCGAGTGACGCTCTGTTTTTCACAGTCTCTGCGTGTCCCCGGCTGTGAGTGGCTGGCCAGCGGGCACCCCACGCTGACGTGTTTAATTGCGTTGGTCTACAGGACACTACGACAAGTGCGTGTTCACTCTGCGGGAGGAGAACAAGGGGGACATGGCCAACGTGCTCAACTACATCTTCTCACACGCCCAGGTCACCAAGAAGAACCTGCTGGTCACCATGCTGATCGTGAGTGGAGTCGGACACTGCCCACATCCGGTGGTGGGGAGAGAGGGTGGGGCTAACAGGCCTTACAGGATCTGGACTTTGTCATCTGTCACCGTTTAAAAAAAAAAAAAAAAAAAATTAAATTCAAAAGAGTTTTCTGAGACGTTACGAAATCAGCCAGAGCTCCAGAAAAGCAAAAGGCTAGACTTGAAGCTCTTTCTCTTTCTCACTCAGTCTCTCTCCCTTCCTCTCCATTGCTCATTCTCCCTCTTTCTCTTTCCCTTGCCCTCTCTCTCTCTCCCTCTCTCCTCCTCACCCTCCCTCTCTCGCTCCCTCCCACCTCCCCTCTATCTCCCTCCTGATATTTTCAGAGGTCGTAATGGGGCAGTGATATAGGCCCTGGTTCTGGTGTCCCCCTGCCTGGTATTGTAAATAAGGCTGGGTGTGAGAGAATCTCATTACCAGGACACAAAGCTGTATTTCCTGGGAGGATTGGGGCGTGGGGGTGTTGGGGGGAGCAGTAATCAGGGCTCTGCTGATGGGGAGGGAGAGAGGCAGCTGGGCTCCTGCTCCGGCCCTCACTTTCCTTCACAGTCCAGCCGCTCAAGTGTGTAATTACTGCTGGGTGTCACTGAGGTGTGAGCTCTTTTCTGAGTAACAGCAACCGGGCCCCCATTCACCCGCCCTACCGCAAAACCCAGGTGAGGGGTACAGATCCAGACCTGAGACCCCATCCACCCCACACACACACACACACACACACACACATGCAGACCCGCACACAGGCTCCCATTCACCCACCCTGCCACAAAGCCCAGGTGAGGGTTAATGATCCAGACCTTAGACCTCAGCCCCACCACCCACACACACACACACACACACACATACATACATACATACACATCAATACATATATGCATGCACACACACACACACACACACACACGCACACACTGGCACATACAACATGCACACTCCACTTTTATTTGCTCCCATTTATTGCTTTGACATTGTTGCATTTCCTTATTGTGCATGGCCGTGACCGTACTGTGTCCTTGCTGTCCTTATGGTGTGTGACTGGGGTCCACAGCAGTGAAAACAGTTGAGTCATTTCTGTCCCCAGGATCAGCTGTGCGGCAGAGACCCGACGCTGACGGACGAGCTGATGGCCATCCTGACCGAGCTGACGCAGCTCAGCAAGACCACCAACGCCAAGGTGGCTCTGCGTGCACGGCAGGTGAGGTCTCCGTCCTGTTTCCTCTCTCCCCTGATTGGTCCTGGAACGCAATGGACTCTTCCTATTGGACAGCAGAGTTGTGCACCCTTGGATGACAGTTTAATATGGTGGATGGGGAACTCTGTTCATAAATCATAGGTGTCATTTTCAGTTCCTAGGTAGGGTGCTGCTGTTGTACCCATGAGCAAGATGATGTCTCAGGGAATATCCAGATGTATAAATGTCTAAAAACACTGTTTGCTGCATGCTGCAATGTGCAGCATACTTACGCCAGACAGGGAAAGGGCAGGGTTCCTATAGTCGTTTAAAAATTCTGAATATATTTTGATCATCTTTGAAAAGGAACTGACAGTGTTCATGTATCACACTGCCCTTGTGGGGTAAAATAAAACTTTCTGCTTATATTAGTATCATGATGGTACTTATCAAGTTTTGAAATATCAAATGGATAATTCTGCTGCAGCTAATTCAGTGTTTTGTTTCACTTACAAAAGCTATTGGTCACTGGAGATGGAGGTGTGTAACTTTTGTTACAAAAAAAAAAACTATATTTTAAAAATAATGTCACAATCCTGAAGGGTGTGTGTGTGTATGCACGTCTGTTTTCGTGCACATGGCAGTGTTTGAGTGCGTGAGTTTGTGTGATTTGCATTTTTGGTGCCACATGGGGACTGTCTTGCTTTTGTCGGTGACCTTGCTAAAGAGGCCGGCAGTGCTCTGATATCAGACCATGTGTCTCATTAGCGTACAGCTGTTTGTCTCTTAGATCCAATTCTTCCACCTCAGCTCCCTGCCCCGTCCACCCCTCAAGCCCCTTCCAGAAACCTCTTTGACAGAATGAAAGTGTGACCCTTCTGAATTAGAGCGTGAATAATGAGAAATTTTGGTAACAGGTTTTTTTTTATTTTTAAATATAAGGACTGGGGTCTGCTTGGTGGTTGATTTCGTTAAGGCTGGATGAGCCTCACAGTGTCTGATACTGAATCCTGACCACGGCAGCATTGCCTTTGGCTGGGAGATGGTTACTTGTTGTAGCATCGCTGATGCTGGTCGATCGGACTCCCAAAGTCTCCCTGTACGATTCACACGTGAAGCGTGTTCTTCTGACTCGTGTCAGCACAAGCTCTGCTTGCGGGCTTAGATGGCTGCCGCCATGTGTTTCAGAGGACGGCCTGTGCATGTCCACACCCTTCCGGATTGATGGATAATTCACTCTAGCACCACTTAATTACGAATACGTTGGGCTTCACAGCTTTGGTGAAAAAGTAAAATAAAGAAGAGGGATTAATGTATTCACCAGAGTAAATATATTCTCAGAATGACCAACAGAGTAAAGAGACAAGACCATTAGCTTACATTATGCCATTATTCCTGCATTTGAGGTGCGGCTTTTTTGAGATTATGAGTAGGAAAAGGAGTTAAAATTGAGCCGTTTTCAAGTCACTGCTCATGTCAGGTGATGACATCATTGTCCCGCCCCTCTCCAGGTACTCATTGCCTCCCACCTGCCCTCCTATGAGCTGCGGCACAACCAGGTGGAGTCCATCTTCCTGTCTGCCATCGACATGTACGGCCACCAGTTCTGCATTGAGAACCTGCAGGTATCCGCCTCGGCTCACATTGCCATGCCATCACATGTAGGAACTTTCCTGCTGGTGAATTTAAATGCAAATTATCCAAAGTTTACATCAATAACTTTTAAAAAAAAAAAAAAATTGTATCTCATACTGTATTTGATTTACTGGGAAGAAGAAACTCATATGTATCTAAATTACCTTCATTGCAGTTTTATTCACTGCTTTTGTCCTTTTTCCTATATAATGTGGCTCTCATATAGGAAGCCCTTTTTAAGACAATGTTAAGGATTTATATCTAGCTGTAACTGGCAATCTGCGTTTTTGGAAATGGGATGTATTTGAGTTTCTTCAGAAGGGTAACAGCAGTGAATACTCTAATAACAGGGAGAGTATGGAGAATATAGGAGCTTTAGCATGATGACATGCTGTGAATATTCTTTATATTTAAACCTATGAAACTGTGTTCATCTCTAACTGTCATGTCAGGTTCAGATCATTTTGTAACTCTACAGCGTTTTTTTTTTTTTTTTTTAATCGGGATTGTGCTGAATATTTCCCCCTCCCTCTGTCCCTCCACAGAAACTGATCTTGTCAGAGACTTCCATTTTCGACGTGCTGCCCAATTTCTTCTACCACAGCAACCAAGTGGTCAGGATGGCCGCCCTGGAGGTGAGAGGCCGAGAGTGACCTCGCTGACCTGACAGCATGGGCCGGCCGGAGGGTTTGGAACGTCCAGTACCCCGGACACAGCGGTGGTGTGGGAAGGGGGGGGTCACGAAACTGGATTAGTGACCTGAAGGTCACAAGCTGAGAGGCCAGGCTGCCTTTCAGTAAATGGCTAAACCTGACTCGGTTCACTTACATATCCATCTATGATAAATGTAGCCAAACATTCTTCTGCTGCACTTGCAAATCACCCTAGATAAGAACAAATGAATAAATAAATGAATAGATGGGAATCCGAGCTATAAAAATGAAGCTTGTGGATAGTGAAATTTTATCTGCTGAATGTGCCCTCTTTTCACCTGCTAAGGAAATGCAGTGGGTTGACAATGATCCCCTTCTCCAGCACCCACTGTGACACCTAATGATATGTTGTAGGTTGATGAAATGAGTACTGATATTTATTTATAAATATATAACACCTTTTAAGCATTTTAAAACAAAGTGCTTCAACAAATAATCAGGTTTAAATAATGGAAATTTTAATTGGGTATGATGCTATCGACTTGTCACCGTCTCTGTCTCTGTTCCTCGCTTAAACCTATTGGATGCGCTTCTGTAGGTCAGTTTAGGTAATAGCATCAGTTATCTGGCTTAATGTAATGCAAGCATGTAAGTATATAACTTGTGACAGTGATTTTGGGGTCTGGAATCTTCATTCCCAGATTGATTTGGCTCATGACAGGGCCTATATTTATGAATTTTTCGCAGCACTGATCTAGGATCAGTTTTGTTTTTGTGATCATACTGGATGAGGTTGGGAAGAGGACACAGGAAACCTGATCTTAGATCAGCACTTTGACTTGTGTCCCCAGGTATACGTGCGCAGGGCTTACATTGCGTATGAGCTGAACAGCGTCCAACATCGACAGCTCAAGGACAACACCTGCATCGTGGAGTTCCAGTTCATGCTCCCGTCCTCCCACCCAAACAGGTACCCATAATGCACTGCACGCTGCCTGACCCCAGAAGAACACTGGGGTCGTGGCCTGGCCATGATAGTAGCAGAAGCTTTCCAATGTCTTCTGTCTCAAGCGCACAAAAGCCACTTGTCATGAACACTCAAAAAGAGTTCTGTAGCAAACGCTGTGTACATAAGGTGAGGAGAGCAGCAGAGATACATTGGCAGGTCTGCTCTGTAGTTAATTGCTGGAACCAGCACCCTCCATTTTGTGGGCCTGGGAAAGACCCAGCTCACCTGCTTGCATTATAACATTCATTTTCCCAGTCCTCCGACAGGGAGACTTCAATGGGCTCTGCTTCAAGGTTTAAGGCACATGGAGAATGTAAGAAAACCAAACATGGGTTTTTAGTGCTGACCAAGAGACTTCATCTATAAATTCAGTGTCAGCCATCATTTTTGTCCTTAAGTCCCCCTTAATTCCATTGCTGTCCATTTTCCCCATCTCTTGCTATTTGTGAGCGTAAAGGTAGCACTGCGTGTGTACATTTTTCTTGTTGTTTGTTTTGTAGGACTTCTCCTTTGCTGAGTGTTTCCTGTTGTGTTTGTGCTCATTTTCATTTGTTTATCCTATATGCAATTGATTTCTTGATGTAGTTCCTTTTTTTTGATGATGATGATGATGATGATGATGAATTTTTACTTGTGTACATGGCCTGCTGCAGGCGGCACAGATTTGCATGTTCCTGGCTTAGCCTATCTGAATCTCTGGCTGACTGCCTACCTTAGTCTCTAAACCACAGTTTGTCTGTTTACAACCCGGACGGTCAGCTTCTGTGCCCCTCTTGCTTCTGTGTTGCCTCCTTCAGGAAGGCTCCTGTTGATATCAGGAGGTTGCAGTGCAGTCTGTGTTGCTACGCAAAGCTATTTATTTTCACCATGTCCCCTCATGAATATTCATGAAGACAGAAAGCAAAGAGTTTCACTAAATACTTAAAAATATAATAAATTAATAAATAAATATGGTGAAAGACCAGATTTGCTCTGACTAAGGAGTCATATCTCCAAAGCATATTGGCTCGATTGCTTTAGCTGTTTTCAATCTTCCAATCCATGATCTACAGAGACTTTTTAATGCAAAGAGGGCATAGCTGGCCGTCTGGTTTCGTACATAGAGAATCTGTGTTTAAACCGAACTCAGAAGGCAGTGCAGGGACAATGAAGGATTTAAGGAGGGTGGTGGGGGGGGGGGGGCAGAGAGGAGGCTGTGATTGCATGTGAGGGAGGAGAGCCGTCATTGAGCAAGTGTGTGTGTGGTCAGCCCCGCACTGGCGTGTGAAAATGTCGCCCGGGCCACAGAGCGCAAGCCTGGCCCTTCCTGGATCCTGCAACCGATCCAGGATCATCCTGCCTGGCCCTGGCCCTGACCTTATCCTATCCGTCATAAAGAGGCGAACCTGACCCAGGGTCAGTGGAGCTCAGTGAGTCTGTCTCCAAATGGACGCTGCAGATGTGGGGCACTGCAGGTTGCCCATAGCAAAAGTCATGCCCTGTCACCTGCTTAGCATGTCAGAGTTGGCATACACTGGCCAGATTAAGACCCATGTGCTTTTGTTCTCAACCAGCTCCCAAGTTGGTAAATGTCATTTATCGTTATATAATTCCACTCCTTTTATTCAAGCACAAACAGTATTTATGAGTATAGGTGACACCCAAGAGCATATAGGAATTGAACCATTTAGCACAAGCTCTCATTTTACTGGGAGTTAATACAGTGCAGCACAGTAACATGTCATGACCCCTCAAAGAGACCACACACGGCTTAAGCCTCTGACCGCTTCCTCGTACTGTTGCCTGCCACTAACCAATCAGTAATTAATGTTGTTTGATTGCAGAGGGAACATCCCCACTCTAAACAGGTATTGTACCCATTCTTTCTATTGCCATCAATTAAAAAGCAGGATCCTAGAATGAAAGCAGTGTAAAAGTTGTAGAGACTAGTGGAGTCCTGTTAATAAACCACAGCATGGTCATAGATGGGCATAACTGTGTCAAATTTAACTTCATTAAATTGCCTTACAATAATCTTTGATTGAGACATTTTATTAACAAGGAAAACTGAACATCTGAAAGGTTTAAATCACAACTTCTGGGGCCTGTGGATTTCCACGGGCAAATATCCAATCAGGATTGATTGACTACAACACTTTGACCAATTGGGTGCATGTTTAGAGAGGTTTTGTCAGAGCACAAATCCTGGCCTAATTGACCATGCTGTGGTCAGTATTAGTTGTAGTGTAGTAGTGTGTGGTTTTTCCTGTAAGACTTCCAGCCCTTGATTGGAGCTTTGACTGGTTGATCACAGTGATTTAACACTAATGGCGCAGCATGGCTTTCTGCAGCAAACTGGATCAACACTCTGGAATGTGCGCTAGCCTATTTTAGCGGTTTTCAGAGTTGGGGGCAATTCCACATACGGCTAGTGCCAGTTCAGTTCATTCTAGAAAATTACAATTACATTTCTGGACATGGTTGCTATGCACCAGTCAAATAGGCTTCCTACTAGCGCATTTTGTTTTCTTTTCAGTGATGAAATATTAATCTTCTGTTCGTCCTTACACAATGCCATATAGAAGATATTAAGATGAGATTAGTATTGTGTATGTGGGTGTATGTTTGTATATTTGTGTGATTGTGTGCATTTGTTTATACATTCAGGAAATACTTTGAAGAATGTATAGAATGGGTATGCAGTATCATCTTACAATTGAAAAGTCATGGATGTGTTATCTTTAAGAATACCAAACCATCACAATACACAATAATTTTATTCCGGAATGTACAATAGGAAATGTATAAATATAATAAGATATTAGTATGAAACCGTTTACAGCAATTTATAAAATGTATAAATACAGTATTGTAACGAGAGGTTACGTAGTATATATTAAGGAAGATTTGACAGATTACTTAGTTCGTTGAAACTATATCAGTTGAATATATGTAAAATTGAGTTCAAGTATCCTTGAAACCATTTTAATTTTCATTTAAATTAGATCCTTACCATTAAGGCATGTATGTTATATTTAACAGCATTATTGGTGCAGAACAGAAATAACAATAATACTCATTTTATTCACTCCATACAGGAGTGTTTCAGGATGGACTAGGTGTGTCAGGTCTGTATTGAATATTCATTTATTTTTTATTGAAAGCCCACCAAATTAGGCAAAGCAGATTCAATTTATTTAGGCAAAGCAATTCAAACTTAAAATAAATAACCCTACAATAGGAGGCAGCCACACACATTTAGTGAGGTAGAATTTTCCCTCTTTAAGTCTTAAATTACAGTGATACATTTATGTTCACATTGGAAATGTACCTTATTAAAGCTAGCTCAAGTCTAAAACATTTTGGCTGGACAGGTGCTATAAAATGGAAAATCTATTGTAGTTTAGTTTACCTTTATGTATTTTATTTCCTCAGATAATCTGATCATAAAAAATGACTCGGAGTTGGCAGAAAAACTGAATTCCATTTGGAATTTACCCCAACTCTGATTTTTTTGAATGTGTTGAGTTGGTGAGAGAGTGTGAGTCATTTAGTGAGTCAGTGTTATAGAGTCAGTCAGTCAATGAGAGTGAGTGAGTGAGTGAGAGAGCCATTCAGTCAGTGTGAGAGAGTCAGTGAGTCGCTCAGTGAGAGAGCCATTCAGTGAACGTCAGTGTAAGAGAGAGTCAGTCAATTAGAGTCAGTCAGTCAGTGAGTCAGTGAGAGTGTGTGAGAAAATGTGTGCATGAATGTGTGTGTGAGTCTGTGTGTTCCCAAACAGCAGTGCTTTTAATTGTAATTGGGGGTCATGGTGGATGCTCTGTGATTGAGGTAATGGGGGTGCTCTATGACTGAGTAACTATGTTGTAACTGCTCTTTTTTCTACCTCTCCATTGCTGTGGAAAATGGCACTTGTGAAAACTTTCTTCCTACATATTTGGTTTGTGGCACTATATCAGTTTTATTTAAGTATGAAGGGCAGCAATGATACAATTTAGGGTGTGTGTGACTTCTTCTTGGTCAGCAAGGCAAGGTGACACACCGAGGGGCTGGCATGGACTTGGGGAAAGCTGCGTGCGTGCGTGCATGTGTGTGTCTGAGTATGATTATGTTGTCTGTAAAACTTCTTTTGATTTGTCTCTGGGGCTCCTCTTGATTGGTCCATTTGACTGTTGTTGATTGGTCCCTTGGAATGCCTGGCTTGAGACATGTAGCTGAAAGCATTCTGTGTTGATAAGAGAGGGGGTTTCCTTTCACGTCACATGCTTTCTGCTTGGTACTGAAAGCTTAGTAAGCTCTGTGTGTTTCGGCGGAATTTCTACCCTCCCTGTTTCTATATCACATAGCCATCCCTGAAAAGGAAGCCGAAGGTGAGTCCTAACGCTAATGCTAACAGGCGTGCAGATCATGTTTAATCGAGAGGGTCTCATGCTTGGGAGGATCCAAATGGATAGGCAAACCTCCCTCCCTCAGAAGCATCTCTGTGTAAACTCTGCTGTGCGCTGCTGTGACTCTGTGGAGCAGTGGCAAAGTGATGAATGGGACTGGATGTTTACTCGCTTCAGGTTCGTAACTATGAACCTGCCTAGTTTCTCGCCCCGATTGTGGTTCTCGAGGTTTGACAAATCGCAAGTCACTAGGGTCTGTGTGATTGAAATGATAAAGCTACCCAAACCAGCCAAGTCTACCCTCAGAAATCTGCAGGTGCCAATCAGTTTGTAGCGAGCCTTGGCCTGAAAAGTTTCTCGAGAATGAGTCCGAATTGAGATTAGACATTGATTGGCCGGGGAGTTTCCTCGGACAAACTGGGTGTCTTTGTAAGGCGCAGATTGAGAGCGATGTAGCTGTCAGCACTGTGAAGGTGTTTAAGCCGAAGCAGAGTGCTCGGTGAGGACGGGGTGGGGGGATGTGGTGACGGCCGGTGGAAACGGAGCAGAGCATGGGCTTGTGCGGCCATGCCCGCGGGCGCGATGCTAACGTTGTTGTGTATCCACAACACCAGAATGTCCTTCTCCTCCAACCTGAACCACTACGGGATGGTGCACGTAGCCAGCGTGAGCGACGTGCTCCTGGACACCTCCTTCACCCCACCCTGCCAGCGCATGGGCGCCATGGTCTCCTTCCGCTCATTCCAGGACTTCACCAGGTGAGGGCGCCACCCGCTCACTCGCTCTCTTCCCCCTGCCTTTAAACAGAAGCCGGCAGGTTTGTTCATCAGCACAATCACCAATTTTTAACTATATTTTAATGCAGCAGCAACAATCTTTTTGACCCTTTAATTTTTCTGTTTAGTTTCATGATGTAATTAAAGACTGCGTTTTCTTTTGTTTTACTGTTTTATTCATTTCCTCAGGAAATCTGGCGGCTGATGTTTGTTGAAAACTGAGGCATTAAATCCTATCAATGCTCTTAGCAATGTCCATAAGCAATAACTAAACATATGGTTTGACACTCTTTCCCTCCCTGCTCCAGGAATATCCACGATGTGATGAGCTGCTTTTCTGACTCCCCTCCCTCCAGTCCCACCTTCCCGGAGGGAGGGAACCCAGTACTGTACGGAGAGGAAGAAAGTAAGGTGAGGTGGGGAGGGGGTTGGAGGGTTTGGAGTCAGGGGCACCACCAGACCCTATTTACTGGGGCACCTGCCCCAGTAATAATTTGTTGTGCCCCGGTAGATGATCATGAAAAATAACTTTTTTAAAAATGTATGTGTGAGGATGTGGGCACTGGGGGCCTGTGCCCCAGTAGTGCTAAAAGTCTAGCAACATTACTGTTTGGAGTGGTCTTCCCCCAGTGGAGTGACGGTACCACTTTCTCTGTGGGGGTGGGGGTGACAAGGTTTTTGTAAAGCTTGTCTATTTGTGCCTAGCTTCTCTTTGGGGTCTTTTGTATAACGATACAGGGTATTGGAGCAATATTTGGTTAATGTTACCATGAGGAACAGCTGGAAAGTCATACAGTAGATCCAGATGAATTTAGCATCTTCAAATCCTGGCTTGAAGCAGTGCTAGGAGCTCTCCAGACCGTAGGTTAATGAGAAGCATAGAAGGGCCGAATGGCTTGTTGTTGTCTTTATGAATACTCATGTTCTTATATTAATGTTTTGAGACTGACATTACTGCTGGTCTGTGTATGTCAGAGCTCTCAGGATGAACCCATTCATATCCTCAATGTGGCCATCAAGACCGACAGCGACATCGATGATGATGGCCTGGCTGCAATGTTCCGGGAGTTCACTCAGTCCAAGGTGAGGCTCCCGTCCTTCTGGGCACGCTCAGTGCCAGAGCAGGAGCACTTCCGGGAGAGAGGGGTGGAGAATGCCTTTATGTTCCCCCCCCCCCCCCCCCCCCAATTTACACAGAGTGGCAGAGAAACCACACACAGCAAAAAGGGGAAGGCTCTGTGAGCTAAGAGGATTACTGACTTGAAAAAGGGTCGCCGTCAGTTAATTGAAGGCTTACAAGCCCACAGAACAGGGAACGAGTCAAAGTGAAGGTATGTTTCCCGGGCCCAGAATATCCCGGAGATTTACCCTAGCCTGCGTGTTTTCCCATCCTCCCTCACTTCATGACGCCTCTCTTTCTCTCTCTCCCTCGCCGATACGCGCATCACGTTTTATCGCCGAGCTTCAGGGTGTTAAAGACATTTACACATTTCACAATTTTAATCTCCTTCACTGCAGAATAGGAGGCCTTGAACTTGCGGTATTCAAATGCTGTGATCTTGGCTTTTTTTTTTTTTTAACCGATTCATCCTTTACTATAGTATTCAGGGGATCATTTTTGTCACTCATGTTCATGAGCTCTAATTGTAAGTGGAGTATTTCCATAGTAATTATGTACTCTTTAGACATTCCCACACCCAGTAAATGGGTATGTTGCCCCTCTAGGTATCTGCTTGCCTTTTATATATATATATATTTTACTCATTAATTTATTTATTTATTGCTGCAGAAGGCCTGGTGATTTAAGCTTCGATATGAGGAATGAATCTAGGGCCCGCGTTTATTTGACATCTGTCGGGCGTTTGTGTCGGGCAGCCCTTAAACTGACACCAAGGTGCACTTAGCGGGCGAACACCGTGGAAATGAGAAGTGGAGGAAGAAATAAAATACTATAATGAGAAAGGAGCTCGGGAGGCCGGCTCCCCCCAGCAGGGATCGGGGGTATGGCACATCAGAGAGCAGCATCAAAGACAAATACCGCACCGAGAGGCAGGCAAGAGGCAAATGGCCCCACGGCCCGTCCTGTTCCCCGACAAAAATTAGGAGCATATCTCTGGAAAATGAGGCCGTAGCAGCAGGAGTAAATAGAGGTGCCTCAGGTAAGTGATGGTGTAATCTGCCCCTAATGACCTGGGCCACATTGCTCCATTTCCCTGCTGCTATTGGTTCTGGGAGAGCTTGCCAAGTGGAGGCCACGCCCACCCCCCTGTTACCTCAGTCTGGTCATGGCTGTGTGTGGGAATTGCCATGGAGAAATGTCCACACACACACACGCACACACACACACTCCTTGTAGACCAACATGCATGTGCGTGCACACACACACACACACACTCACACGTACATACAGTCTCATACAAGCACACATACGAACAAGACTGAGTTTCTCAACCTGAAAGGCATAGACACAGAACTGACGCCTTATACATCTGAAATACACAAGTGTTACAATGCCTCTTTACAAAGATGAGTGTCACACATCACAAACACAGACCCATAAACACACACCCACTTTTGCTTCCTCGGGGAGTTTTTAATTTACTAACCTGCAGTTGTGTGATAAAGAATTCTCTCTGTTTTTTTCCCCCCCTACAGAAATCTTTGTTGTTTGAACATGGCATCCGCAGGCTGACCTTCCTGGTGGCTCAAAAGGTGACCCCCAACCCCCCCCACCCCAACACCCCCCTCCTCGTTCATCCAAACTCCTGTCAGCATGTTCATCTTCTCTCCTCAGACCTCCATCCAATTAGCGTCAATACCATCAGCTCAATGCAATGCTATAATCGGTGTAATATTTCACTTCTAAGGCTACTCAAAACAGCAAGCATGTCCCCCCATTGTGATCTCGCTTGATTGGATTGCCTTGTAATTGACAGTAATTTTCTCCACTCAAATCGAGCCGTTGTTTGTGTCTTCTCTTGTCCCCCCTCTCTCTCTTTCTCTCTTTCTCTCCTCGTCTCTGCCTTGTGCCTGGCCTGTTTTCTGGGCTTTGTGCTGACAGGATTTCAGGAAACAAGTCAACTGTGAGGTCGATCAGAGATTCCACGTGAGTAGATGGCGGGAAGGGGGATGGTGGTGGTGCTGGTGAGAAATGGGTGTGGGGGAAGGTTGTTGCCGTGCGAAAGGTACACATACTCTGACGCACTCTCTCACACACGCCTACGCTGCTCCTGTTCACCTCTCCTACCTGAACAATCCCTCGCCACCCCTCCCTCGAGGGGGGGTTGTGAACCATCTTCACACTGTCCAGTCACCTTTTCACACGCTGCCAGCTCATCACTCGCCTGTTAGAACGCAGTCTCTCCAAAAATAAAACATCATTATTTATTAATTTTTTTTTTTTTTTGCACAGTGTTGCTTCCTCTGGGGTTTTGTTATATGCTGTTTAAGCAGTTTAGTTCGGTTTTTTTCCCATTTTTTTCTTCTGCTATTTGAACGTGTCAGTCAAGATAGCACCTTCTCCTCTGCAGCCATTTTACATCCAGGAAATTTGGATATGTGACAAGCGGGTGCATCATTTTCCCCCTTTATTTGGTGGGATTACCGCCTTTCGCCTTCATTTGATTAGACAAGAACGGGCCTTGATTACAATGGGGGGTCGATTTGTCTGCTAGGCCTCAGAGGCAATCATTGCCTGCATTGTGTCCCTCTAATTAGAAGATGTTTGTCCTATAGAAAAAGCCACTCAATTCCCCTCGACTATCCCCCCACAATCCCCCCCCACCGTTCCTCCTTCACTGAATCGTTGAAATCCTATTAAATTAGCCTTGGCGTTTGCATTTTTGTCTTTCCCTCAAGAAAAAAAAAAAAATAAAAACACAAATTCTTGGCGTGCGGACGGTGAGAGAAAAGTGGATTACCACACGCTCCGCCTCCACACTCTTCCCTGCCATTCTCAGCGCCTTTGCAGTCAGGTGGGCTCAAAACATGCCTCCCATTGGCTGTGGCTGAGCCCTTTAAATATAGATCTGCCGTATTTTGGGGTGAACATATCCATAAATAAATAAAATAAGACCCCCACCCCCCCACTTTCCCAGTCCAGCTTCTTGTTTGGGACGTTTTTGGTGGTAATGAAAATTGCAGAGTGCCAGCAGTACAGACACTGTCAATTCGCACGTCTGCATCTGGGGGCCCCAGGGCTCCCAACCTGATGTATTCCTGCCTAGTTGCGTGTCCCCCATGTCCAGATTGGGAGCTGGGTTAATTAGCATGTGCACTTAGTTAGTCATTGTTCGGCGAAGTGGTGCGCGCCCGTGAGCTTCAATACCCCCAAGATCTTCAAAGCCCTCCCGAAAACCCAGAGACACAATGCACTCCCAATCCGTAATCACTGCGAGGACAGCCCTGAAAATGTTTTATTCATCCGTCAGGTGATTGTCTGTAGACAGAGGCTATTTACAAAAACTACCAATTACCGTGATTAACTTCAAAATGCGTGTTGGGAGTAAGCAGGCAATTTGCACTCAAAGACAGGAGGAGATTGTTTCAGTTAGCCGTTAAATAAACTCGTTGTGCGGGCTGGGATGGGGGCCCCTGAAAATTCACCTGCCTGTTAAACACCTCGCTTTTTTTTCCGGCACACAATTTGGTGTCATTTTGAAGGGCAGTGCCGTGCTCCAAATGGAGAGTTTTACATTTTTGTTTTGATTTGCCTGTTTTTTTTTTTTTTTTTTTTTTTTTTTTGCTGTTGTTTGGTAGAAAGAGGATGAAAAAGTTGTACTTTTATATTGGGGTTGTGTCTTTCCTGGGATTATCTCCACTGCAGTTCCTCTGTAATGGAGACGGTGCCATACTGTGCCTCCTCCATGCTGTTCTGAGTACCGTAGCTTCCTCCCTTATTTAACGTTGATAATCGCCATGGTGCAAAAAAAAGAATCCCTTCCCTGCTCAGAGCTCGATTTTGTGCGCTTGCCATGTAGATAGCGGCGTCACCATCAGCGCTAATTCCACAGTCACTGTCAAATCTCCCAATTGGCGAGGCGCCAGGTTTGGGCTGCATTATCACTGGGAATTACTTTGATTGTTTTTTTTTTTTTTTTTTTTTTTTTTTCTTGCATGATGCCTCATTCCCTGGGGCTTCGTGTTCTCCAAGCTGAAGGTGCTTAGCTGTGGCTCCTGACTTCCCCTCTGGCCTAAACTGCCCTGCAAAGCGCCTGTGTGTTTTTTAAACTAATCTGTGCACTTGCAGAGTGGAGAGTTTTTTTTAATGGCCTGCTGTGTGCCTGTCCCCAGCTGTCTTCCATCCTAACGCCCCATTGACTTGTGCTGGTTGGGGGTCAGTGACACGTCACCACTGACCAGCAACTTTCTGTTTTTCTTGCTCTCGCTTTTTCTTTCCCCTGCATCCCTTGTATCAGACAGAAAGCCCTGTTGTACCTGAATCTAACTTTGTTCTTTTTTCTCTTTCCTCCCCATTGCCGGCACACAGAGAGAGTTTCCAAAGTTTTTCACCTTCCGAGCCAGAGACAAGGTGAGTGTCTCCCATGCCAGCGTCCTTAGCAGAGAGGCTACAGGCATCCCTCCAAGAAAGGCCCTCTTCCTGATGGCCCCACTAAATGTGCAGTTATGATTTTGAAATTATAGTTTACCAAATACTGATGTACTGTGCACCCAAAGAAAATATCTGTTTGCAGCAAACTCTTTGTTTGAACAAACATTGAATCCACCAACAGCCAACAACATTAGCTTTGCGGTGTAAAAAGTATGGGAGTCTATGGACCTACAGGTAGCATGCTAAATTTACCTTCCAATAAAGTTCATCCAAGTTACTCAGCCAGCCATGTTGTTAATTTGCAAGTTGAACATGGTCAATATAAACTGATATTGTTTTTTCAGATAGAAGCACGGTTTGGATGTTCATGTAGACAGAATATGTGCTATAATCTCCTCCTTGGATGCGAGGTACAACATATTGAAAGGAAAATAAAGTATGTATTGATTTCTGGGTGAACTCTTATTTTAAGATAAGATGAGATGGCTGGCAGCGTCAGCCCCTCTCGCTGAGCAAGAGTGAAACAAGATGGCTGATCTGTGTATCGCAGATGTGCAATCTCACACCAGAGCCTACAGGCTGTGAATGAGACTCAGACTGCAGCTCCAGTGCGGTTTTTTCCCCCCTCGTCGCCCGGGTTCGGGTGGGCCCATGCTCCCATAGCTCCTCAGCACCGTGATCAATGATGTCATTTCCCTCTCCTGGGTTTCTATTGCTCCACCAAAAAACCTCATTACTGTAATGAACTTTGTAATTATTTCCCCCTGAGGAAGAGAGGAATGGGGGCCATTAATAGAATGTGATTGCCTTTGATTTCATTTACTTAGTCCAGTCTGCGTGCTCGTGGGCATTTTCCATCTCAATAAACTCTCTTTGCTCCTCCAGCAACCAGTTTTTTTTCCCCTGATTTCAGAGAGATTGCAGATCCTGATGTGCCAGTAAAATAGTTCTGAAAGGCCCATTGAGGCCCGCCCATACTGAGATGTTTCTGTCCGTCCGTGTCGTGTTTTTTTTTTTTACGGTGAAGTAGTGACCAAGTCGTTGTGTTCCTAGTTTGAGGAGGACCGCATCTACAGGCACCTGGAGCCAGCGCTGGCCTTCCAGCTGGAGCTCAACCGAATGCGCAACTTCTACCTGACCGCCATCCCCTGCGCCAACCACAAGATGCACCTGTACCTGGGTGCTGCCCGCGTGGAGGTTGGCACCGAGGTCACCGACTACCGCTTCTTTGTGCGCGCCATCATCCGCCACTCAGACCTGGTCACTAAGGTGAGCGAAACCTGACAACAATAAGCTTGAATTAATCATCCAAAGCTAAAAACTCTTATCGGAGAACATGATGATGAGTTTGAGAATTTTGATTATTGGGTATTTTGTGTATGATCTCATACTCAAGTGCGGTGCTGCGGTTGTCCTCTCATTCATACCCTTCTTCCCCTTTTTACCCTTCACTTTTGGCCTTAGTGTCTTGTGATTTAGAAGTTAAGCATGGCTTTTTGAACCCCTTCTTTTGCCATACCACACCATGTAGGAGGCCTCATTTGAGTACCTGCACAATGAGGCAGAGCGCCTCCTGCTGGAGGCTATGGACGAGCTGGAGGTGGCCTTCAACAATACCACAGTGCGCACTGACTGCAACCACATCTTCCTCAACTTCGTCCCCACTGTCATCATGGATCCCTCAAAGGTGAGTGAGGTGCCCCACCACGCCCTAACACCTCTTTAGCCAATCCTGCTCCTAGAGGTGTGGCTACCTCTGTCTTATACTGAACTACTTCTCCACAAGTCCATATAATGCATAACAATACAGTGAGCAATGTGCTGTTTTAAATGTTGTGATCAGCAGTCTGTGTGTATGGACATTTTCCATGTTTACTTTGCGTATGAGTGTGTGCTGCATTTGTATATGTTCATCTGAGTGTGTTCAACGTGTGCATGCAAGTTTGTGTGTTCAAGATCGTGAGCTTGTGTATGTGTTTGCGCACTTGTGTGCATGTGAGAGAGAGAGTTTGTGCTAGAGTGCGAGTACGAATGAGTATGTGTCTGTGAGGATGAGAGCACACGTGTGTGTGCGTGCGTAAGTGTGTGTATGACCTCTCGGCCTCCCCTTCCCTCAGATCGAGGAGTCTGTGCGCTCCATGGTGATGCGTTATGGCAGCAGGCTGTGGAAGCTGCGCGTCCTGCAGGCCGAGCTGAAGATCAACATACGCCTGACGCCCACGGGCAAGCAGATCCCCATCCGCCTCTTCCTCACCAACGAGTCGGGCTACTACCTGGACATCAGCCTGTACAAGGAGGTCACCGACTCCCGCACGGGACAGGTGGGGCCCAAAGACCGACAGGTGGGGCACTCACACGTCTCTCATCCCTTCACTCCGCCCTCCCTACTGCCGGGCCCCTCCTGCTCAGAGCCTCAGCTCCCAGAATTCATTGCTGCCCTGAACTTACTGTGCATGACTGACCTTCATACAATAACATAAATAGTTACAGTTATGCCCTTTATTCACATGAAGCATATCTATTTGGCTGTTACACAGAAAGTTTAAATTGTCAAAATTTAAATGTGAGCACATATTGTGTGAAGTACCCCAACATATTCATGATTCAAGGTGTTACGCTGTGGCAGTTTCATGCATTTGTCATTTTTTGCAGCATTTTTTTTAATCCAGATTTAATGTCAGTTTAAAGCAGTTTTGATATGAAATACAATTTTTATATATTCCCTTTTTAATTCTTACTGTGGAAGTAAGAGGACTGGTCAGGACAACATCTGCTGGAGCTGAGGTTCTGGCTAGGGCCCGTCCCTCAGTCTGGTACCAAAGGGCCAATAACATGTTTCATCCATCAACCGTGTTTCTGTGTTGCTTCTGGTCTGTTTGCAGGAGTGCAGGTAAGTTCAGATATGAGTTCCTCTCATTATATCATAAATCACCTTGGTACATTTTTCACCTTTTGCATCTTGTAAAATGTATGTGTTTGTGTGAGCCATATATACAATTAAAAAGTAACGTTACCTGAAAGTGAGGTTTAGAGAAATATCGCTTCCCTGTGTTTTTTTCTGATATTAATATTTCTGGACCCGGTAAACAGGGAGGTGTTGTGAACAGGAAGCTCCTTCCAGCTGAAGGAGGGATTTTTAATTTTTGTTCTGCGTACAGTTTTGCAGTTTCATTAAGTGAGGATTGGGTTGCAGTGCGCCGCATTCAGCCTTCTTAATTAACACTTAGCCATTGTGGCTGCGAGGCAGGCTCAGGCCTGCCTCAGAGTAATGGGACCATTTCAATTGCAGGATGTGTGACAATAACTCCTTTTCATGGAGAAATGACTTCATTATTTTTCCGCTCTTGTTGTTCCCGTGTGACATTGGCAAGGGGTTTTTTTGACACAGCCTCCATGACACGGCGGCTCTTAGGTTTTACTCCTGGTACTCTCGCCTTGGGAAGAGACGGCGGACTCGAGTTAACCGGTTTATGTCTCCGAATCTTGTGGAAGTGCGTTTAGTGATTTGCAGAGGACTGCCTATGGCTTGTTCAGCAAAGAGTGGAAGTGACACACAGTGAAACTTTGGCTGTAACTTTTTGTGCAGTTGACAGCATCTCATTGGCCCATATTTGTAGAGGGCTGATCTAGGATCAGCTTTTGCTTTCAGCGCTCAATGGATAAAGTAAGGACACAGGGGTAAAAGCTGATCCTAGGTCAGTGTTCTTACAGTGAGAGGCTTTGTGAATGCTGGCCGTTGTGTCTCGTGTTTCCCCCTCGCCAGAGTGTCTGGTGTTGAGCGGACTGCCACGGTCGGGTCCGTGCCATTCATCCTCACCCCATGTCTCAGATGGGCACTAGTCACTGAGCGTTTCCCTGGCGACGCTTTGACTGGCGCTCCTGTTGCCCACAGATCATGTTCCAGGCGTACGGGGACAAGCAGGGTCCGCTTCACGGCATGCTGATCAACACGCCTTACGTCACCAAGGACCTGCTGCAGTCCAAGCGCTTCCAGGCCCAGTCTCTGGGCACCACCTACGTGTACGACTTCCCTGAGATGTTCCGCCAGGTACGCGGGCGTGGCGCCCAGGCCGCGACCCTCAGGGCTCGCATCCAGTCTGTGCTACCTATGCATGGTGCTCTCCCTGCCTGTCTTACTCTCCTCTCTGGGTCATTTTTTCCTTCCTACCTGTGTTTGTTTGGTCTTTCTCTTGCACTTTCTTGTTAGTATTTATTTCTTTTTGTCACTTTCCTAGTCTATCTCTCTTTATTTATTTGCTTCTTTCTTATGCTCTCTCTCCTTACAAGTTACCTGTGTCACACCTGACAGCCATAGTCCATATGTAAATCTTAGGCTACATATCGTTGAGTGCCACAGTAGTTGTAAGTTACATAAGACATTGTTCCTTGCATTTTCTTTTTCTCTCCTTGTCTGTCTCCCTTCCTCTATCTCTCTCTTTCTCTCACTCACTTTCTCTCCCTTTTCCGCAGGCGTTGCGGAAGCTGTGGCAGTCATCCGAAGCCTACGCCAACCTGCCCAAGTGCCCCCTGCCCTCTGAGCTGCTGACCTTCACAGAGCTGGTGCTGGACCCCCAGGGCCAGCTGGTGCAAATGAATCGACTGCCTGGGGGAAACGAGGTGAGCATGCACTTTCACCCCTCAGGCCTGACCCTTGACCCCTCACCTTTAGGATGGCATGGGTGAGAACACGCTACCCTACGTCCAGCAACTACAGCCATGTTATACATTCATTTTTCTTATTTCTCGTTGTATGACTTAGTAAATCAGTTTGGGAATATAAAGGACTGTGAAGGCAACTGCATGTAGAGTGATGATAATGCAGTCAGATTTCACCGGGGTACCAGTCAAATACCCTATTTTTCTGAAAAAGTGCGGTGTGAAGAACCTGCAGCACAGGCGATGGAGGGAGTTAATCTGTGCAGAGAAAATAAACTGTTGTTCATGTGTAGGGTGCATATGTTAGAAAGTTATAACCATTCACACCTGTCAAATTAAACACTGCACAATACTAACAAATAATACCTAGTTTTGAACAAGTTACAAGTTACCTTCGTGCTCTTCACAAGTTATATTACTATAATGGTAAGTACATTTTAATTACAGATTTGACAGTATCGTTGGCTATATTTGAATAAGGGTCACCATGTATTCTCTCATTAAGTGGGTCGTGGGTCATCGGAAAGTTTCGGGACCACAGACTGAGCGCCCCAGAAACTGCAGTGGGGCAGACGTAGCTTGGAGGCGCTCCATGTCTTACCTGTACCCCTGTGGAGGAGCGGGTGCGGTGAGAGTGTGGGGAGGCAGTGCAGGGGATGATGGGTGAAGGCATTTCGGCTACGGCGGAGCCGCAGATCTCGTGCAAACACTGCATGTGCCCTGCCTCATGTGCGGCGAATGGGGGGAAAAAAACGAATGCATGGTGTTCCCTCACTTTTTATCTGTTTCCTCTTCCCTCTGGTGCAGGAGGCCCCGTTCCACCCAATTTCACACGAATTAAAGGAAACGTGCTCTGCGATATGTAAATTTACTGTCAGGCTGGCTCCGTGCCAGCTCACTCCCCCTCTGGAGTTATCCTTCCTTTATTTTTTTTTGGCCCATTTTGAGTGAGCATTAGTTTGACTTGGCGTTTTATGATTGTGAACCGGAACACATACACGAATTGGCATCTACATGCATATCAGCATCTAAATACACTCTGCACCCAAATATCCTGTACTGCTCACACAACTCAGGCTTATCTGTAGGCTAATTGGATGTAGCCATCTGGACGGAGAATGCTCAGTCCTCCTCCCCTGATAACCCAGAGCAGGAAAACCTGAAAAGTAAAATGGTGTTGCAGTACAGCGGTATGTCCTGTAGGTGTCTCTCTTTTTCTTCTGAAGTGATTCCACGGCAGATCGGCACTGGGGCTAGTGTGGTGTCGTGTGGCGTGCCATTTCTCGCTGAACGATGGCGAGTGTAGGAAATGGGCATCCGTTTGGCAACCTCCACACGCACACAAACATACACACACACACACACACACACACACACACCCCAGCGATTCCCCACACTCATTCTACACGTGAGTGCCTTCAGACTGCGGGCACGGGCTAGGCTTGAGCCGCACGTAAATAAACACACTGGCTCTCCCGTGTGCAATCGCTGTCTCGCGTGCCGTTGTTTAAATTTCGCCCCCTTTAATGCAAGCCTTTTTCACCGCTAGGAAACTTGACAGGGCAAGACCAGTGTAATGTTATATGGTGTGTATTTCTGAGATTAGGAATGGGCCCAGGGCAGCATGTTAATGTTCTCGGATCTGCTCCCTGGACATGCCTCCTTCCACCCGACGGCGATGGATGTCCGCGCAGATGCCTGTGCCAGCCTTCCACGCTGTATTTATTATAATGCATTCCGTACGGATGGGTCTGACCCAGATGGAAGCAATGTAAAATTGAGCCGGGCCATTTTTTTATGGCCGTCATTAACTCCGGCCCCCAGAAAACGCACAAGGCTGAAGGCGGCGGGTTAATCCATACCCTTCGACGGGCGGGATTGTGTGGAGTAAATGATTTAAACGGAGCCTTGTCTAAGTGCGCGGGAGGGGCGGCTCAGCTGGGTCCATTCAGCTCTGCGCGTCCCGCTTCTCCCCGCTCCGCTGGAAAATATGTGAAATATAAAGTGCTGTCTGAGCAGAAGTGTGATATTCATCTATTGTATTGTTTCTGTGTGCGTGCGTACGTGAGGCGTGCGAGCGTGCATACTTGTGTACAATCATGTCTATTTTGCGTTTGTGTACTTGTGTGTGCGTGTGTGTGTGTGTATGTTTAGACTTATTTGTATATGTAAATGTGTTCTCAATTTTGCACACGTGCTTATATAAACAGATTGTGTGCATTGTATGCGTGTGTTCATATATGTGTCAACGTACGCACGAATATGTATGTATGTGGGTGTTTGTATGTATGTGTATTGTTGTAATATGTGTGTAGTGTAATGTGTGTGAGAGTGCTTGTTGTGTGCTATTGTATGCATATGCGTGTGAGAGTGCGAGCGTGTGTGTATATGTATGTGTAATGTATGTATGTGATGTATTTTTGTGTTTGTTCTGTAATGTGTGTATGTATGTGTAACTGTAAGGTGTGCGTTTGTGCTTTTGCTCCAGATCGGTATGGTGGCATGGCGGATGACCCTCAGGACCCCTGAGTACCCGGCAGGCCGTGAGATCATAGTGATCAGCAATGACATCACCCACAAGATCGGCTCGTTCGGGCCTCAGGAGGACGTGCTGTTCCAGCAGGCCTCCGAGATGTCCCGCGAGAGCGGCATCCCGCGCATTTACATCGCCGCCAACAGCGGCGCTCGCATCGGCCTGGCCGAGGAGATCCGCCACATGTTCCACGTGGCCTGGCAGGACCCCTCTGACCCATACAAGGTGAGGAGACCCCTGGGCCCAGAGGGCTAGTGAATAGAGGGACCCTGGGTTCCCTCGATGGGGGAACAGATGCACCTACAACTGGACACTCCGTGTCGTACTCCTACATGTTCAGTGAATAATCATAACATTTTATTAGTATGCAGTTTATTACCATGTTTTTGATTAGTGACATGTTTTGTTGAAGGTTCTGCAGTTGGATTTTCAGAGTTTAGAGCACATTAAGGGCTGGAGTGTTTAGAAATATGTCTGAGAAAGCCCAGTTGCCCTGCACTGACTGACCCTGGCTGTCCTGTCTGTTTGTCTGTCTGCGTTTGCACACACAGGGGTTCAAGTACCTGTACCTCACCCCTCAGGACTACAAGAAGGTTTCAGCACTGAACTCCGTGCACTGTGAGCATGTGGAGGATGAGGGAGAGTCCAGGTGAGTGGGGTCTTACCTGAGGCACAGGCTGATGTTGATTTAAAGGCCCCCCCCTACAGTTCAGTAAAATTACTGGTTTTCTTGGGGGGGAAAAAACCTCCATGGAACGAAAGCAGAGAGTGGTGACATAGCATTTCACAGAAATGAAAAGTAATGACCTCTTGTTTGTGCAGTAATTTAACGATCAGGATAGCAAGGTCACATCTGAAAATATGGAAGTACATACAGTACTTTCATTGAAATACCAATTTTCAGACTTAATTTAAAAAAATAAATAAATAAAATGTGTCAATATGGGATCTTTAAAGTGAAACCCATGTGAGGGAGTAACCAGCGCTTTGTCAGGCCTGGACATGAACACTCCAAGGATCTCTGCCTCTATGTGAACTAGAAAGGCACTGACAACTGAGTTAAAAAAAACAAAAATTATAAAAATAAAAATAATAATCAGTTATTCATTTATAATCCAATATTTGATTACAGACCTTCAATTCAATATTATGATCATGATTATATTATTATGAAAATATATAGTGGTTCACTGTATCCCTGATTATGAAGAAAGCCTTTTTAACGTAAAGCTTAACTTGTTATCCTTCTTTTGGTTGTCACTGTGCGCTTGAGTCCTTTTCCTGTCTGTGCTGCTGTGATTGAATGAATCCTCAAACGCTGGTCTTTCTTCGCCTCTGACTGGCTTTGCCCCCCCCATAGATACTGCATACACACCAGTAGTTCCTTGGCAGGCAGACTGAGGGGGATTTAGTTTAGGGTTTGTTAAATTTATCCAGGATCAGTTTTTTTGGGGGTGCTGTGAACCCATACGTTAGTCATCACTTCTGCCGGGCTCCTGATGTCGTGTCTGAAATTTGCACCTCACCCCACCCTCCCAGATACAAGATCACTGACATCATCGGGAAGGAAGAGGGCCTTGGAGTGGAGAACCTGCGGGGTTCCGGAATGATCGCGGGCGAGTCATCGCTAGCTTACGAGGATGTCATCACCATGAACCTAGTGAGATCACGCTCTGTGCAGTCTCTGCTCTCAGACACACACTGCAGGCTCACACTACACACAGATTTAAAAAATGAGCGCAGCAAACACTGCCCACACATGAACATACACACACATGCATTCAAATTCAAATTTATTTCGGTCCACATTTGAACTGTACTGGAGGGCATATGTTTCTTAAATGCAGAATGTAAGTCTTGTAAATATTATGTATTGGTAATGTCATGTAATAAAGTGCTGCACGTAACATTTACATATGAAAACTGAATAAATATGCAGTTAATTTTCATGGATGGTGAAAGCAGGATCCTTCCGAACAAACAGAACTATTTAGTCTTACAAAGACACAGCCAGGCATGGTTGTATCATGTGAACAAAGACTCATAACTGTCCAACGCACATTTAGACTCACAAAGCCTTAGCTCCGGTGCATGGAGCTTGTGCCTGACTTTTGTCACTCCCCGTGCAGGTGACTTGCAGGGCCATCGGCATCGGGGCGTACCTGGTCAGGCTCGGCCAGAGGACCATCCAGGTGGAGAACTCCCACATCATCCTCACTGGGGCTGGAGCTCTCAACAAGGTCAGTGTCACGTCAGTCCCTACCCCGAACCCTGGACGGCCTCTCACACTGGCACCCCAAAGCAAGGGGACAGGGGATCATCTTGTTTATTATCAGGGATATCCTAAAGGCAACAAACACAGGCACACCATCACAGCCATATTTACTGTGTCCCACCCTGATCGCATCCCATAGTCATCGCATTGTGACATCACTGATGACTCTCTCTCTGTCACTGGTCTCTCTCTCCCTGATGCTCTCAAATAGACTACCCATTTCCAACATTACTAGGACTGTACCTCTAGCCGCTTGGCTTTGTGAAATAAGTCTAGAAGCATCTGTGATATTACTCTCCCCGGCAGCGTGTCATACAGACCTCCTACAGAGCCAGGTCAGCTTTAGGGTGACCTGTCTGTAATGTGGATGGGGCGGTCCTGCCAGTAAGGCACAAAGAAATTGTGGGGACACACTCATCCACAGTCTGTAGACTTTGCATTGGGTGTGTGTGTGTGTGTGTATATGTGTGTGTGTGTGTGTGTGCGCATGTGTTTTCTGAGTGCGTATGCATGTACCAGTACCTTCACAGTACCTGGAGTACAACTGTTGATCCATGTATGTTAAATAGGTAGAAACCTCCTTGTGTGTGTGTTTGTGTGTGTGTGTGCGCGTGCACATGTCTGTGTCTATAAAATATCTGGACTTTGTTCCTTGTTTAAGTTCACTCTCTGGGATTGCCTTAGCTGATGTGTTTTGAGGTCAGTGCCTTTAAAATTCAGTGTTGCAAGTGTGACCTCTCTTGTCAGTGACGGTGTCACACACAGATGGACATATTTGTACAGCTCAGACACAACAAAACGTTTAGCTGTGGCAGGCATATGACATTGCCAAAGAGGTGTGCATATAAACTGGAACAGGCCGTGAATGCATATGTGCGTTTGGACCACTTCAGTCACACTAACATACACAAACTCAATTGTGCACACAGTCACTTCCATATATGTATGGAGAGAGCAATACTGTTAGCAGCAGACGGACAGACTGCTGGCACTTGGTATGCAGGAATTGAAGCGCACTCAATCGCGCACACCCCCCCACCACCACCTCTCTCTCTCTCTCTCTCTCTTTCTCCCTCCCTCCCCCCCTTTTCCCCCACCTCTCTCTCTCCCGCTAAAAAACGGCTTGCCGTGAAAATTGAAATAATGATAATGTGTCCCTCTCTGACTGCATCAAAGTATCACCACTTCAAAAAAAAGCCGGGAGGCTGGAAATGCAAATGACAGACCAGAGCAGATGGATCGGCCGCCTCGGTCTCGCACCCCCTGAATCTTAAAAGAGGGGCGGAGGGGGCGCCGTGGGGGCGGGAGGGGAGTGGGGAGGTGTGGGGGGAGAGAAAGAGGGATGGAAGCCGTTTCTGGGGTCGCCGTGCGTTTCTGAGCTCACAGGTGGTAAGGGACTGATTTATCCTTCGCCGATGCCCGTCGATAAATAGCTTCGCAATGGCGGGGCCCCGACGGTGCGGCACGCGTCTCGGAGACGTGCCGGGGTCAGGCCTCGCCATATGGAGGGAGCCGTAATCGGCCGCTAATCGGCGCCTCTGTTGACTGCCCATGTTTTACAGTTTGCATACAGTGGAGCCTGGTTACCGCACGCTAGCCATCTGCGCATGCGAGCTAGCGGCTCTCTCAATGCTACCTGCCTTTTCCTGCATCCTTTTTGACACACCCAGGGTACAGGAGCAAAGTTAGGCATGTGTCCGTGTGCAAGGGGCCTATGTTTCCTGCTGTCATTGTGCACTCAGTTTTTTGTTGTTTTTTTTTTTTTTTAAATGGCATCCCTCAACCAAGTAATTTAGGATCAAGCACATTTTCCCTTTTGCACAGAGAAGCCAGCACAGCAAAAAAAAAAGGTGGATATGGACCCCAGTGCATTTCAAAGTGAGTGTGTGTCTGTGTCTCTGTCTGTGTGTGTGTCTGTGTCTGTGTTTGAGTGTGTGTGTGTGTGTGTGAGTGTGTCTGTGTGTGTGTGTGTGTGTGTGTGCGTGTGTGTCTGTGTGTGTGAGTGTTAGTGTGTATGTGTCTGTGTCTGTCTGTGTGTGTGAGTGTTAGTGTGTGTGTCTGTGTGTGTCTGTGTCTGTCTGTGTGTGTGAGTGTGTGTGCGGTAGTGTGTGTGTGTGTCTGTGTGTGTGAGTGTGTGTGTGCGGTGTGTGTGTGAGTGTGTGTGCGTGTGTCTGTGTGTCTGTGTGTGTGTGTGTCTGTGTGTGTGTGTTTGTGTGTGTGTGTCTGTGTTTGTGTGTGTGAGAGTGTGTGCGGTAGTGTTTGTGTGTGTGTTTGTGTGTGTGTGTTAATGTCTCCCCGCGCCTCAGTTGGGGATCAGAGAATGGCTTTGACGCCGTTTCAGAGAAGTGTTTATTTGGTGGTGTAGCAGACAGTCAGTATATCAGAACATACTGCTTGCAGCTGATGAGCTGGTATCATTTCTGGTTTTGAGTGTTTTTTTTATATGTTCCTTCATGTGTGCAGGAAGTATGTTACAGGTGCACACTGTCCTGAAGTGTCTGAAGGAATTGTGGGAGTTGTAGTTGGATTTCCTCAATAAAAATTTGATGAGAGCTGATTAATTGTTCACGTTGTGAAAATTGTACTTGTTTACGTCTTTTAAATAATTATCAGTTATTTGCTATCATGCACTATTTCTACAGTTAATTTGTGTTGGAAAGCTCTATGTTTTTAATTGTCAGATTTTTTATGCTCATGGTGATTAAAACAACAGTGAATGTTGTACTTGTATGTATGTGTGTGTATATGTGTGTACTTATGTGTGTGAGAGTACTGGATAGGGAGGGAGAGCCACAGGCCGCACAGTTAAATAGCACTGTTCCCTTAACCCCGGCACCAGCAGGATGGTGTAACATATGAAATGGGAGGCAGAGTGAAACAAATTATAGCGGTGTCTTTGTGTTGTTCTTGTCTCTCTCTCACACTCTCTGTGTTATATATTTTCACACTTCAGTGATCGCCCCCACGCGCTCTCCCTCTCTGGTGCACTGGTACATGTTCTCTTTCCCTCCCTCCCTCCCTCTCTCCCTCTATCTCCCTCCCTCCCTCCTTCCACCATATCTCAGGTCATGTTGCAGCAGCTTCTGTGGAAATAATAGGACAGAAAGCGTGAGGTTGTTATTTGCATAGAAATAGCATGACGCCCCCGGCAGCTTGGGAGAAGGACACAGAGATCATTTGTCTAAAATTTTAATGAAAACTTTTGCTGAGGCAGAGATTTTTCCCCCCCTCTCTCAACCAACCCCCCCCTCCCCCCTCCACCCACTACACCCCCCAACTGCCACCCCCCAACCGTCCACCCTTCCGCTTGTTCGCCTCCCTCCCGCTCCTCCCTCCCTTGTCAGTGAATTAACGTGTCTCGATTTTTAAAATTAGATGACACGTAGCAAATCGCTGCATGCCGGAGCGCAATAACATGTAAATTTCAATTTGCCGGGTGCGCGAGGGGGAGCGGGGTGTTAGCGTTAGCTGCGGCCCGCTGAACAGGAGGCGGGGCCAGGCCCAGCCTGGGCCTCCTCCATTGTGCTGGTTGTCAGAACCAGCTGGGCCCCGGTGACTTCATCCCCAGCGCCCCTTTCTCTGTCTCTGTCTCTCTGTCTCTCTTTCCCCCTGAGCGACCCTGCTGGAGTGTGGGATGAGGAATGATCCTGTGAGAGGAAGAAGGACGGAGCAAGGCACATAGACGCACACAGACGCACACACACACAGACACACACATGTACAGGCTCTCTGTCAAAAGGCCACACCATTGCACATGCCCCTGAGATCCTACTGCCTGTTTGTGTGTGTGTGTGTGTGTGTGTGTGTGTTCGTGTTTGTGCATGCATGTGTGTGTTTTTTTTTGAGGGGGGTGGGCCACAGGGGGACTATAGGGGTTTTTGTTGGTGGGGGGTACCGTGGGTGCTGCATAGCTCTGTTGCACCTCTATGATGTCTGTTATCATAATGACATAACACAAACAAAAACACAGTAATGGGGTTTTGGAATGGTGCACCGTGGAAAGGATGTAGAGGAGAAATCGATTTCAATCGAGGGAATATGAAAAGGAGAGCATATTTTTGCTGCTAAAAATGCAGACTTGGTGTGTGTGCCTGTATGAAATGGATACCTTTCAAATACAATAGAACCTCAGAGACACAGAACTCAGGGCTACAGAAACGTTGGTCCACCAGATGCAGTGTAGACCCTGAAATGCCTTTTTAATTCAAACACTGAAGCTAAAAGGCAAGCATTAAATCGAAATGCTATTACACTTGACATTGGTAAAGATGCTAAATATTATCAAAATGAGAAAAAGGGGCATGCAAGACTCGGTGCTATTTGTAAACAATGCAGGTTTAGAAAATTAGAAAGCTGGCTAATACATTTGATGAGTGTGGATTGGAAACGGGTGGTTGTACAAATCCTTTTTATGAGGTAAATGACTAGCTAGCCAGGTAGTTGACAGGATAACTACATATAATTAAAAAGAAATGAAAATTAATTTGCCTGGATGGAAGAGTAAACTGAAAAAAGTCTTCATACTTTCAATTGATAGTGAAGGCTAAAAATAAAGTTGCCATTCCATAACTAGTGCAGAACCCAGAACCAATAACAAGCAGCAAGCACCAGCTCATAGACAACATATGTTTTCATGCATTGTTTAATGTATAATTTGAATAATTCTGGTGTGGTAATACTTCACTTGCTTTATATTCATATTCTACCTGTGTATCCCTATAAAATGTTTGAGTACATGGTATTTGAGGCCACCAGACACACATATGCTTTAAATAGACATTTATATAAGTATGTATGAATAAAATGCATTTAATATAATTCTTAGCAGTGGTCAAATGCAGGTACAGATGTGTGCAGATTTGTGCCTATATTGGTTGAGTGGAGCTGATTTGCTGGTTAATTTAAACAGAGGCTTTCATAAATGTGGTTGTATATGTGCTCAAATACAAACAGGTGTGTGTGTGTGTGTGTGTGTGTGTGTGTGTGTGTGTGTGTGTGTGTGTGTGTGTGTGTGTGTGTGTGTGTGTGTGTGTGTGTGTGTGTGTGTGTGTGTGTGTGTGTGTGTGGCGCACTTATCCATGCATGATTGTGTGTGTTGTTCTGAGCCCCTACCGCTCCATGCCCCCCCCACTCCTGCCCTTGACTTGATGTGACACTTTATGCTGTGTGGTGCGAGAGCCGACGCTGGGCCTTCAAGCTGCCGCTCCCCCCATGCGGTTGGACAGGGCATGCGGCGCGGTGCCAGGCCCGTTCCGGCGCTACCGCTGGCACAGAGGACGTGCGCCGGTGCCATCCTGCCCTCGCCCGCTCCACCTCCCGGGCAGGGCGGCCTCATTCCTCTCAACACTGTGGCGATGACGGCGGGAGACCAAACTGCCGTTCGGGAGTCTCTGTTTCTGTCCTTGCAGTTTTTATCCGGCCTGTGGGGGATGTGTGAGGGAGTGAACAGTGCTGACTAATGCTCCAGCAAAAGCACATTTCACCGTTACAGTCATGCGCTTTAAAGGAACGGTGTGCAGGTAGCTATCACCCACCCCATGTAGCTTCCCCATTCTGTCTTACCTAAGCATCAACTTCAGTTTTTTTTTTTTTTTTTTTTTGGCTCATAAAAATGATCCTGACTAGTTTCACGCTCTGATGTGGTGCAGCTCTGTCCATGGATGTGCTTTACTATTGAACCTGTGGACAGATCTCACAGTAGAGCTAGGTGCGTGAAATAATAAACCAAGCAAAGCCAACCAAATCCATCCTCAGGAACCTGCGGGCACCAATCACATTGGCCTGGTGTAATCAACAAAGCTGTTCAGGTTCTGTTGCAGAGATTGAGCATTTTGAGTCAAGACCCCCAATGTGAAACAGCTAAAGAGAAGGTGGTGGTTTTCTATGCAGGGCGCCCCCTGGCTGTCAGGAGGTGCTGGTGCGATGAGGGTCATTATCCACCATTCCCACTACAGTTTTGTATTGGCTTGAGTGTGGTTCCATGCCTTTGAACTATACTTGTAACTCAGAGGTTGCAGGTTGAGGCACTGCTGTTCCCAATTGGGACACTGCCAGTGTGCCCTTGAGCAGAGGTATTTAACCTGTATTGCTTCAGGAAATATCCAGTTGGAAATTTTATATACAGGATCGACTGTTAAAAAAAAAAAACCTGTATAAGTAGCTCTGAATGACAGCGCCTGCTAAATGCATGAATTCAATGTAACGACAGCCACGGAATGCACCACTGCTGCGTTCCATTCACCTGACGGCCAACAGGTATATCCCCCTCGACCCACAGCACGGATTCATTCGCTTCATTAGCAACAGAGGTTTTATCTCGCATCTCCAATGTAAAATTTCTCCATGAAGTATGGCAGGAGCATTCCTTTGCTCCCTCTCTTCTTTCCTCACCTCCTCCATCCCTTTCTCCCTCTTTCTCTCTCTCCCTCTCTCTCACTCCTGTGGAATATTAATGAAGTGGTGGTGGGGAGGCAGCGTGTGGAGGAGCGAGTAGAGCAGCCCGCCCGGGCCCCGCGTCTCTCGGTCAAGGTGACCGCAGCAGGCAGCCAAAGGCCCGGGGCAGAGCTGACAGCTTTAGGAGTGTGCCCGAGATTTGTAGCCAGAGACATAACCAATAACGGTAATAAAAAAATAAATGATGGCCGAAGAGGTTAAAGTAAAGTGTGAGAAACGGCCACCTCTCCCGCTTTTACAGAGGTGCGTCACCCCTGCACCCCCCCTCCTCCGCCACCCGCAGCTGCATGGCATGATGGGTAGGGGTTAATGAGCCCTGGGGGTCAGAAGGAGCAGTGGAGAAACCAAAATGAGCTCAGTGGCCCCAGCGCCATCCCTCAAGCACCACTCAGCGATACACACACACACACACACACACACTAACACACATGCACTCTCACACACGCACACACACACACGTGCGCGCACACACACTAACACAAATGCATCACAAACACAATCTTACACATATACGCAATGACAAACACAATCACACACAAAAAATCTCATGTAAAACATACCTCAAACATACAACCTTAAACATACTCAAACTCAAAAATACATTCAAACATTGTAAATGCATATACACAGTTCCAGTTACAAATGTTCTCAAAGCATGTGCATGCCAGAGTGTGTGTACGTGTGCATTTTTTCTCATTTCTGTGTTTGTGTGTGTGTTTGTGTGTGAATGCATTAACCGAATGACCCTGTCCACATGTTCATGCCTGTTTGTGTATATGTGCAAACTTGCCTGTGTGTGTATTTGGGTGTTTGTGTGCCTGTGCTTGTGCTTGTTTTATGTCTGTGTGTTTGTTTGTGTGTGTGTGCCTTTGCTTGTTTGTGGGTGTGTGTGTGCGCGTGCATGTGTGTGCCTGTGCCTGTTTGTGTGTGCATGCATGCGTGTATGTATGTGTATGTATGTGTGTGTGTGTGTGTGTGTGTGTGTGTGTGTGTGTGTGTGTGTGTGCACTCACCCCAGGTTACACTACTCATTGACTGAGCACACTGCTCTGGAGAAGGACTCTTTGTCACAGCACCTGTCGATAGTTTGGGGAATGGCGTGTCAGAGAGGAGAAACCTGGGGTATTAATACACACTGGAGGTTACAAATATCCCCCCAGGGCTGCCGTCCCAGGGCCCCCTGGTGACCGGTGGGTGACAGAGTGATCTTTAATACCCAATCGACGGTATTGACGTCCCGCAGGCTGGAGAGCTCTGGAGTGCGCCGCTGTGGGCCGCTCCGCTCCCTCTGTGAGGAAGTATTGACCCGCTGCCCTGGGACTGGAGACCCCAGCCCTGTTGACAGGGCCCTCATTCCTGAGCCGTAATGGCACCACGGTTTTGAGCCATAATGGCCAGATTAGCAATTTTCTGTAGGAGACTGCAAGGCCCCGCGGGGGACGTGGGCAGCTCTCTTGTATCTAAATGATCCTTCCTCTTCCCCAAATGGTCCTCGTTTTGTGTCGAGTTTTTGCCCTTTGAAAGGAAAATAAAACTCCTTTTTCCCCCCTGCTGTGGTTGTCGGGTCAGAGAAAAGTGGAAAGCCTTTGTTGATGCCATGTGTTCCGGGGTGGATGATGGGATTGAGTGAGTGAGTGATCACTATCGGTTGCAACCGTTTCACTGGAAACTGGGCTCTGGGCTCCCAAAACAGGAAGTGTCGATATGGTGGGAGCTAAAAGACAGGAAGTGAGTCTGCTTGGTTCCCCCCTTCCGCAGGTGCTTGGCCGGGAAGTGTACACCTCCAACAACCAGCTGGGTGGCGTCCAGATCATGCACAACAACGGTGTGACACACAGCACCGTCTGCGATGACTTTGAGGGCGTCTACACCCTGCTGCATTGGCTGTCCTACATGCCCAAGGTAAGGACCTCACAGCGGCATGCTCAGTTCAGCATCTTCTAGTGTGGATGCCAAGTCTTCATTCCAAGTCATCTTCGCTTCATTACAAGTCCAAGGTTTTTTCATGTTGCATTTGAAAAACAAAAATATAAGTATTGTAAATAGTAGATTGGGTTGAAATTTGAGCCAGTGTGGTTTATTAATTCAGACGCACCTCTTGGTTTTGCCTGTTGTGACCCAGTTTACACACCTGATATTGATCTCTACAAGGCCAAGTGTTTGCAGCTCACTGTTAATTTATCAATCTGCCATAGACCAGTGTTAACTTCAGATAAAGTTTATCAGAGACTGGGTCCATGCTAATGGATCTAAGTGCTTTTATTGTGGTAATATGTCTATCTCACAGTGGACGGTTTTACAATAAGGACACGGTCTCTCTCACAGAATGACTTTACAGTGAAGACGTGTCTGTCTGTCTCTCAGTGAGTGATTTTACAATAAGACCATGTCTCTTCAATAAAGTTTGATTTTACATTAAGGACGTGTCTGTCCCACAGTGTAACTCCAGCCCTGTGCCAATTCTCAATGCCAAAGACCCAATCGACCGGCCCGTGGAGTTTGTGCCCACCAAGGCACCCTACGACCCCCGCTGGATGCTGGCAGGACGTCCCAGCCAGAGTAAGTATGCATGGCCCGTCCCTTACCTCCAACGAGTGCAAAGCAAACTCCTTCTCTCTGCAAAGCCTGAGTATCCGCTTAGGGTTCCAGCAGCTAGAGTTTCTTCAGTTATCATGTGGCAGTGGTATTCAGTGGGGTGTGTGCCCCCCTGATGGCATGTGAAATACAGGGCTGGCATGAGACAGATGGAAATATTAAAATGATTTTATTAAATTTTTCTCTAAACACTTCTCTTAACACTTAACACTACTTTGACATGATTATGTCATTGTATTTTATATTTTATAAACCTAGCTGTGCAATAAGTTGCATCTGTTCAGTCATTGGTCGGTAAGCCGGAGCTGACAAATTTTTACCTGGTAGATGCAGCTCTGAAGTGAAAACTCCTGACCCTAAAAAAAAAAAAAAAGAAAAAGAAGAACAGAAAATACAATGGCAACTGCTTGCAGTGTGTTTGTGTGCGAAGCAGAGAATGGTATGTGAAATGCAGTTACCTCTCTCAGCTCAATCTAAGAGAGGTTATTTAGTGTTATTTTCATTCGATGTAGTTGTGCACCTTTCTGTCCCCATTCGCCTGTGAACAATGTACAGTAGAAAATAAAAGCCATGGAGGAATGGGGCAGCTTGACCTGGTTTCCTGTAAGCTACGTTAGGATGAGATAGCTGGTGCTACTACATGTCTTGCATATTAACACATTACACTTTTTATTTATTTAGTAAAACGGCATCAAGCCCTTGAAATCCTTGGTAGGCGGGCTCAACAAAAAGAGGAGAATATCACTGTCAGAGTGGCAGGAAAGTAAAGGTGCGCATGGAACTAAATGTCAATCAAAAGGGAGGAAAGAGGAGGCGGAAGCAGGCAGCCTGGGGGAGCCTTATGCTGCAGGATCTCACCGGGGCCTGCAGTCGCCATCTATCCCATTATCTCCTTCATCTGGACACGGGAAACGGACATCTCACTGTCTGCTTTCCCTTACCCTAGTTTACATAAATAGTCTGTACTGATTCGAGCCATGAGCTGACAAACTTGCATGCATGGACACACACACACACATAAGCACATGAGCGTATAAACACGTGCACATGCACACACACACACAGTTCTTTCGAGCTCGTAAGGGTCATTTTCCTTTTAATCATCACTTTTATTCCAGGTCATTTTTATGCTTTGCTCCCATCACACAAATGCTTGCAGCAGCAACTTCTAAATGGAGTGACTTCATATTTTAATTTAGTGCGTGCCGTTAAACGGAGGGGGTGAAAAACCCCGCTGATTTGCGGCGGTAAGTTCAAGCGGATATCCGAGAGGTTAAAAGCTAACGGTTGTTCATTGCGGTCGGACGGAGCGCCCGACGTTGCTCATCCTGACACGCCACTTCGGGCAGCCGGGTCTCGGACCATCGGCCAGACGCCCCGACGAAGAGATAATGCTGAAATTGATGGTCGTATTTCAGAGCAGGTCGAGTCGGAACAGATTATGGAAGGCTGTAATTGCGGCTCTGGTTCCTCTGAGTGGGGGGGGGGGTAGGATGGCCGTCTTTGTCGCGCGGAGGCTTAATTGAATGGTCACCTCCACAGCTGCTCTGACCGGGCTAACGCTGTCGAGGCTGGAAATGCTGAGGTGTGAATCTGGGTTCTCATTTGCTGAAAGAAAAAAGAAAAAAAAACACATTTGCTGTCTTCCACAAAGCCTGCTTTCAGGGCTTGGGTTTTCTGTGTTTTTTTTTTTTTGTCCTTTGGTAGGTATTAAAAGGTTTTTATTGATTTTGTTTGTGCAAATGAAGCAGTCCGGAAATGTGTTTCTCTTGAAATTTGTGAAGCTGTGAAGACGGGGAAATTGTCTATGGGACGTCTGAAGACAGAGCTGTTGTACAGTAATTGCCTTGTGTCTCTCTCTTTTTCACTGTCACTCTCTCCCTTTCTCTCCCCCTTCTCTCTCTCTCTCTCTCTCTCTGCTGGTACTAAGAGTTGAGTTGCAAACTTTATGAGTAAAATGTTTATTATCAATTCATTATTTTCAATTGATTAATAAAACAATAATAATACTGTTTCAGATTTCAATTTGTTCAACAGATAATAAAAATGGTCTGTGGTTGTCACTGTCTGTAGTGTTTAGTTGCCTTTTTGTCTTTTATAGATTTGTTTATCAATATTCTTGATTTGTGTTATTGACAGATAAATGAAGTCGTGATAATAAATGACTCTTACATGCATATGTTGAGCGGATACTGACAGAAACGTGTGTCTCCGTGTCGCCGTGTCTCTGCAGGCACGAAGGGTCAGTGGGTGAGCGGGTTCTTCGATCACGGCTCGTTCCTGGAGATCATGCAGCCGTGGGCCCAGAGTGTGGTGGTGGGCAGAGCCAGGTGAGCTTTCTCAAACCCGTTCTGCAGCTGCGCAGGCACGGCTGCAGTAACGCCAGACACAAGATCTCAGATGCCCATATGTGTAAATGGAGGGAAGGCGTTTAAAAAACGTATGCTGTGTGAGTCACTTTGGGTCGGGGTGTCTGCTAAATGCCTAAAGTGTGATAAAATGTCATTTAATGTAGCAGTTGTGGACTTGAATAAGCTGGCATTCTGTGCTGAAGACGGAGAAGAAGAGACGCCGCTTCTCTGAAACAGTGAAGACACAACGCCTGAACCAGCCTGCAGCCGCCACAAATCTGCAGCTGTTACAGTCTACATTACGTTTTATTATGTTCTAGGCACTTAGCAGACTCCTTATCTAGAGCTTTTATGTTTTGCACAGTATTGCTATGTCATACAGCTGGATATGTACGGAAGCACTTCAGGACAGACTCCTAAGGCATTATGCTGTACTGCTCCTCCCACAATTTCCATCAGCCACCGCATCATATTTACCACTGTGATGGAATACAACTTCCTCTTAGTTGACCTCTGACCCTTGATCTCTGTTCTCAGAAGCTAGACCCCAGGCCAGAGGTCTGGTTTTCAGAAACAAATATCATCTTTTAAAAATAGGACAGCTCTCTTTTTTTTTTTTTTTTCCACTGCCTTCTTTTTCTCGCCCAGATTTTTTTTGTAAATTTCTACAAAATAAATGGAGAGCTAGGGCCCCCTCCCTTCTCCTTGTCCTCATTTCTTTCTTTTCATTTCCATCCTTCCTCATATTTGCCTTCCTTCCTCCTCCTCCCGCGCCGTTTCTCTCCGCAATGTTCCGGAATAATGGGGGGAATAAAGATCGCGCAGTTACGGCGGGCGGAACGGCGTGTTCCCGCGTTGTGATCGGCCTTTGCTTGGCGGCCCGGGCCTGAAACGGCTCTCTCCACAGCCCGAGATGGGCCCATTTCTGCCTCCATTTTCCCTCAAGGAAAAAAACAACAATTACCCACAGGCTTTGAGAAGTCGTAGATGCGCAGGGGAAATGAAATGTCATCTGGCGGCTGAAGACATCCGTATGAGCTTCGCCTCCGAGGCGTCTGCTAGGCGTGCCGTTGATGGTGCTGCCGCATTTACCAGCCTGATGCTGGAGCACAGACTCTTCCCTAAGTGGTGAATACATTCGCACAGTCAAGGTAATAGAGCGTTCGCAGAGGACGCAATGAGGATTTAGACGAAATGAGAGTAAGACGTGAATACTACTTTCCTACTCTGTGATATATGTGGTGTGAGAACTGTGAAGAAGGATGTGTGTGTGCGCGTCTGTGTAAGGAGGGTGGGTGTGTGTGTGTGTGTGTGTGTGTGTGTGTGTGTGTGTGTGTGTGTGTGTGTGTGTGTGTGTGTGTGTGCGTGCGCTGTGTTTCTGGTTATACTGACAGGTGTGCCTCCCATTTCAGGCTGGGAGGAATACCCACTGGAGTGGTTGCTGTGGAAACCAGATCTGTGGAGCTGTCAATCCCAGCAGACCCAGCTAACCTGGACTCTGAGGCCAAGGTGTGTTTTCACACACGCACACACACACAATCTGATTCACACACATTCCTAAATAAACACACTCATACCCAGATGCAGATATATAAGCAAGCAAACTGATATGCACACACAAACAGACACACATAAGTATACATTCACAGAAAACAAATGGACACGCATACCCAAAAAACACACATTCATGGCAAACACACCCCATGCACACCTTCATACATGTGTTGAACACAGACACAAACGCACACACACACACACGGACAGGCGCACACGTGCACTTCCTACCTCCAGACAGTTTAAGCATTTCAAATAATATCTTCACGCAGGTCTGTCACACACACACACACACACACTGACACGCTGTGCTCCCCCCCATGCTCAGATCATCCAGCAGGCCGGCCAGGTGTGGTTTCCTGACTCGGCCTTCAAGACGGCCCAGGCCATCAAGGACCTGAACCGCGAGGGGCTCCCTCTCATGGTGTTCGCCAACTGGAGGGGCTTCTCTGGGGGAATGAAAGGTCAGTCCCTCTCAACCAATCACCACACGGCCACGCCTCCTCCTTCTGTCGGGTCAGGCTTCCACAGGCTCTGTCCTGTCCAGTAATTCAGACAAATGGTTCCACACGCACAAGTGACTGGTGCTTTATCATGGGTGGATGCACCTTTAACACCCCTCAGAAGCGCTCGGTCCTAATGTAACCACACTTTTTCATCTCGATCAACTTTCTGACTCCTTTACCCTGTTTGGAAACTGTTTTGGGTACATGTGAGGAGCGGTTGTATCTCTCCATCTTAAAAACTGGAGATATCTGTTATAATAAGTATTATCTATCAAATACAAGACCTATGTTTACGTTTTCCTCTGAACAAAAGGATGAAATTATATTTGTTAGATTTTGAAAAATAATAGTAAGTAATAATAATTACACTCTGTTCTGTTGATGGAATGTTCCGGATCACCCCCTTCTGTCAGCACAGCATTATTCTTTCCCTGCTACATGATTGCAGGGAACTTTGGACCACGGGCTGTGTCACAACAGACAGAATGAATACAACATGAGGAAAAAAAACACAAAAATGAAAAAGAATCCTGACATATTGTTGCAGTTCCATTTTTCAGCGTTTGATTGAAGGAATATTCCAGCATTAGTTTTATCTCTGGGTGTTACAAACCCACCCCCTCCCCGCCTGCAGACAGCGCAGTGACGGCAGCAGTTTGAAATGCGTGCCTGTCCGCCGACAGCCCGTCAGCCCTCGCTTTAATAGCTTTTTAAAACGGGAGACAGCGAGGTGTCAAACAAGCCACTGTTTAATTAGTTTTGTTTGTCCTGCTCGACTCGCCGTAGTCATGGACCGCTGGGCGCGCCCCCGTTGGCAGGGGAGGGGGGATGCAGGAGGGGAGAGGAAAGAAGGGTGCAGCGGCGGATGCACTCCACCCCATTACGGGACAGTAGGACTTTAGGGGGTAGGGGCTTGGGGGTGCTGCTGAGAGAGCTATGCCATTCACCCGAATCAGTGAATCGTTACCTTTTTTTTTGTTGTTTAGAAACAGGCCGGTATGAACACACACAGACTTAGACTAGAGGCGTGGTGTCTGGCAGTAAATTCATCATGACCCTGTAACATCAGTAATGCTATCATTTACATTACATGGAAGCAACAGTTAAAGAAGCCGCGGGGTGCTGGGAGAATGGCAATACGCAGTTCATATGGCCTGTCTGTAGATGGCACAGAGGCTGTGTGCTGGTGCCAAAATGGCTGTTCCCCCAGTGTTTTTGTAATTGTGTGTGTGTGTGTGTGTGTGTGTGTGTGTGTGTGTGTGTGTGTGTGTGTGTGTGTGTGTGTGTGTGTGTGTGATGCGCATTAACAGTCTGTGTGTGGGATCTGGATTCAGGGAATTTTTTCATTTCTGTTTGTATCTGGGTTTTGTATTTCTGTGTTTTTGTCCGTGTTTGTGGGCTGTGTGTGTGTTTTTGATTTGAATTGTGTTTTTTTTTTTTTTCTAATCTGTGAGTGCATTTTTCTGCATGTTGTCTATGGTTCTCCATTCCTGTGTTTGTGTCCTGTGTGGCTGTGTTTGGGCCTGTCTGTATTTATATGTGTTTGGAGCTGTGTGTTTCATTGTCCCCGTGTTTGCGCGCTGAGTGAATTTTTTTTTTTTTTTTTATCTGTGTTTGAGCTGTGTGTTTTTCTGCCTCTGTGTTTGTGCAGTGTGTAAATTTCTCTGTTTTTATCTGTGTTTGTGTGGCAGAGCTGATCCGTGTGCTATAACAGGACTTTGATTATTCACAGAAAATGTTTTAGATTGGCTTTGTGAGGGAGGGGAGTGGTGCAGAGAAATAAATAAATATGTAAATAAACAATTACGGCACCCCTCGCTGCACACACCGCGAGGAGCCAATCGCTGTGTCGGCCAAACGACTTGGAAATTGTGTGTAATGAGTAGGAAAAGATTAGAGGCAGCCCTTGCTAGGCTGAAAATTGACATTAGTAAAAGAAAACTCTTTACTAAGCGGCCTGGGCGGTCTAATTTAAGAGGGGGGAGAGAGGAAAACAAATAAATAAAAAAAAAAGAAATGTAGAGAGTAGCCATGTCTGTTTGGAGCACATCCCCCGTCACGTTTTACAATCTTACCGCAAGTTTATACAGCATAACGCAAAATTAAATTATTAGAGGCTGGAAATGGCGCAAGGGAAGAGCCATTTTGGAGGATGTTTATATGGGTGAACCCACGGTGACCCGTGCAGCCGAGACGCCATGCGTGAAATTCACTGGGAATGAACTCGGGAGTACCTGCCTGGCACCACACATAACCACAAGCACACACTGCTGGCACTGCTGCAGAATATTCACACACTATGGAGTATCATATAAACACACACACACACCCACACACACACACACCCACACACACACACTGCTGGCACTGCTGCAGAATATTCACACACTATGGAGTATCATTTAGATACACACACTACTGCTGGAGTATCATATAAACACACACACACACACACACACACACACACACACACACACACACACACACACACACACACACACACACACACACTGGCACAACTCACTGCCTGCTGCAAAATATACACACACTACTGCTGGAGTATCATATAAACACACACACACACACACACACACACACACACACACACACACACACACACACACACACACACACACACACACACACTGCTGCCACTGCTGCAGAATATTCACACACTACTGCTGGAGTATCATATAAACACACACACACTACTGCTGGCACAACTCACAGCCTGCTGCAAAATATAAACACACTACTGCTGGAGTATCATATAAACACACACACACACACACACTACTACTAGCACAGCTCACAGCCTGCTGCAAAATATAAACACACTACTGCTGGAGTATCATATAAACACACACACACACACACACACACACACACTACTACTACTGGCACAGCTCACAGCCTGCTGCAAAATATACACATACTACAGCTGGAGTATCTTTCAAATACATGCTGGAGTTTCATTCAAATTTACACACCACTGCAGGAATGGCACACAAATATGCAGCAAAATATGCAGACACTGCACGACAAATACATGCGCTACGGCCTGGCATTTCATACTGGACACTGCAATAAATATACCAAATACTGCTCAGTATGTCATGCTAGGTACTGTAAAATACACAGGCTACTGGTAGTATGTCATACTGCTAACTGTAAGAAATACACACACTACTGCTTGCATGCCGTACTGCAAAAAAATGCATATGCTACTGCTGGCGTATTGGACTGCAAAAAATATACACGCTGCTAGCATGTCACTCTACCTGCTGCATCAAATATACACAAATGTACACCGCAGAGAATGTCTGCCGTTCAGCTCTACCACAAAAAGCTCTGCCTTTTGGGTGTTTGTGCAAGTGTGTGCATGCATGCATGCGTGCCTGTGTGTGCGTGACAGACCTGTGTGAAAATATTATTTGAAATGCTTAAACTGTCAGGAGTTGGGAAGTGCCGGTGTGCATGTTTAAGACTGTGTGAGAGGGGGTGTGTGAGTGTAATATCTGGAACCAGTGCAGTAACGCTGAACCCCCCTCTCCCAGACATGTATGACCAGGTGCTGAAGTTCGGGGCCTACATTGTGGATGGGCTGCGGGAGTACCGCCAACCTGTGCTGGTCTACATCCCTCCCCAGGCCGAACTCCGGGGGGGATCCTGGGTGGTTATCGACCCCACCATCAACCCCCGACACATGGAGATGTACGCTGACAAGGACAGCCGGTAAGACCCCGCAGGATGCAGGAAAACGCACTGCGTGTTTGTTTAGCCTGTGCTGTGGGCGGAGTAAAGGGAGGTCTACAGGCTGGGCACAGTCACACAGTCTGTAACATCACTTACAGAGTCTCTCTCTCTCTCGCTCTCTCTCTCCTTTCTTGTGTCCTTCACTGTATCATCTATCAATATGAGTTTCAGGCTACTTATGCATGTGTAAAATCACTGTCATCCTTTTTTATGCTATCGATAGATTAATAAAACAATAATATTTGAGCCAGTAAAGGGATAATACAAAAGGTCTCCATATCTCCTCTTCTCTCTCTCTCTCTGTCTCCTTCTCAATTCTCAATTCAATTTCTATTTTAATAATGCTTTTATTGGCATGACTGCATATAACAATATTGCAAAAGCAATTAACAATGAAACAAGACATAAAACATAAATATACAGCTGCAATTAAAATAAATAAACAATGAAAAGGGAAACGGATAGGCGAGGTAAATGATAAACAATGGTCATAAAAACGGTTCTAAAAATAGAAACAATATGATGATGTCTCAAATTGGAGTCACTTGTTGACTCATTTTATGACCGCCAACCCTTTTCTCTGTCTGCCACACTTTTGACAAAGCCAGAATCATAACTTACAAAAGGCATTTTCAAAACTCTACAACTAACGCTAGGGGAGCGAGGTTCCACTGAATGAGTAATGGGAGGAGCTGGCATATAATATCAGTGACTCATTTTATTTGGACCAATGACTACGTTGCCTGTTGAGGGGGGAAAAAAAGCCATTTTGGTTCAAACAAGTCAGTGATTGGCAGCTCCATGTGGCTCCGCCCTAATGGAATATGAGATTTATGAAACCTGATTTCAACCATTACTGCCCACAGCTTCTGTGCATGACTCCGTAACCCCTGCTTCCAGCCAATCCAACCTTTTCTTTCATCTGTAAAGCAACTTAAAATGTATACATTTTTTTTTACATATTTACAGTGACATTACAATAAAACTTTAACTTGTCCTGTAGTGGAGGAGTGCTGGAGCCAGAGGGCACAGTGGAGATCAAGTTCCGGAAGAAGGACCTTGTGAAGACTATGAGGCGTGTGGACCCAGTGTATATGAGCCTGGCGGAGAGACTGGGTGAGTGTGCCCATTACATTGCATTACACTACCTAACATTACATTGCATTACACTACCTAACATTACATTACACTACTTTACATTACATTACATTACACTGATGTAAAGTAGTGTAATTACATTACAACTTTGCATTACATTACATTACACTGCCTTACCTAATATTACATTACACTAACTTACATTACAGTACACTGCTTTGCTGTAAATTACATTAGACTAACTTACATTACATTAAACTACCTAACATTACATTACACTACTTTACATTACATTACATTACACTGACTTACATGTTCAAGTTTGTTCATGTCCTTCTGGAGCTTTGCTGTCTAGGGCTGTCACAGGGTGGCTTCATCTGCCCCAACCCCCTCCCCATCCCCTAACCCTGCCTTCTGTGCCCCCCTCCAGCCTGGTCCCTTTTGGCACAGCCTGGTGCCCTGAGAGAGTTGGTCCTGGAGGCCCTCTGGTTTCTGGTGCTCTTCCAGTCAACAGGCAATTTAGACTGTAGATGAACCAATGGCTAGATTAATGACCATGCTTACAGATTAGAATCACTACTCCCGCTAGTTTCTTGCACCACACCAAAGGGGTTAATATGGGGATGCCCCACGACTGCAGTCCTGCAGAGTGCCAGAGTCTGCAGGTGTTTGTAGCTTCCCCTCCCAGCCGTTTTGGGCCTTTGACACAAGGTGTTTGGGATGCTCCTGGAAACGCACAGCATAGGAGCAGCCTGCATGTTTGTCCTCCAGGACCGGAATTTCACACCCCTGGGTAAGGGTCAGAAAGACAGGGGTCAGGAGCAGAGAAGCAGGGCGTATAATATGTAAGTTCCACATTGCACCGTTTGGAACGGGTGGCTGCGGGCACTGTCACACCGTCATTACCGCTCCTGTCATCGCCGGCCACTACTGCTGCCTGGAGCCCGTCTGTTTGTTTTCCAAAGCGATTCTGCCCCGAGCCCGGCGAAAACAATCACAGCCACAGCCCACACCCCCGTTGCCCCCCCACTCAGCCCCCACAAGGACTCGGCTCGGGGATGGGTCGGGGGGGTGGACGGGAGGAAGTGATCAAGCAACCCTCTCGCACAGCTGCTCTTTAAAACATCCAAAGAGCCCATTCCATATTTTTTTTGCTTGTTTGTTTTTGTTCTTTTTTCCCCCTCCTCCAGAAATGGGCAGTCAGACAATTACGAAAATGATCATAAACGAGGGAGAGGTGGCTGTAGAGGAAAGAGGAGCGGAGATTTCAGTATCATAGATAACACAATGGGGTGCATAATTTCAACTTTTTTTCTTCTTCTTCTTCTGCCTGTCCTCATTTTGCCAACTCCCTCTCTCACGCTCTCTCAACCCTTCTCTCTCTCTCTCTCCCTCCCTCCCTCCCTCTCTTCTCCACCTCTCTTTCTGGCTAATTTAAAATTTGTCAAACCCGGGTCTGTTCTGGATGGCTGGCCTTTGATATTTTGCGCACTCCATTTGGCACAAACAAGCGGTGGGGCCAGTTCCTGCTGACTGCTGCAGAACCGGGGCTGGCTCCATTTATCCTGCCCCCCTCCGCCTGAACGCTTCCTCATTACAGTGGCCCTCGCAGGGTTAACCCCACCTGCGCCCCCTCCCCAACCCCCCACCCACAATGCACATTCACACCAGGGCACCTGACATCCATTTCACACAAGCCTGACCATGGACATAGAACCACTAGCTTAATGACCGCAGATATGCAATGACTAGCCTAATGACCATAGAAACAGAATGACTAGATTAAGATGACCATAGACAGTGTTGCAGTGTTTCTGTCTGACCATAGATACAGAATGACTAGTTTAAGATGCCCATAGACACAGTGTTGCAGTGTTTCTGTCTGAACCATAGATACAAAATGACTAGTTTAAGATGCCCATAGACACAGAGCTGCTTTGTTTAATGACCATTGATACAACATGACTGAATTGCATTGAATTGCATCCTGCAGAACTATTTGACTGACTAAATATGATTAACGCTGGTGTGAAATACCGTCTTTAATACGATGTCTAGAATGAGGTTCTAGATACTGCACAGTCCTGTTACAGAACATCATACAGAACATCACTGATAGTTATGTTTGTGTCATATTTGTTTGACAAGATGGGTACACTTCTGCTAACCCATTGCCACCCTTCTTGACCAACTCTCCGGTAAATTTATATACAGCAAAACTTTTTGTTTTCAGATCTAGCAGGGCAGACCGTGAGACCGTATCGCCACACTTGAGACGCTGTGTCTTAGCCAGACAAACCCAGTGATCTCTGCACTGATACCAGGGTTCTTTCTCCCTTTAAAGTGGGCCATCAGTGTGTGGTACATGTAGAGGTGATGTGGTACACATAAACACCCCTAGCATGTTTAATTTCTCTGTCGTTTGAGGGAAAACGACAAGAAGAACTAATTTCCCTGCTCATGTCATTGTATACTCTTACGTTCCTATACAAGACATGATAAAAATTCAGTTATTTATTATTTTTCATGTTCATAAACCTGACAGTGAAAGCAATAGACAGTAGCTCTTATTCTAAACCTTCTTTCCCTCTGCCACTTCTCTCAGCAAGACATCTGGGGTTAAAAACTCACACCAGAACACTGTGTCATGATGAAAATAAGTATATTTACCTTCAAAAGAGTTTGGTGACACTGATCTCAAGCCATGGTACTGGCATGCCGTGAGATCCTGTGTGAAGTAGAGCACTGTGAAAATCACTCGCTTCAACAGATTATTTTCCAAATGAAAGCCATGAGTGTTTATTATAAGAAATTATTCATGTCAGTAAATATGGAAGATAAAAAAAAAAAAACCTTTTGGATAATAACACAGCATGTCATTTTTATCCTATCAACTCTATAATTAATTCCAACCAAATAGTTTTCAGTGTCCCAACACCGGTTGCTGCTTGTTCTGCATAATTATTTATTGATTTGTTTTGTCAAGGGATTTATAATGTACTTATATTCATGTCACTTAAAGACTAAGTGAAAGGAATAGCCTATTAAATCTGAATCTACCCAAATTCTGACTACAGGCTACAAAATTTGAACACATCACAAGATTAAACCTCTGAATTCACATGGTAATTCATAGTAACACTCAGTTTTGTAGGTTGTGTAAATCTGGTAAATGTAGTATGCAGGATGGGGGTGTTTTGGGAAGGGGGGAGGGTGGGTCCCCAGGACAGTGTCTTGTTTTTGTTTGTGTGTGTGCATGTGTAAAATAACACTCCATCTCGGCAGTAACTGTTAACATGTTTGTGTGGTGAAGACAATGTCATAATTACCCACAGTAAGATAACAATATGCAGTGTGAGTCACTATGGCACAGATTCTCATACATCTGATTATAGATCTATAAAACATTCAGATAGTTCTGTTCCATAGCCTGCTGTGTATCCAAATATAATGCTTATGTATGTGTTGAGTGCCTGTATAACATTTTATATGTTTGTGTTTCTCCCGATATGACATTGACAGAATTTGTATTTTTGTCCTCTTCATTTATGGTATACATATGTATACATACGTGTGTGTTTGTGTGATTGTGTGTATATCTCTCCATGTCTCTGCAAAGCACTGTGTGTGTCTGAGTCCCAGTATTTGTGTGTATGAGTGTCTGTTCCAGAATGGCATTGTGTGTGTGTGTGTGTGTGTGTGTGTGTGTGTGTGGTGTGTGTGTGTGTGTGTGTGTGTGTGTGTGTGTGTGTGTGTGTGTCGGTAAGGTATTATCTTGCTCAGTGGTGAGTGTAACCCTTTCCAGTCCATTCCCAGGGGACATGTGTCAATCTGGCCGCCCGCAGATCAATCAGTGCCTGATTATTCTTTTCATTCTGCTGCAATTGATTTTATTCTGGGCTGAAAATAGGTATCAGCTGTCACGGCCAAGCGGCTGGCTGAGCAGCGGCCTGCACACAGACTGACGGATTGGTTCTGACAGAGATCAATCTCACAGCTGATGGGCAGGGAGGCTGGGGAGCAGGGAGCTAGCACAGCATTACTGAGAGCAAAGCCATCAGCACCCCACACGCACACGCGGGGTCTCACACACACACACACACACACACACACACACACACGTACACACTCTCTCACACACTCAAACATGCACGCGCTCTCTCACGCATACATACATGTACATGCACACTTCACATATACAGACATACACAAATACAATGCATATCACACAGGGCTAAATTCATAACTGAAATCATAATATATACACAAACACACACGCACACACTGACAGCTGGTCTGTGCTCATGTCCAACTTCAGAACTGCTGTATAGAGTTAAGCCTACCATCCCCACACCACTAGAGGCTCAAACACAGAAGCCCACACCACTGAGGCCTCAAATCTACACACTCACCTGTGCCATTATGAGGGCTCATAACAATATTTTCACAAGGTGGCGCAAGTCGACCCCGGAAGTTGAATTACAACAGAAATTTTCATTGCTAAATCGTGCTGCGTTGTGTAGGTTGTCCATTCAAACTCGCTAATTCAACTGACTGAAACATTCAAAAATGCTCTTTTAACGTTTGTTTTTGTACTGTCATTTTACTGTCCTTTCATGTGTTTGTTGCTGAATGAATTAACATGGCTAATTTTGCATTGTGGCACTGGAATGAGAACACCGGCACCGTGCCACTCTAACTTTCTTATAACTTTTTAATGCTCTAATGGCAGTCTCAGCTCTCCTGCATAATTTGTTCATTGTGTACAACGGCAAAATACTGAGCTGCCCAAGTAGCCTAAGTCACACTGCGCTGTTTATTTAGCCACAGCAATGTCCAAGACACAGAACGGGCTCCACCATGCCCACTGCATCTGTGCAACTCACTGCTATCTAAGAGGCATATCTAAGAGCATTTTTTTCCCCAACTGGAATTCTTCCATTTCCCCGCTGTTCAAGTCATGGTCCCATCTAATCCGTAATTATTTCAGGTGATTTTTAGCGCCGGGGTTAGTTAGCTAAGTAATTACTGGGACAATTAAGCACTTAAAGGGCAGACAGGATCGAACAGCTGCAATGGCATCGACTGCAAAGGAACAGACGAGGCCTGCCTTTTAATATGAAGTATTTCTCTTCTATTAATATCATTTCTATTTTTAAAAAATGTGTGAATGTACTGGAGAGAAGGTTGTGACAGAATTTGAAGAAGGCACGGACACACTCATACACACTCCGGTCCTCCACACATTCGGCCCCCCCTCCCTCTCGCCTCCTCACCCCCCCACCCCACATCTGTCTCTCACTTCAGACTTTCTTTTTGTGCTGGTGTTCTCTGGGGTCTCTTGGAGAGAGGGAGCGATCTTTACAGCCGCGGGGCCTCAAATTGAGCAGAAAATAGACATTGACATATTTGTTAATATCATCTTAATCACTGTGGGGCTTTGCTGGCAGACAGCATTGACCAAGAGGGGTCTTGCCCGAGCTGTTCTGGTCTTAACCTTCCTTGTGTGTGTGTGTGTGTGTGTGTGTGTGTGTGTGTTGTGTGCTGTGTTTGTGTGCTGTGTTGTGTTGTGTTGTGCATGCATCTGTGTGTGTGTGTGTGTGTGCACGCGCAAACTTGTGCACATACAAGCATTGTGGTCTTAAACTATTTAGGTCTTCACCTATTTAGCATGTTTATACAATGTCTGGAGATATCCCAGAAACTTTCTGCTATTTTTGTTCATGGTAAGGTGTCAGAAAGTTGGAGTGGGCCCCGGTGTGACCCCTCTGTAGGTGAGGGATTTCACAGTAATCCAGTAATCTTAGCCTCAGGACTAAGTGTCTGCTCCCCCTGTCCCTTCAAATCTCAACAGGAACTCCAGAGCTCAGCCCGTCTGAGCGCAAGGAGCTGGAGACCAAGCTGAAGGAGAGGGAGGAGTTCCTACTCCCTATCTACCACCAGGTGGCAGTGCAGTTCGCCGACCTCCACGACACCCCGGGTCGCATGCAGGAGAAGGGAGTCATAACGGTCAGTCCTGCCGCTGACAACCCAAATGCACATCACCTCACACTGTGTGCGGCGCTTCCCTATGAGGCAGTGAAGCCAAGTTACAGAATCTGTCTCTTATTGGATGTTGGGAATTGTTGGTGTATCATGTGACCTTTTGGGAGGAAGTGATGTTTCATGTGGTGCAGCACTTAAACCTTCCTGTCCAGACACAAGGCAGCAGAGATGTGCACATTAACTGAACAGAAGGCCTGATCTGACATGTTTTTTTTGTCAGTGTAACATGTGGTACCACTTTGTTTGTTTTTAACCTTTTTTTGCATCAGATTTTGAAGTTGTAAAGATATAATAAGCTGCAGAGTTTATTAAGTGTTTGGACACATTGTCTGTGAGTTTTGTATCTGTGAGGTTCTACAGTTTAGGCCAAGTCTGGCTGCTGTTGTGAATTTGCCAGTAAACCTAAAAAAAAAAACATTAAATGACAAGCAAAGATGCAGTGTTCTGATTGGTTGCCATGTGTTGCAGGACGTTCTGGAGTGGCGCACCTCCCGGCAGTTCTTCTACTGGCGTCTGCGGAGACTGCTGCTTGAGGACACAGTGAAGAGGAAAATCCAGGCGGCCAATAGTGAGCTGACGGACGGCCAGATCCAGGCCATGCTGCGCCGCTGGTTTGTGGAGGCTGAGGGTGCGGTCAAGGTGAGTGGTCAGGAGCCCCAGCCTCACATACCCACCACAATCTATCACTCTGCGTTTACTTAATCAATTAACACAGCTGATTTCACAGTTAACTCATCTCAGCTGGTTCCTTGGGTCTGAATTGGTGCCTGATTTTAAGGTGAAAACAAAAACAAGCACATTCTGTGGCTGCTCTGTACTGTCTTGGGCACAGATCTGTTTAAATCAGAACTGTGGGTTCAATAAATGATGCTAAAATGTCCGAGAGAGTGCTGAGAATGTGGACAGGATGCGGAAGAGTGCGTTTCCTTGGTGACCGAATGGCCACTGCCCTGTCCAGCAGCACAGTCTCTAATGCCCTTAGGTATGACTGAGCAGTGCCAGCACCATCTATTAGCAGCAGTCAAACGGCCCCACTAACGCCCATGGTAGTCCCCACCCCCCTCCCCGAATCTCTGTGCCAACATTCCTGCAGCCAGCAACAGCCCTGGTGGATTGTTGCAAACTGAACGGCATGATTCAAAACTCGGAAATCCCCCTCCTCCCCAAGACTGCAGCAGCCCTGCAGCCAGGCAGGGCCCCCGCCAGGAAATGGTGTTAACCTAGGGTGTGGGGAGGGAGAGAGAGGGGGTGGGTGACAGGGTACGAGACCAACGCCAGGCAGGGGCAGGGCTGCGTGATGCAAGGGCCGAGGCCCCCTGGCCGGCCACCGGAGCAACTGCAACACCAACAACAAACCTGTACCCAGAGGTTACGGAAGTGTCCCTTGCCCTCCAGACTGTGCTTTTGATGGCTGCTGAAAAAGAGCAGGAAGGAGGGGGGGGAGAGAGAAAGGGATGAGAAAAAAGGCCTGGAGACATGCCAAGTTCCCAAGGTGGTGTACAAGTATCTTTGGAAGCCGGCGTCTTGTTAGCTAATACATTACACCAATCAGGGCGAGCTATCTTAAGCTACAATTAATCTGCACCCTGGCACGCGCTGATAGGACAGCAACACGCTGTTTCTTAATTAAAAGCAAACGGATTAAAAATGATTAATAACGGTATTAAATATTCTCATGGACTACAAGCATGGGGGAATATAGCTTTCTTATGCGGGCTCAAAACGGAGAAGTCATTAACGCTCTCGCAATCTTCATAAGGCACAGCTTTCCTTTGTTTGGGATCAGAAGTTGCTTACCTCATGAATATGCATTTCGCTATCGAGTTTGGTCAAAAAAGGTGTCAGTGTGTGGCGTTTGGTCCCTTTGGCTCCTTTGAAACTTGTTGACTTTTGATATGGACATTTTCCAGGTCTCTTTCATTCTCGTGTCCACGTTTTAACGCTCTCCTGCCCAGGAGTGTCACAATAACTCATTTTTTATTCCGTGCGCGTGGTCAAAACAACATGTGATGTTTGCGCAAGTCTGGATCACATCAAAAAATAATGAAATTATGTCATTTTAATTGCACAGAGAAACCTTTACCAGACTTTAATCAAATATACAAGATGGCATCTAATAATCTATTTAAATGCATGGCATTTTTTGACAGTAACCTTGAAAATGGGTTTCAATCCTTGATTGTCTGTTGAATGAGTATGATCTGAGAAAACAAATACTGGTTTTGATATCTCCTTTTTTGACAAGAAAATGCAACAGAATGTGAAAGTTCAAAAGAGAATGGTTGTTAAAGAGAACGGATTGTTATTGCCTGATGCTCTGCAGTGTTTCATATCAAAGATTACCCTCTTTAATCTGCATTCCACAGCCGAAGGTAACTTTTTTGTAGAGCATGGATCAGAAATTTCAGGGTGTTCAGTATGCTGTGTTTAATCTTTAATTTATTTGTTAATATGAAATACAGTGCAGTCAGAAATGTCTCTTTTTATTTTGCATTTTGTCATTTTTGACAGCCGGTGTAGTCAATAATATTGTCACAGGCATATAGGTTCATGACATTTTTCGCCTTTGCCTTACCTTTCTCCAGCACATAGTATGGATATGGCGATTTGGGGGCCGGGGGATGGGGTGTAGCATACAGAATTAGGAACAAGGTTATTTTATTGTCATCTCTGTAAAGGGGGACTGATTTTTATGCCGAGACGAAATGAAAACAGGTACCAGACGGTCATAACAGAATTCTGTTTAGAAAGCAATTACCGTAGCGCCTCTCCAAATTGATTTCATTTGCGGAGGCGGAGGCGGCGGTTCTTCCTCGGCTCTCTCTTCCAGGTCTGCCCGTGCGCCAACCAGATTCCTATCAGAGCTGCGTCCGTCTCTGGGCCTCGCGGAGCGCAGGATAACGGGGAGGCTCCGGGCTTCATATAAAGATAAAAACGACGAGGCCTCCGTTCGGGAATGCATATAGAATGGCCTTTTCCCTCAGTCACGTGCCGGAGCGATGATCGACACAGATGGCTGATCCCCCGCGGAAGGACGTTCTTGGCGCATCTTAGACCATCATTATTGTAAAAATGAAACACCGCGTGATATTTGGCGGGCGTGTCCAAAGCTTAAATGGGGGAGTGTCCCAATGGAGACCGAGCCCCTGTCATGGGGCAGGGTCATAATTTCTCATGTTGATCAATGGATTCAGTTTTTTGGGAGTGCTTTTAGTGTCTGTTGCATAATAAATAGTGGTTTACTATGATACAGTATATAATTAAGCTTGTCTTTTAAGTCAAGTTATCAATGTCAGGAGACACCCTGTTTAAATAAAAGTATAAAGGTTAAATGAACAGTTATCACTCCATAATTGTGACTGTAAAACACTTTTTTCCTCATAATATACAGCAGTTATCAGTCATTCGTTTATAATATCCACAGAGAGTCATAATCTTCTGCGTGGGGCTTAAATTTAATAAGAAGGCCGATTCTTGAAATATGCATAACGGATAAGGTCATTGTCTCTGTGCTGTACTGTGTGCCCATGGCATGGGCGTCATCGATGTCAGCTAGGAGTCTGTGAATGACCACGTTTCCTCCACAGGCCTACCTGTGGGACAGCAACGAGGAGGTGGTGGGCTGGATGGAGAGGCAGTTGGCAGAGGAGGAGGGGGCCCGGTCCGTCATCGACGAGAACATCAAATACATCCGCAGGGACCACATTCTTAAGCAGATCCGCAGGTGAGCGCTGCTCCCGCTTCATTTCCCAGCATTCATCTTGCATTTTTAATGTTCCCGTCTGACACACAGCCATTGATGGACACACAACAGCTGCCATTCCCAAGCATGTTCGGCTTCTGCTGTAGATTCTTTGAATAGATTGAGTCTGTGTGTGATTCTAATTAGACCACTGACTGTAGAGCCATTCTAGTCTATAGTTGTATGATTCTGGCTCTCCTCTTCTTGTAGATTTCTGCGTGTAGCACTTGATTTGGCTGTTGACTGTTACTGCCATTGTACTCCTTAAGTTTTTATGGTTCTGACTCTTCTGTTCTTCTTATTGGTTGAGTGTAGCTTTTTATTTTTTACAAGTGACCACAGAGCCAAGTGAAATCATTAAAAAAAAAAAAAAAAAACAAAGCATATTTTATGCATGGTTTTTGGCCTCCTTTTCTTTCAATAATGTGTCTCTTAATGTTTAGGTTGACCCATTGTATTCCTAGCATTTCTGTGGTTTTGACTCTGTTTTTTTTTCTTCTTTCAGCTTGGTCCAAGCCAACCCCGAGGTGGCCATGGATTCAATCGTACACATGACGCAGCATATCTCCCCCACTCAGCGGGCAGAGGTAGTGCGTATCCTCTCGACTATGGACTCCCCCACCTCTTCATAAAGGCCCCCGCACCTCCCTCCCTCCCCCAGAAATACACCGGACAGAAGTACTTCACATGCTCAAACACACACACACACATACACACACACACACACACACACACACACACACACTCTACCGCCTCAGATAAACTCCTTAAATCCAATGTGCCGTGCTGGAAACTGGGGCTGGAGGAGCCAACATGGTGCATGTGGAATGACGCTGCTTCACTGCTGGTGCTGCCCTGGATGGCGTGAGCTGTTGGCCATGATTCTCAAGGGAGCAAGAGGTGTGGCTGGGTTCTTCTAGGGACCGACTGCCTTAGGTGAACCCAGTGGATCCATAACCTAGTGCACATTTTCAAAAGTTATCGCGATTGTATGTTGTGTTTGTATTTTACTCTTACCTGACAGGTGCACGGTCAAGTGCGATTTTTTTGCTCTTTCTCAAAGTGCAATTTTAATGTGTAGGAAATCAGAGCACTGAACTGAAAAAAATCATGTTATCACTTCTAATAGATGTTAAAAAATGACAATGATGCCAGCTGGTAGACGTTTTTTAACTTAATATTTAAACCTGGTCAAGTAACTCCAGACAGGGAGCAGTACTTATCCAAGTCATTAAATGAGCTCCTTGCATGTGTAAGGAACATTTTCTGAAAAGGTTTGGAAAAATTTTATATTTAAAAGAGAAACAATTTTGCTTGTGTGTTGAAGAAATCTCAGTCAAGACAACAATGGCAGTAGCAGTCTTTGTATTGGAGGGTGCGTGGGGGGGGGGGCACTTTAACATGAAGCACTTCATTTATGATTTACCAGGGTAAGGGTGCACAGGAATGGTGGAGTGGGGGGGTTAAGCATAGGAGCTGGCAAAAATTCAGTAAGCACACATACAAAATTGTCATTACCCTGTTGGTTTATGCAAAATGATCTCCTTGTGTCTTTACTGATCAGATATGGATTGATCTGTTTTTGCTTAGACCCCCCACTGAAAATAAAAACAGAATTTGAATTCAGAATATGAATTGAATTTAAAATAAAATGAATTTAAAAAATGTAAAACTAAATGTGAAACTATGTTTTAAACATGAATATTATAATGAATTTAAATAACTAATTTATTAAATAACAGTCATGTTTAAAGATGAGAGGACTATATATATATATATATAATATATACTTTCATGTACCATGAGTAAACGTGCCCACGTCACTGCTGTAGAACAACCACACTGGCAGCTTGCTGCTTTCATTGACAAACTATATACAAAGCATATGTGGTCTTTCATCCATAGCAAACACTGAGATATGACAACAGGTGGAAAAGTCTTAAGTTCACCTGGTCTGTGACTCAGGAGGTACAGGTGTGAATCCCAGGGTTGTGTGAAGCAGTGGAATACTGTTGCAGACAAATTCACCTGTGGGAAACATTTTTTTTTTTTGGGAGAACAGGGTGAGTGTTTAGGGACGGCATGAAGAGATTGTTTCTCATTTCCAAGCCTCCAAAGGGTTAATGCAGTGCTTGCAGTAAAACTGTTTTTTTTTTTTTTTTTTTTGGGGAGGTGGGTTGGAGTGTGGGGCAGTCATAGTATGTACTGGTACCTTCTCATTCACTAACATGTTTGTATGGCAAGTGATAGCAGCTAGGTCTGCTGGAAAGCCCCAATCATTGTATCTAATGTAAAGTGACACAGTGCTTCATTCAATTAAAGGTCAACCATGCCTTCTTTTTCTTCGGTTTACTACCGTTTTTTGTTGCTGTTTTCACCAGGTGGCCGACGAGCCATGGGGTTGGCATTATAAAGTGACGTCATGTCCAGTGATGTATTAGTCTGTCTCAATGTTAATAGTCCTGTTTTCTCAAGAGCTGGTCTGTTTTTTGTTTTTTTTGCCTGAGGTGGGAAAAAGGAGTTTGTGTGTTTACTGTGACAAATCCAGTTACCTCAAACTATTATATTAATAAAGGCAAGTAAAGTACAATTGTTTGTGTTTAATCTCTTGTCGCATGTGAAACAAACACGACTGGCAAGCCAACGGATTGTGGAGTTTGAGCTGCTGGAACATAGTTGGACAAAGAAAAAATTACAACGGCCATCTGAGTTTAAATAGTCCTTTTTCCTCGCTTTCTAAAATGCCATTAACAGCTACCTCTAACAAACCTTGAACACATTATGATGTAAACAAAACACTTGTAATGAAAATTGGGCCTTTATTTCTGAGAAACCATGAATAATTGTGTAAAGAGCCAAAAAAACACATTGTCTATTAGACTTCGCACATAAAGATACTTCTAAACAAACGGGTCATTAGTGTGCTTTCATGAATCGGGGTAATGAAGCATACATTCCCACAGTCTCAATCATTCGGTCCCGAATGGAGACACCCTTGTCTCACTTGTCCACCTCACCATTTGGCCCTTTCCAGTCTGCCCTTTTCTGGCATACAGTAAGTAGTTCGTATTCTGTTATTGGGTTGTTAAAACATGTGAAAAGTTATTCTAGTGGTTTGCACTAGAGATGGGAAAATGGTATATCAAACCGCCAACAAAATGGATGCAGTTACTAGCAACTCACCCGATTTGACCAATCATCATCATTTATTGTAAAGAACGAAAATGAGCCCTCTGATTGGTTGAAGTCTGTACTTGACAGCTAATTGCTGTTCCAACCATGCTGCTCATGTCATGACCACTCAGTCAAACATCTCTAGTTTGCACATGTTTTGGCTCCTAGTTAGACCCCTCAACCTCATACTGTGGTCAGGTCATGGAGTTACGGCCTTATGCAGTCTTCATAATCAAAGGCAGTCACCCATTATCATGGGAAGGTCTAAGCGATCAGTAATTAGCAGTCAAGAGAACTTTGTGACCGTATTGTAAGGATGGTTCAGTGGTTGTCCAACCATTAACCTTTGACATAGTTGTGTGGTGTTGCATTAATTTGCTAGAATTATAATTGTATTACCAGCATTTACTTTCCTAAAAAGACACATGCTGGGGTTCCATGAATGGTTTCACTCCACCCCCCAATAAATATTGACCATGGTCTAACGGTAAACCTGCAAAAACACATCTCTGATTTATTTAGTTGGAGGTTAACGAAGGGATTGAGGGGGAGGATTCCTTTGAATGCAGGTTACAGAAGGATCTCAACCATTTTTGTTTCCCAACATTTCTGGGAAGTTAGCGCAGACATTCCATGTGAATAGTTATTTCAGTTATTTGCCTCGAACATTTTCTCTGTGACTTTGACAGAAGTTGTTTGGAACAATAAAAATGTTCCGGAACCGTTTGGGGAACATTCTCATCCTTACTGATATCTCACGACCCAAATGGGAATCTGGGCAAAGAATCTTCCCCCAACGTTCCTGGAAAATTTTTTATGCTGGCTTGGGACAGTAGGTACCGCAAGTGTGAAATCCGGTGCACTAACTGCTGTGTGTGTAACTCAAACTCTCCTCCACCGCATCTCTGCAGAGACTCAAACGTCGGGGTAATCCTGTAGCAGCACAGCAGAGCTGATTACCTTCGCCAGCGAACGGCGTCCTCCTTGCCGCAGTGTTGGGGGGAGAAAGGCGCTCGCCTGATAACCAGAGTCCTAAATATCCTATTGCCTAATGCTTGATGCCTTCCACACGCAGATGATCAAAGAGCTATTTTTTCCCCCCTTTTTTAAATTTCAAGCTTTTTAACTTCAACCGTCTTAAGAGGGATAAGGCAGATCAAAATTAAAAGGGGGTGTGGGGGTGGGGGAGGGGGGTAGGGAGTGCAGGAAAGGATGGGGGGTAAATCTTTGTAGTCTCTTCCCTTTTGTTTTTTTGTCTCCTACTTTTCATACCAGGCCCGCTAGATAGGTCAGCCCCATTACCAATCCGCCAGCCCACAAATATTTAAAACAAATTGAATCGCACACCCAATACCCATCACAATTACGGGAGGCACAATAACTAAATTAGCAATTCAACACAATAATTGGAAATGCGGCTCGCTCGGTCCCAGCGGCTTCCCCGGAGGCCCCTGCTGATCTATGGAGGCGCGTCGGCCTCGCCGACTCCGCCGCTAATTACAGACGCCGCCGCGGAATGAAGTTGTTTGTCTCCAAAATACCATTTTCGGTGGTATTGAGGAGAAACCAGAAGACATGCAAGGGTGGGAGAACGGGGGGTAAGAAATGACAGCATGTGTGGTGTCATGTTTTGTTTGTTTTTTTTTCTTTGATTTTTTTTTTTTGTTGTAAAATTAATTTATGACAATATTCATAAAAATAAGAATGACACAAAGCACAAGGCCCCATCTTTCTGTGTCTTGCCAAACAATGGGATATGGGCTGCTTTGGTATTGGATGACCAGGTATTTCCATGCTGAACAGTGTCCATGCAAAGCTTTATGGGATTGAGGAGGACTTGTCTGTTCATCAGCACTTAAGGTTTTCAGATGTTAACACAATACTTTCTCTCCTTCAATAATGAAGCAACAAACATGGTTGCATTTCAACAGCCAAGACAGTTCTGTTGTGTCTTTTGAGTAAAAAAAAAAAAAAATTTAGTTCACAGAGAATTTTGGTTGACCACAGAGGAATAAACACAATGATACGTCAACTCCTCTGTCAGGGCCAACCATTCTGTATTGTCCAGTCTAGAAGAGGGGGCAAGGCCACAGAACAGTCAGCAGGAAGGGGAGGAGTCTGGATAAAACACATTTCCTGGTTCCTGCTTCCTGGTGCTGCCAGGTCCTCGTGGAATCTCACTCCCGTAGGGATCCATCAAAAGTAGAGCTCTTTCCAAACAGCGAACGAAACAGCTCTGTCCTGCACAGACAGAAGGCCAAAAGAAAACCCTTGTTAAGTGCTGAAGAAAAAAATATCAAAACATTTCTCTCAAAACTCTCAAAAATGAGACTTTTAAGCAGTAACAAAATAAAAATGTCATGACACATTGTTACACCTTGACTGCCCATCATACACATACACATTCTGATCACAAGTTGGTAGCATGTGTGAGAAGAATTCAGGCAAGTCAATTCAGGCAAGTCAATTCTCACAAGCATAGCCACATTGGCCAAAAATTTGGTAAATGACCTGAAGGGGGTGGGGGAAATCAAATAATACACACACACACACACACACACACACACACACACACACACACACACACACACATATATACATATATATATATATATATACACACACACACACACACACATTATATAGTTATTACTGAAAGATGAGTGAAAACAGTACTAAATATCTCAAATCCATCTATCACTGATGAAATCCCCACATTGGAAATCATCTGAAGAAACGGGGGGCCTGTTTCCTAAGAGCACAGTAACCGATTGGGCTCGAACAGATACGCAGTTACAAACAAATACTTCCAAATCACAGCTCTTTGATGATAGCATTAATTTCAGCCGACACTGTCACTGCAAATCCATGTCTTAATCCGTATCTCTCCTGTCTGCATCCCATAAGCCTACATCTGATACGTTTTAAAAAATCTTTCAAGTGCATTAGTCCAGCATGCATCATTGGTTAAGACCGGCAATGATATTGAAGATGGGCTATGATATTTAATAGAACGTTTAGATTGCATGCGGGCGGCGTGGGCAACGGGGGTTGGGGGGTGGAGGGGTATTTTTTTTTCAATCTGATTGCTTTGGTACAGAGATCGTTGGGGTGGTGGAATACATACATATGATGACCCAAAACTGTCTGCACTGGTAATAATTAAAATCTATTGGAAGAATTTGAAGACAAAGGTGGTGGTGGTGGGGGGAGGTGGCGTTGGGGGCTCATGAGGGATTGCAGGGGTGTCTGGGGTCAGTGATTGCCTCAGTGCGGCCTTGGGGGATGGGGAGGGTGGGGGGGAATGGGGTAATGAATTGGACATTTCTATGGGACAGGCTAGGACTGGAGGACACTGCAGGAGAGATCCAGTCAGGTAGCCACACATGGGTACAGGAACCCATTTCGGACCCACTCAGTTGTCTTCAATGATCCTCGGGACTGCGACTTTCTCGGTTAATGGGACGTGCAAAACGGCTGAGATGAAAACGTTTCCCTCCCTCCCCTCCTTCTGCAGGGGATGGGCCTTGCTGATTAGCACTCAGTCCGAGCATCTGGACGCCAGTGTGGAGTCACAGACAGCGGCGTGTAGGCCAGGGCTGGTGGATGTTTATTCTTGAACGCTCTGTTCCTCCTTGCTGCTGCATGATACGGATACTCTACTCTCTCAGGAGGTGCTTGCTGCGCAGACCAGCCAGGCAGCCCATGGCCTGCGGTTGAGGGGAAAGCGCAGTCTGTCTGTCTTCCTGTGTGTCTGTTAGTCAGTATGTTTGTCTGTGTGTCTGACTGCAAGCCTGTATGTCTATCTCTTCATCCATGTGTCTGCCAGGCTCTGTGTCTGCCTGTCTGTTACAATACATTCACTAGAGACCAAAATTCACAAAAATCAATTTGCTGAATTAACAAGACAAGAATTAATGTAATTCTATGAAGAAACTCTCCATAATTTTCTTTATACTTGGGAGTTGGCACAAAAAAAGAAACTTGCCCGTAAGCACTCAAGTTTTTCCCCAAACACCTGTGTCTAAGCACTGAGAAGGATTCCAGAAATGATGCCACTCAAACTGGCTTTTTGCCAAACCAGCAAAACAGATATAACAAAAAGGTGGCAATGAAAAGCACGAGTAGATGTGAACGAAGACAGACAAATGGACAGACGGACACCTTCCTGCTCACCCACGCAGCAGCATAAGCTTTCTCTCTCTCTCTCCTTCTCCCCACCTGTCTGCCTTCCTTTTTCTCTCTCTCTATCTCTTTCTCTCTTGGCTGGAATGTCACCTGTGTGGCATGGCCAATGAGCACGCATGCTCGCTCTCTCTCTGCCAGTCTGGCACCGGCACATGCACATGGCATCTACAGGTGAGCATCGGTGGCAAACGGAGAGGACGTGGCACATCTCTCACAGAGTGAAAGACAGACATGCAGACAAACGCTCACAGAGTGCACATGTGCTAACACACACACACACACACACACACACACACACACACACACACACACACACACACACACACACACAGTGTGTACACACAGACAAATACACACACGCATGAGTACCCATATGCAAACACATGCACGCAGGCAACCACAACCCAGAGAAAAACTAACAGTGATAAGGTGCAGGTTGGGGAGGCGGTTTTGGGTTCATACATATTTATAGACTTGGGGCCGTGTGTCCATCAGTCCCTGCCCCCGTCTGAGGAGCGTCTGAGCCTCCGTCTCCTCCCTCCTTCCACCACTCCTTCGCTCAGAGAAAATTGATTTTTCTTTTCTGAATCATTTTCCCGGGTCTGAGCACTTAACTGTCTGCTGGCCGGAGAGCGCCAGGAGTGACTGACATCCAGCCCCAGGGCTGCGCGTCGACATCCCCTGCGTCTCCACCGCTGCACCTCCAGAGCCCAGAGCCCACCTGGGGCCTGGATCACCAACACAAACTAACACAAGGAGCCTGCATCACCAGGACAGAATAACACCTGAGCCTGGATCACCCGTGCAGAGATCAAACTGGACCCTTCACCACCAGTACGGAGATCTACTAGGTCTGCATTACAGGGGCTACTCAAACACTGCAGTAGATACTAATTCCCAGGGCCGGACCACTGAAAACTGGAGATTTGCTGCAACAGGGCCAGGGGACATAGCACAGGGTATATACTCCAGGATACAAGGTGCGGTGATATGTGTACCCCATGTTACAGGTAATGGCCCAGAGTAAGGGCACAGACCAGTCAGAACACTCAAAAGCCTGGGACTGCAGCCATCCAAGCCCCCAGACTGCAGAGTCCTCCAGCTTTGAGCTGAAGTTTCAATTAATCCCACAATCCCGCTCTCTCTCCCTGCTTCCTTCCCTCACAGGCCCATCCTCTATCCTCTGGGACAACAGAGGGTCAGCCCAACACCCAGTCTCACTGACTCCCAGCAACTTTGTCCATCCCCGCATCGGGCACGACCCTGAGATCGCCCGCTCACGGCGGACGAAAGCTAGGCTAGCAATCCCCGAGGCACAGCGCAGCTGCGGCGACCGCAGGGGCACGCAGCGTTTAATTAAAAACTTTCAGAGCTTCGCCAAAGGCCGCGGCTGCGGAACAAGGGGTGAGAGCGGACAGGCGGCGAATCGTTTGGCCCGCCCGGCGCCAGGGTCTAAATCACCTTTGTGCTCTTCACACAAAGTCCCATCAGAGCACCAGGGTCTTTCCACGGATCAACCCGGATTAAATTCATAAGCAAAAGATTTACGCATTTTAAAACAGCAACCAGTAATTTCTCTAAACTGTGCGTGCCAGCTCACCTCTGCGTTTGCACAGGACAATGTGTTTTGTCACTAGATGGCAGTGTTGGACACTGCTCTCTCTGACAGTGGATAGGGAAAAAGGTGTGCACACTCTATGGCGACTTCTCTCTCTGGCTCTCAGCGCTCCATCCTACACACCGCTACCTCTGTCCCTGTCTCTTTCCGCAGTGTCCGTTGGGTTTACGTATATATTTGATTTCTTTACCCCATTCTTCTGCTGTCACGGTTGTTCTTATCATCTCATATGCAGAATTTAACTGGGGAATTGGTTCATTTAGACAAAAGGTGCACAACTGGCTGATACGGCCGATCTGGCAGTTCTGGCCATGTTTTACCACATGGGAAATTGGGGAGAGTGGGAATGTTGGAGCCAGGCATATGGTACCCAGTGAGTGTGTGGTTAAAAAAAGGTGCTGCCACAACAGCATGTGCAGCAAGCATGATGTGTGCACATGTCAACACAGACTGAATACATTTGCTGGAAAAAAGCCAGCAAATTACCATCCCTAACAAGTCCTCATTGTGACACAGTACCTGTAAATTCCTGCATTGAATCAATGGCCACACTGTGACATCACACCAGTAAATTCCTGCATTGATATGATGGCCCCATTGTGATGTCATACCAGTGGATACTGAATTGACGCCAAATGATGACACCATAGTTGTAGATTGTTGCATTGACTTGACAAAGTACAGCACAGTAAAGCAGCCAGGTCTTCTGTAGTTGTTTGTTGTCCACTAGTGCCACCAGCAAGGCAGCAATGGATTCATTGTTAGAGACAAAAAGTGTAGTCTCATTTATGTGAGGTTGATGTATGTCAACAATATCAAACAGGGATATGGAGAATGTGGATGGAAGTGTTTGCTCAATATGGTGATCTGCTTCTCTAATTTCATATGAAAGGCCAATACATTTTAAAAATATGTTTTTGACCAATAAATTATCATTTCTGCTGCTGAAACTTTATGGCAGTCAATAATGCTTGATGGAAGTATCATTTTACTTGTTTTAATTGTATGAATAGTGCTGAAACAGCATCATGCTTTTTTTTTTTGCCCCAATAAAGTTGCCTAAATATATTGAGGAATGGCCATACAACAGATTTACATACAGGTATATAAAAATAAAGGTACAATATTTCTTTCATATCTAAAGCATTCATAATGTGTCATGGCTTATTTCCTTTGGATAATCGTTCATGTGGGACCAGCAGAATTGTTTGAATTCTGCAAACACACATGTACACACACTGCGCACACACACACGCACACAGAGCTGCCCGTTCCATTAAGAGGGCGCAGTGTCGCCCTGGGGAAGCAGGAGTCAGGCTGTCAGGGAGCTGGAAGAGGAACTTAATCCCCAATCCCTGTTTGAGATGCAGGGCCAGGGTCATGGATTACAATAAATTCTGATTATCAAATAATGCATGCATTCTTATTCCAGCAGAGCACGGCCACGCACAGGCAGGGGAGTGCGGGGCGGCGGGGTGACAGAGAGAGAGAGAGGGAGAGGGAGAGAAGAGAGAAGTGCAGGGCAGAGCCATGGCACAGGGCTACGGGGAGGGACAGGCTCTACCATGCATCCCATCACCTCCCCCTGCAGCCCTGTGAATGGGTCAGAGCAGCCAGCCACTATCAGGAGGGAGGACATGATGGCCATCTCCTCTGCCTGTCCACTACAGCGCCGGTGTGGCTGTGTGTGCGTGTGTGTGTGATTGTAATTTCTGTGATTCAATTTATGTTTGTGCCTTCTACTGTGTGTTTATGTAAATTTGAGTGTTCATTTTTGTGAGACTGTGCTCTTGCATGTGTGTGTGAAACACAGTTAATGCATGCAGTATCAGTTTTTTATGTCAATATGTGTGTAAGTATATATATATATATGCGTAAGGGTTTGTGTGTATGTGTGTGTGAATGTGCATGCTTAAGTATAACGTGTATGTTTGTGCGTGTGTGTAACAGCACGTGTAGGTGTGAGTGATTGTGCATGTGTAGTGTGTGTGTTTGCGTACGTGTAACAGAGTGTGTGTGTGTGTGTGTGTGTGCGCATGTGTTTATGTGTAACAGCGTGTGTAGGTGTGAGTGATTGTGCATGTGTAACGGTGTGTGTGTGTGTGTATGTGTCTGTAACAGAGAGTGTGTGTGTGTGTAACAGCGTGTGTAGCTGTGAGTGATTGTGCATGTGTAACAGTGTATGTGTGTGTGTGACGGCACGTGTAGGTGTGAGTGATTGTGCATGTGTAACGGTGTGTGTGTGTGTGCGTGTATGTGTCTGTAACAGGGTGTGTGTGTGTGTGTGTGTGTGCGTGTATGTGTCTGTAACAGGGTGTGTGTGTGTGTGTGCGTGCGTGTATGTGTCTGTAACAGGGTGTGTGTGTGTGTGTGTGTGTGTGTCTGTGTGTGTGTGTGTGTGTGTGTGTGTGTAGGGGGAGGTGCTGCACTCCCACCCTTGTCCTCTGCCCCTCTCCCTGGGCATTAACATTCATGGGGGCAGTGGTCCGTGTCAGGCCATAAAGCCGCGGCGTGAGATATGGCGAGCACGGGGGGGTGCGGGGGCTGGGGAGCGGGTCATTCATTCCCAGCACGCTCGCACCTCCACACAAAGGTCAGCAGGCATGCCTTTCCACAAAGGTCAGCGGCTACTTTAATGTTATCGCAATAGATCACAATTATTACTGTAGTCCATTGATCGCTATGTAAATGAAGGTTGCCCCTGGCACAGATTGCTGAGGAAGGTTAGACCGTGTTCTGTCATTACCGGCCGCCGGGCGGGTACGATTCCTCATGCCAGCGCAGGCGCGGTTCTGTCAGAGCGACGCTGGCTCGCTTACACAGCTAACACAGCCTGTGTGCTGGCCCATATATAATTCTATCCTATATGAACTAAAAGGCTAAGCTGACCCAAGAACAGTGCTTTCACTCTTAGGTCAACACTGTGCTGATCTAGCATAAGGTTCAACCAGTCCATATATTAACCTTATTCCTTAGCTACAAGGATAACTGATCTCTGATCAGCACTCCACCTCTCTGGTCAACAAATGGCTGCTGTGGCCTTTCTATCAGGGCCCACACTCATGAAGCCTCTCAAAGCAAGTGTGCTGATCCAGGACCGGTTAACCTTAAAACTCATATTGGATAAGGTTGGAATATGGTCAGGGAATAGCTGATCCTAGCTCAGTGCTCCCACATTGTGACAGTATTTATAAACTCGGGCCTGGACCTACGATCAGTTTAATATTTTCCCTCACAATGAGCAAAATCAGGATATGAACAGTGGAAATCTGACTCCAGACCAGCACACTCTGACACACTTTATGGATCATGAATGGACAAGCAAAAACCGATTAGCCTGTTGGAGAAAGGAAGCAGGGCACATTTCACTAGAGAAGGGCTGAGGCAGGCCTGAACTCACAGTGCTACAGCTAACCTCACACTCTACACTCAGCCACTGACCCCATTTCAGCATCTATCACTCACAACTCACAATCTGTCATGCACTCAGTATTTCTCTCATACACTCTTACATGAGCAAAACGGACCATCTCACAAACACAGCCCAACCCACACGCACATAACACACAGTCAACTATTCTCACACCCACAATGTTTCCCTAACACACACAAGCTTAGGAAGCCATTTCAATTTGTTTCTTGCTTCATCACATCCCAAGCAAAATAAACCCAATCAGAAACATTCTATTGACCTAAAGCTTCCAACAAATAAGACAATATATTCAAGATAGGCAAAATGCTGTTATAAGCCTTAAGGAATCATTTAGGCATATTGACTTAATTAGGTATACACCAAGTAATATTTTTTCTACATGTATTTTCTGTCAACACTGTTATACTTTTTTCAATTCCCTCTATTAGAAAACAAATATATAAATCACACAGGAGCAATACAGAGAGATAATAACACAAACAGCTGTCAAATTACGTCCATGTCACACAGCGTGAACCCTGCAACAGCAATTTGGAATATTCCTCTTGACTGCATTCATTAATAACCATCTAACTTGTTAGCTTCCCGAGAACCATCACAAAAACAGATGCATCGATCCAAGTATTTAATTTATAGTTTCTTATCGGTCAAAGGGTCCGGGTGTGATAAAAATAAAAATAAAATCAATCAGATGAAATCAATCATTTTGATTTCCCAGACTAATGAACCACCACCAACCAGCAGCTTCCGATCATGACCAGTATGTAAGAAGAGCATATGTAACTCGTATCTGATTTTCTACTGCGAGGAGATCATTTAAGATACACTTAGTGTGCCTTGTGCACGCACACACACGCGCACACACCCCTGTGCAATACTGATATGGTGGAAGACAGGTTGGCATTTAGACACACAACCTCATAGTCTCACACACACATCGTCATCACTGATGGAGAATACAGAGAAAACCCTCTGAATGGCTCATTCAAAATAAAAAAAATTGACTCTGCTGTGGTCCCATGATCGTCAATGTTCGGCCACATCCCAGAGTGCTTTGCACTTCCTGCGTTACATAGCAGGTTCTGCCCTGAGCTGCTCTCTCGCCAGTCTACCTGTCTGTTCAGTCTCTTTCTGTCCCTCGGGCACGGACACAGGCTCTTAGAGAACAGCACTCCATCTCTGTGAGGCCTGAAATCATCCAGCCTGCTACATAAATCATCCAATCGCACGCACACATCCCCCGTCCCTGCTCACCAGGCTGGCCTCCACTGCTCCCTTTGCAAAGTCACAACCCCCACCGACACCGCCCGCATCCCACCCCCACCCTCCTGTCCCTGCAATGGATTTTCAGGAATGGAGCTTGCTTTTCATCGTGCCTCTTTTGTCCTTCGTGACAGTCACGTCGCAGTCAGCAGCTAGCTTCTTCCTGCCCCTCACGTGCCAGTTTTTTTTTTTTTTTTTGCTTAAAGTGATGATATATGCTTGTTTTAGAGGGAGTCGGGACAGGTGACGACAACTTGCATGAGAGCGTGTGTGTGTGTGTGCATGCATATTACATGCCATGTCAGTCTGCTGGCCAGTGTGATTTGGCCCCTGGTACGGCCCCCCGCCCTGCCACAGATGTGCGCGTTTGCTAATCTCAACCCAAACGGGCCAAGCCTCCAATAAAAGAGTAATGAGAGCCTTAATGGCCGCTGTTAAAAGGCTGCCGCTAAGTGAAATATTGGCCTTGTTTAATAGGACGGGATCGCAGGGACACTCCCGGTCCGCCCAAACGGGCTGGGTAATGTCCTCCCGCTGCAGGGGCACCTGCTGCCGTCATGACCCCACCCTGACCCCACTTTGACCCCATTGTGACCCCCCGCACTCACCCACATCACAGCCTGGTACAGTCCCAAAGAACTCAGAATGTGGAAATGCATTTCATTCAATTAGAAGGGGGTATGCATGAATTAAAACACCAGTATATGCAGGCATAAGATAGCTGCTCGATGGTAGTAGTCTTGAAGTTTTGTGAGTAACACAAGACTTGGGGAAAGGTTTGACTAGTGTCTGTAATTCTTTTTTTATTTCATATTACTACATACTTTAAATGTAATTTGTTCAGCCAAGTTGAACAAGTTAATGTAATGTAATGTGACGAAATGACAAGTTAATGTGAATGACCAGTCAAGTTCAGCAGTTACATCAGGGAGGAGCGGGAGAAGCATAATTGATAAAGCGTGATAAGGCAGGTGGGGTAAGGTATCTCCAGAGTGCAATGAAATGCACGGGCAAACAGAAATACTGTATTTCAACCCCAAAATAAAAGAATATAAAGTTTTAGTGTGAGTATGAATGAGTGAGCTGGCATGCACAGAGAAGTGTAGCAGGCAATGGAGTTGGCGATTACTCTGCCTCCACTCTGAAAGAGTAGATTTGGGGCGGGGATGGCAGGGTGATGGTGGGGTGCAGGAGGGGGAGGGGGGCGTGATTAAACAGTGGTGGAGCTCAAACAGCCCGCGGCGCTTGCTACCCCTTCGCCACGCTCACGCCTCTGAGCCGCGGACCCCGACCGTCGCAACTCCCGCCGTTCTGTGAGAGCACGCTGCTTTCCCTCTAAAACCAGCGCCACGGGCCACGCGTCTCCTCACCCGCCAAACACGCGGGGCTGGAGTTGCGCAGCGCAACGCAACGCGGTGACTCCTTTCTGCCCCTGATCAGTTTGCATCCGTGCCTCATTCATCCCAAACACAATACGACAGGAATCCCACAGTCCATTTCAGCTGCACACTCCACACTGACAAGAGCTTCTGACTTTACCTTTCCCAAACTGTTAGGGCTGCTGGAAGACTAAAAACTCATGAAACTTTGAAATGCCCCCCCCAAAACCCCCATTGTCTAATCCCCCAAACCCAAAACCTGCCAACCCAAAGTCTAATCAGAACACTTACTGTAACACACACACCTGCACACACTACCATTCACACATCAACCTGTGCACACACACACACACACACACACATACACACACACACAAACACAAAGCACAAACACACTTAAATCCACTCAGGTACAATAAAATGCCATGGCTAGTCCAAGTGCAGCCTGGATAAATTAACGAATGCCAACACTCGACCTGTCTGGTCCATCATGTCAGTGAGAGTGGGAGTGCTCACCTGAGTAACAGGAGGGTGAGGGAGATAAAGGAGAAACACTTCTACCTGAGATGAACACATGTACGTATATGGATGCTTAAGGCCACAACGTGGGGGAATGGGCTGAAACAGGACAGGATGGGGGGTTTATGGAGATGTGGCCCACGCAGGGGCAGTAATTACGGGCGTGTCGGGGGAGGGGGTGGCGGCAGTAGCAGCGGCGGCAGCAGGCAGGCCCGCGTGACGAATGGGGATCTGATAAAGGGATGCGGCGACGCTGCTGGGTTGAAGAACGGGTCAATACCAGCGTGTCACAGGCAGGGGCGCCTGATGAAAGTTATTAATATATTGCTCACCGGGCCCCATCGCTCATGGTGCTGTGGTCAATAGGAGCCATGAAGTTCACCAGTTTGCTGTGTATGTGGAACCTGCAGGAGCACAGAGAGAGAGAGAGAGAGAGAGAGAGAGAGAGAGAGATAGAGAGAGAGAGAGACACACTTCAATCAGCCTATCCTATACAATTCCTACTGCAGTACAGAGTAGAGCAGAGACTGCATGAACGAGCGTTGGGAGAGACAGAGAGAGAGAGACATGGTGGGAGTCATACAGTACATTCAGCCAATTACGAGATTCTGCTTGGTGTGAAATGTTCTTCATGCGGTTAGACTATCAAAAAACTACCATGGAGAGAGAAAAAGAGTGACAGTGTGTGTGTGGTGTTTTGGTTTGTGTGTGTGCATGTGTGTGCCAGTATTTGAATGTGTGGGTGTGTGTCAGGGTCTGGTGTTTTTTGGCTAAAATGGGGCAAACAGTGAAAAATGCGTAAATTGAAAACACAAGTGTTTTCAATGGCATGCTGTCACCACGTTTACAGAACAAGCCTTCCAGCTGTGAACTTTGCGCAGATATGCAGCGAAAACTGATCTGTTAAAATTCACAAACATTTGCTCAATTTTGACAAAACAAATGGTGGATCTACAACCTTTTCACCATAAACAGAGACAGAACCATGGTGATGAAAAGGAGGAAAGGAGCAGAACAAAACGCTGTCATTGCTGGAGACACAGAGGAGCAGAGGTGCGTTCAAAATAGCAAACAAAGGCAAAAGTTCCCAAACATTTTCAAACAGTTTGTCGTTTGCTTTAAGTCCAAAGTTTGCAAACATACACAGAAAATGTATGCATGTGTTCGATTTTATTTAATCTTCTTTCAATAATTCAAGTGGTTAACATGCCGAACTGTTAGTTACGTTGTTACTTTTTCTGAAAGCCTCTCATTAGTATGTTATCATTATCAATCCTTACAGTTTAAATCAAACAATTTGGAATGTTTGCACAAAAGCATTCAAATTTAAAGGTTCAAAGCAAACCCCTTCACCTGGAATGTTCGCCCCAGTTGGCCGTATTTTAATGCACCCCAGCTCAGGGCCTCAATGTGCATCTTCCAGGCGTCAAGTTGTACACATGCACCCCAGGAAACAGTACTACCAGTGTGAGCTCCCTTACCTCTACCCCTCCTCCTCCCTCCTCCTCCAGCGCACGTCTCTGATAACACCGAGACTCAATCTGTCCCGACTCAACACACCCTGCATGACATCACACGCCGAAGCCTCTTCTCCAGTTATCACTTCAACCTCCTCCACGGCGGTGTCTAATCTCGTCCCAGAAGGGCCGGTGTGGGCGCCGGGTTTGTGTTCTAGCCTGCCAGTAAAACTCCCTATTCATCTAATCAAGGTGTGCGACCGAAGAGCGCGAGTAGGTCAGATGAATCGTGCGCTTCGGCCGTGGGCCAGAGAGAAACCATGCCCTGATGCAGGGACAGGAAAGGGCACCTGTACTGTAATGAGTCTCTTGATTTCGTATCGCTGTAATGTGTTTGCACAGCTTTTATTTTGAGCAGCGCTAAAGGGGGAGCAGCAGTGTTCTGCCTCACCCGCCGGAGCTTTTTAACTGCCAATTATTTGTATGTCATTACTGCACTTACCGGCTACTTATTCTTTTATTCTTATTCTTATATTTTTTACTGCTAGCTCCATTGTCTTGTGCCAGGACCATTATTTTCAGTTTGTAAACGCTAATGCAATTAAAAATGCTTACCCTGGCGCTGCCTATACTTGTCTCCCTTCCATACGGCTTGGACAAGATTCTTACCAAAGTCCAAAATTCATCCCTGTTCCTGGAGACCTGGAGGATCTGCTGGCTTTTGATTTTACCTTAAACACCATAGTCAGGTAACACCCAAGAAACCATGAAATGAGGTGCTTCAACTGCGTAATCAACCACTCATGGTTAAGTACTGAGTAACAACAGAAAGCAGCAGCTGCTGCAGCTCTCCGGGACCAGGACTGAGAGAGACACTGGTCTATGTCTCTTACATTTAAATACATGACAACAGGGAAAGCATACAGCTGGAAATACAGCAAAGAGGGACTTACTAACTTAGCTGTCCTCTTCCTGGACATAAAGCATCACACTTTCCCTTAGTTTCTTTTGGCAATTACTGAACTCGTTTATATTTCAAACTTGGTACCAGAAGTATTAGGATGAAACACACGTGATAAAAAAAATTGAAAGGTGCTGAAAAGTTTTTTTTTTTTTTTTTTTTTATGACCATTTTAGATGTCTATTAAAGGGTGAATTACAGAACAGAATAGGGCCCTTTCACCACCCTTAAGGGCAAAGTGTAGGCATGGAATTGAATAGGTCGGCATATGAATGAAAGTCTTTCCAGGGCTCCATTTAATTTAAACCTACAAGTGACCAAGACTGGACACTTTTGCCTTTTTATTAAAATCCCAGGGTTGAATTCCACATAAGAAAAAAAAAAAAACAGATAATAAAAAAAGCATATCGCTAAGGAGAGAGGAAATTGAAAAACATGAAATGAAGCTATTTCAGTATTCAGTAATCTGTGAGCATTTATCTCTCCGGCCCTGATTCCCCCCGCCTCCCCCTCACCTGACTTTGCGGCCCTTGCTAGCCTTAGTGTCCACCTTCTTCTTTATCTTACTGCGCAGCTTCTGGATGGCCAACCACTGCCTGAGGGAGGAGAAGGGAGAGAGAGAGAGAGAGAAAGAGAGAGAGAGGGGGAGAGGGGGAGGGAGATTTGACTTTTACGTCCTTTTTTTGATGATTTTCTGTTGAGCATAACATTTTTTTTTTTTTTTTTTTTTTTTTACAGTTTATAGAGGGAGAAGGGGGGGAGGCTAGGAAGAGGAAAAACAGGGGAGAGGGATGGAGATGGATAGAAAGCGAGACAGACAGAGAGAGAGGGAAGAAGTGAGAGGGGATACGAAGAAGACAAACAGGGAAAGGGACAGGGATGGAGAGAGTAAGGAAAGAAAGAGAGAGCGAGAGAGAGAGAGAGAGAGAGAGAGACCCAGATCCCCCATTCCTCATGCTCACCTGCCCATGGCCACCTGGTCATTGGGGTCAGCTGCACTGGTCTTTCGCTCGATCAGCTCCCGCAGAAGCTGGAGGAGAGGCAGAGATCGTGCGTTATGTCTGAATGACTGTGACTGTATCTGTGCTTCGGCAACCTCACTGTTATCTTGTCATGACAATAGAGCAATTTGAATTTGAAGAAAAAAATTGGGGGGTTGGGGGGTAGAGAGGAGGGACACAGAGTGAGAGAAAGAAGGGGGATGTAGAAAACGGTGTCTTATACGCCACAATTCAATTGCCAGGCAGATGCTTTCATCCATGTTTACATTTATTTTATTTATTTATATAGCAATTTTCATACATTACATTCAGAGCGCCTTCCAGAGAAGATTATACCAAGAATCACTCACAGAATAAAATGAGAAAAATACTGAAAAATACAGTAAAACAATATGAAAGGAAAACAAAGTAAGCACCACATTAAGGTATGTGTGGACTGATAAGAATAAGCTTATGGTGCTTCCATGTCTCACACAAATCATTGGTGTATCAGAACATGATACCGGGGAAGTGCAGTCACAGTGCCCGGCTGAATTAAAACCACAGCTCCGAAAACCACTAATGAAAATGGTTCTCCTTTTCCAAAAGCATTTATGCAGTCAGTGGAATTGTGAAAGTGTGCTTCAGCTGCTGAGTGTATGTGTGTGTGTCTCTCAGTGGGGTGTGTGTGTGTATATGTGTGTGTGTGTGTGTGTGTGTATGGCGCTGGGAGAGCTCTGGGCGCCCCCGGGCAGTGGGTGCCTCTCTCCGCCGTGGGCACAGAGCGGGCAGAGAGCAGGCGCAGATGGCCGGGCTGAGGCCCCTGCAGGGGGCGCCAGCCATGAGGCAGGAGCTGCGCTCTGCCAACGAGAGACACGCCTGCCTGCCAAGTGCCCTGAGGTGGCCCTCCTCAGACTTGCTGCAGAACGGGGCACCTTGGGAGGGACATGGGGACACCCCCCGCCCCTGTGCCACCACTCAATAAACACACACACACACACACACACACACACACACGCAAGTATGCAGGCACGCACACTACTAACAGACACACATACAAATACACATGCGCGCACACACACAAACCCCACCTGTGCTACCACTCCATGTACATACACACACTCGCGCATGAGAAAAAGCATACAGCAACACCTGTTTTTTTCATCTCCACAGAGGGGCGAGAGTGTACTGAGGCAGGGATGTCCACTGTGTCCTACTACATCAGTGTATCAGAGCCAGGATCAAACCGCAACACAGACACAGCAGCCTGTGAACACCTGTTCGCCTCTTAAAGCATCCCTGCACATTACAGACACCAAGCTAATCATCCCCCTCCGCTACTTCAGAGGGCATGCGCCCCCCTCCTCCCCGCAGTTCCACCCTGGGGTCCGCTCCTCCATCGCCCCGGGGATCAGGGGAACCGCGTGGATCAAACGTGCCGCGCCAGCCCAGCTCCCTCTGTTCTGTCTGACCCTTTCAGAAGGCACGCGCACACCCTGCGTTTGAAGCCACTGGTACAAGTCGCCCTGGCATTCCCTTCAATCATGAAACCGTCACCACTCCGCAACAAGATAAATAACAACCATAAATCGATAAACAACATACTGAAAAAAAGTCATGGACATGCCATATAGGGACGCTACAGGCTATATCCCAGAGATATGATGGACTGTAATGCTGTGAAGCTTAACCATGGCGCTAGCAATGAGGTGTCAAGCTCATTGTGTCAATAAGGACAAGGGTTAGGCTTTTCCCAATTCAATGAAATAAAAGTCTTTTGCCATCTGTCATGCAAAAGCAAGACTGACCCATCATTTTGCCTAATAAGGAGTTTTGTTCTAGGTGCAGCTGAGCCAGATGTTACCTTGCCAATGCGAATCTCCGGCAATGGTGCAGCCTCACAACTTACAGCTGCACCATGAGCCTATGCAACTTGGAGGCCCATTTAGCTGTACTTGCATAACAGGCTCTCTTTATAGGTGGTTATGCAAAAAAATTCGGAATGATGTTCTTCACAAGGCAAAAACCACAAACCTTAAATCCTCATTTGCTAGCTCATAGACTCCGCCGTGATTTCCGTACTATGCTCGGTTACCCTGATAAACCTACTGCGCCACGCCTGACATCAGCTCCAAGTCTAATGACTAGAGAGCCACATCTACAAACAGATCAGCAAGGCAGATCACTGTCTCGGCTCCTGTGTAACGCACAGTGACATAATGCAGTTTCCACAGACCCACCAAGCCCCCCCCCCCACTAACACTAACACGCCCGGAGAACGTCAACCTCATTATCAGCGTGGGGCGGTGTACTCTGCCGCTGTCCTGTTTATCTCCCCCGATTTGCGGAAATCTGGCAGGCAGCCGGTCCGCGGGTTTATCTCCGCTACTTCATCACCGTCACTCCCGTCGGCCTGGGCGTTAGCTCAAAACCCGCCGCGGCACGGCAAAGCTGGCGAGAGAGGCGAGTTTCGGTAAACGCGGGCGTTCAAGGCCAGAGGCCCGTGAGGCTGCTGGGTACCAGAGAGCTCCATACTGCCTCCTCTCTTTCCATCACTCGCTCGCTCCCTCCCTCCCTTCCTCTTTCTCTCCCGCTCTCACATACACACCAAAAGCACTTCTCAGATTGTGAGCAATCGCATTCAAGTACACATTCGAGCAGATTATTTCATGCTAAAGTGGAGTGAGCTGCTTCACAATAATGTAAGGAGTTACCTCACCTGAAATGAATCATTTATGTCACAAAACAAAACTGTTACAGAGAGAGAGAAAAAAAAACTATAGTATTCTGCTGTCAACCTGCTACTGATACAACTCTCTGCGCAATCACTGAGATTCTCAACTGAAATTCTATCCCAAGCCATCGGCAGAAAAAACTAATCGTCTTATCGTGCTGGAAAACGTCAGCTCCACAGAAACTTGCACACCAGGCAGAGCAGAGTGTCAAACAGAAGGACAGTGAGAGAGAGAGGAATAGGGAGGAGGAGGGACCTTTCTGGAGAAGAGAGAGAGGTGGACGCAATGTAGCACAAAAGTTAGGGAACGGGGCTTCTAACTGAGAGGTTGCAGAATTCCCAAGTGAAGCACTGCCATCGTACCCTTGAGCGAGGTAATTAACCTGAACTGCTTCAGTAAATATCCAGCTGTGTGAGTGGATTTTATGTACACAAAAAAAGGAACATAAACTGTGAGTTGCTCCAGGTGAGAGTGCAGGAGTGGTGCATCTGAGTACCTTTCCTCACAGAGGGAGCTCTGATCGGCCTGCTACAGTGTGGGCTTCAGTGCCCTGCATCCAAGTGCAGGGGGTGGGCTGGGGGTACCGACCACCCTGCCTGTCACCCCAGACACTCCAGTGGTTGTGATGGGACTACAGCTGCTGCCCCCACCAGAGAAGTGCAGAGCATAACTGCCTGTCAGAAGACTTTCTCGCTTTCACACAAACTACCGCCTGCAAGCCAAACCGCTCTTCCCCCCACAGATGGCTGTTCCACAGTCCATGCACGAGGGGGCGTGGGTTCGGTTCAGTGGTTCTCACTCCAGGTGCTGGTGAGCCAGGGCGTCGGCCGGGGTTTTGTTTTCATCTGAAATTCCACGACCAGTTCAGACCCAAGAAGCCAGGTGAGGTGAGTCAACTGAGTGATCAACCGGTCAATTAGGTGTTAAATAAGAGCAAAAACTCAAATAGAAAGAGTGAAAAGCGCTGGATTAGCCTGATGGCATTAATCCCTGCTAGCCCGGGAGATGTCTGCCAGTGAAGCGAGAGGCAGGGAGAGCTTGCCAAACAGCGGTTAAGTGGCTGGGGGGGGGAAACCCGCATGCCATATTTGGAAGCGGCAGGATGCTGGGACTCCGCGGCTGAGCTACAGCAGATGTTGGGCACCAAGGGGAGGGGCGATTCATATGTGGCAGAGCAAAATGACAGCAGGGTGGCACAGCGGTGAGCAAGAGAGGGGACCCCCCCCCACCCCACCCCACACCCCTCACCTCTTTCCAAAAAGCCAGGAACACGCAGTCACTGGCGCCCGTCTCTGATGATGCTAACAGGTGTCTCCCCGTTACTAGGGTAACCAGGAGACTCGGGATGGAAACTGGGATGTCGTACTGTCTGCGGACACTGATCCCACCTCCATTGCTGTGAGTTTTAATTTAGACTAACCCCCAGTAGGACCTCTATTAACCCCATTCCTTCCCTCAGCACAGGCTGGGTCAACAGCTGGCCGAGGACAGGGCAGAGAGAGCGGGAGAGAGAGAGAGAGAGAGAGAGGAGAGAGAGAGAGAGAGAGAGAGAGAGAGAGAAAAGAAAGCAGGGAGAGAGTCTGAGGATAGTGGCTGGAAAAATAAAGAGACAGACTACAAAGGGAGAAATAAACACATGTTTTGAAAAAGAGAGAGGGAGATTGAGAAAAGAGGGTGATGGACAGATGGTCTGACTGAGATGTTTGGGCAGGTAAAGTGCAGCTTTGCTGTACAGGTAGAGTGACTCCGCCATGTCCTCCAGCCATCCGCAAACGTCACCCACAGTGTGGCCCACACTCCGCGAACCAGTTAGCCGAACCCCGTCACAAACCTCGCTCCTCAAACTGGACGGACCCAATGCGAGCGGTGATTGTGTCCAATCAGAGGGCGTTTTACGGATAGCGGTGAGCACCGCGGCCGGGGCCGGCCCTCGCTCCGTGAAACATGATTTATGGCCCGCGTGCAGACTTGCTGACTGAAATGTTTCTGCGAACGCAAACAGCGGCTTGCGGCGCCATCCCGCCGTGCCAGGTTATGCACATTAAATTACATGCATTATTGGTGCATAAGCACCCGCTCGTAGGTGACATTCGCCTACCCTCCCTCCCCCAGCGTTCCAGCTTCAGGCTTCCCTGGGTGGAACACCAGGAGGGGGAGGAGGACGGTGGCCTGTGAAGGACACAAGGAACCACGTCCCTGAAACACAGGTACCACCCGCTTGTGAGAGGGGGAGTTTCCTGCTTTTTCCTATCTGGAGATACTGATTTTGACATCTTAATTGCCTCAACCCGAGGCATGGGTATGTCATAAGAGCACATATGAAAAGCTCTGCATTCCTGGACAACCGACAACAGCTGTGTTCAGCAATAAAGCCAAGCACCACTGGCTCCAGAGACATGTAAGGTGTGGGGAAAAAAAAGCAAAAACTGTGTTTTGCTGATTATTCAGGAAAAAAAAAAACATCAGTTTATGTCAGATCCTGGCTTAACACTCTCCCCTTTGAAAGAGTAACACACCCAGACCACAAACATACCCACAGTACTCTGACTCTTGCTAAAGCAAGGTTCACGGGTTCAAATCCCAAGCCTGTGCTTTGCCCCTCAGCATGTTAACCTGGCTTTAACTACTCTTGCTCCCACTTGTACAGTGCTTGTAGGTTATACGTTGTCAGCCCATTTTTTAAACAATGTAGTGCCCAGTTGCCCTTATCATCGGTCTCGGTACTTAATTATCCATTTTTCTATTTTCTCTGCTTAAATTGTATTGTATTGTAATAGGATTTTGAAAGTACTGCAGTACAACGAATTTCCACAGTTCAATGCTTTGAAAGCTAAAGACACACACACACACACACACACACACACACACACACACACACACACACACACACACACACACACACACACAGAAACACGCACGCACAGACACCAGTTTGCTGCTTGCTGCTTCGCTTACCTGGTGATAGAAATCGTCGTCATCAAAGATTTCTTCATCCAGGTCTTTGAGATGTGCGTTAGCCTTCAGTGCCATCTCCTCCTTCTGAAATAAAAAAAAAAGGAGAGGGGGAAAGAGATAGAGAAGGAGAGGAGGAGAGAGCATTCAAGAGATGAGAAGGAGGGGGTGACTGTCAGAGATGGAGGAGGTGAAGCCCTATACTTTAGATCCAATAAAAATATAAGCTCTGCAGTGTTTACAATGTACATTTGGGCCACGTGCACACGTTTGTATTAGTGTGTCCGTGTATATGTACAGGTATATATGTGCAGATGTGTGGATATATAGAGTGTGTGTGTGTGTGTTTTTGGGAAGGGATATATAAGGCTAGGCTGCAACAGGAAACGGTAGTGCAAAACTCAGCAGCTTGTAATATATTAACCTATCGGCAAACGCCCCCGGTTTCAACCCTTGCGACTCGGGACGGGCGGACGGCGAAAGACACATCCCCGAAAAGCGATTACAGCGAGGATTAGGGATTGGGATGAATAACCCAGTGTTTTATCAGCGGGGCCGTGTCCTGGCACTGCCGCTGCCTATATTTCAGGTTAATACAATCCACAGGCTGCACTCTCTGGGTAGATTCAATTAAGATACAGGGAAACTTTGTTAATACAACTGCATCTTAATACCTCCCCCAACCCCCAACCGCCCGCCCCCCCCCACCACAATCCCCCCCCCGTCCCCGTCCCCGTCCCCATCCCAGATGGATCTGACTAAGGGACCAGGAGAATCTGACAGACCCTCTAAGATGAATACTGGGTCCTTATGGGGGGATTGCTCCAAGCTAAAGGTTACCCTCACTGCAACTGCTCGCTGCCCACTGTCCCATGAACATGCAGTGAGGACGGATACCTGGACATATCTGACAACAAGAGGAACTATTACTGAGTAAGTGACAGGGGTATCATGGAACATGACTTTGTGGTTTTCGTAATTACTTGTGTGAAACAAGGTCAGCCTTGTTATATGTTAGTTTTTATAAGGTAGGTGCCATGGTTTTATAAGGTAGTAACATGGTTTATTCTTGGTGTGGCTGATAGCAGGTGTAGTGCAGTGTAGCGTAATGGTTGGGGACCAGGGCTTGTAAAAGATAGCAGGTGAGATCACCAAGTGGGACACTGCCATTGGGCAACTGAACAGGGTACTGTTTCAGTAAATATTCAGCTGTGTGACAGCTGTAAGATGAGTGAGTCTTACTGCTTAAGAGATAAATTCCCAAAAGTTATTTGTACGTTACAGTGTGTGTAAAAACCATTATGGGGGTGAGACACCAAAACTGGGGTTTATGAAGATATTCTAATTTAGCATCCTTTTTTCTATAATTTCCATAATCTGAAGGTCGTGGACTAGGATGAGGTTTCTGCTATAATGCGCTCACCTGTCAACTCTTGACAGTTCAGCTGAAGAAAGAAAATGCATGAATTTATATAGTTTTCACACTAAGACGCTGGTCCTCCCACTCCTCCCATTCCCCACACCAGGCCTCACCTCTTCCTCTGCTGTGGTCCCTGTTGCCGTGGCGGCGGTCGGTTCAGCCCGGCCCAGGACCTGGTACTCGGACCTCTTGGTCTGCGTCCGTCGCAGCAGCCGCTCTTTGTCTGTCAGCACCTGCTCGATCTGCGTCAGGATGTTCCTCTCGAACGAGGTGAAGCCCTGCAGACGGCACAGAACGAGGCTGTCAGAGCGCTCCTTCGACTCAACTCCCGCGTAACGCCAACGCTGTCCTGCACGCGCTGCGGTGCGCCCTGGCAGCCAGATTCAATTACCCACCAAATACCTACACTTGTCACTTTTAACTGCTGTAATTATTTTAAACATTATTTGCATTTATGGTACATTGAGAGATGTGATGTACTTGTTGAAATGATGACTCTGAGAGCGGTGAAAAATTGAACCATAAGCATAAATATTAACAATACCCATGCCTACATATGTACTTGGAATATTGAACAACCCAACAAAGATATACTGACATGAAGCAATATATCTGTGTCCAATCAGGATAAGGGTTTCAATGGCTTTTATATTTGAGTATAGAGAAATAATTTTGGCAAATAGCAATTGTCACTATTCAGGAGAAGGGCATCATAGTGATGAGGTCACTATCACATTATGCTATAATATGGGTTATATTACTCAAGTTATTTTTGCTCAACCAATTTTACAATTATTCTCTTCTGGAATGCAGGCACGCAAGTGAAGTGCAGAACTGAATGTTCTGTTACAGTACTTGTGTTTCGGTTCCATGACACAACCCTGGAGTTACAGCATTCCCAAGCAGGATTCACAAACGGCTTTGCGGATTTAGGCCTGGGAATCCGTGCTGACTCGCGGAGTTGTATAGTGATGGTGATGTAGCGCTGACTTGTAGAACAGGCATTAGAGCCGTCCAAAGTTAAAGAGAGGAGAGCAAGGAAAGGCAAAGCCTAAAGTCCCCTCGTACAGGGGAGATGGGGAAAAAAAAAAAGCAGAAGTATTTCTGAGGGGACAGAGCAGACAATCCCATCTCCAGGACAAAAAAGATCAAAGAGGAATTAAGCAGTAAGGCTTGTTCGATGCAAATTTGGCGCCAGCCTCCAGCTGTGGGTTCCCCGCTGCTTTCAGTGTGCAGCAGCGGGTATTTCGGCACCGGGCAGTGGTACTTTAAAAGAACCCTGGCGAAGCGCTGAAGGCTTGCAGGCAGTAGCAAAGCTTTTAAATCACAAATCCTTCATTTCCTTAAAAAAAAAATATCACTATTTGTGCTTCGAGAAGACTGGAAACGTGCTCGACTGTTGGGGCACGTCTGTATCTTCCGGCAAACCAGCAAGACATGTGGCAGACTGAACATAAAAGCTTGTGTAGGATAGAATTGCTAGAGCACAGACAGTTGACATAGGCAACACAGTCTGAATTGCTTTAAGAGCATGTTTAAGATTTGGTACCTTTAAAAGACCTCGTAAATGAGAGAGATTTGTTGTAGGTGAGAGTTGGTATACGTATGACAAGACATACCAGGTATCTTGCGTATATTATATATGCACTCTCTTATTAATTCTAGACATCTTGTCTATCATCGGGACGAGATGTGGTATAAGTAGGAGCGATCAAATATGTAAGACATCTGGCACAGTAAAGGTAGAGATTTGGGTAAGAGATCAAGAATAGATATGAGCTCGGGTGTAAGGTTAGAGAGTTTGAACAGTTGAGAGAACAACACGCAGGTATGAGTGCAGGAGTGTTCACGCTGGCATGAGATTAGCTACAGGCACAAATCCTGGTATAGGTAAGAAATTAGCTGCAGGTATGCTAGTACAGGTAAGATAGCTGCAGGTATATTAGTACAGGTAAGAGATAATCTACAGGTATTTACAATAAGTAAGAGATAATCTACAGATATGTTAGTATAGGTAAGAGAACTGCAGGTATGTTAGTACAGGTAAGAGATTAGCTGCAGGTGTATTACAGGTAAGAGGATGGGTTTTGGTATGTATGTGTGAGGGTATAAGCACACCTTTCCCATTTTCCCCATGGTCAGACGGGTCTTGTCGTGCCATTTCTGTAGAGTGGCGTCACGGTAAGGCTGAAAGGCGGCGAAGCGTTTGGCCATGAACTCTGGGTATTCTGACATTTCCAGCTTGCGCTTGGGGGGCCGTTTGGCCTCCTGCTCCATCTCTTCCCCTTCCTCTTCACTCTTTACCTCCTCATCATCCTCACTGCAAGTAGAGACACAGCAGCTCAGAGGAAACATAGCAAAAGTGTGACAGTAAACATGCACACACACACTCATACGAAAGCAAACCCACAGGCGCACATAAAGGAGTGCACACACACACGCACACACACACACACACAGACACAGACACACGGGGCTTCATTGCACAATCTCTTAAGATGCATCCTTCACCTTCACAGTATGGACAGGTAAAGGCCTCTTACGATGACAGATAAGCTACAGTACAACACTACCATGATTCTGCAAGTATTAAGCTTCCATAATGCAACATATTGCTGTGAAAAAAGCATATTTTTTATTTGACCATTAAAAATGGTGCAATCATTGGCTTTTAAAATGAATGATTAATTCTGTCAAAATCAGTGCTCCTGCAGCAAGAAAATGAATGGCAAATCCAGAAAGACTCCAGCAAGTGATGAAAATACATTGCCGGCTTATCCGATCGTAAAAGATGGCACTGCCATCATAAATTGCATTAAGTCTTATCTGTGATTTGGGGGTCTTGGAAATGCCAGTATGCTGTTGCTGTGTGAGTGAGGAAGTATATCAGAGGTGTTTAATTACTGTGTCATTATGCACAGTCCATCAGTAAGCTGTGGAGGTGTGGAGACAGGGCTGGTGCTCACCTCTGGGGCCCTCCGGTCTGGCCCATGGTGAGGGCCTTGGTGTCTGGGGTCTGATGCAGAAGCAGGTCCTGCAGCTCCAACAATGACCTCTGGAGGGCCTTCAGTGCTTTATGGCCTGAGGGAGAACACACACATGTATGCGCGATCACACACACAGAACACACACATGCATGCGCGATCACATACACAGAACACACACATGTATGCGCGATCACACACACAGAACACACACATGCATGCGCGATCACACACACAGAACACAGACATGCATGCACGATCACACACACAGAACACAGACATGCATGCACGATCACACACAGAACACACACACATTCATGCACGATCACACACAGAACACACAGATGAATGCGCGATCACACATTGAACACACACACATGCATGCACAATCACACACACAGAACACAGACATCAGATCGCAGACACACAGACATGCATCCAGCCATGCACACACGCACACCCCACACACACGCACATGGCCTGTTGAGATGACAGACAGATACAAAACCCAAATGCTGAGAGAGGAAAGCAGGGAGAGAGAGAGATTGTGAGTGTCTGAGTGAGAGAGGGAAAGAGAGGGAGTGAGTGAAAGAAAGGGGTGAGAACAGGAGATAGCAAACACAAGAGGGACAGAGAGCAAAGGGGGAAAAGACAGATGCAGGCAAGAGGGAAGAGTGCAAAAAAGAACAAAAGAGACCAAATTAAAAAGAATGAAAAAGAAGGAAAGAGAGAGCAGGGTGATAGCTCACAGACACAAGATAGAGAGTCAGACCTCATTCTCTAGCATAGGAAATTATCACAGTGGGGAGTAATGTCACCACTACAAAAACAACACACTGTTTGAGTGAAAGCTTACTGACATTACCAACCCTACATACTGGGGGGTTCACAGGTTAGGTGATACAGCATTGCTTTCCTCACTGAAAAAGTGGGTGGGTGAAAAGACAATCTTGTGTCTAAACTGGTACCCCATCTTTTTTTACCCAGTTAAAAATAAGAGAGACAAGAATTCACTGAAAATGCGATTCATCCAAAAACGGCAATCCTAATCCGACAGATTAATGGCAGGGCGTGAAATCCGCCGTTTACGTTGACAAAAGTTACATGTTGGGGGAGGGGCAGCGGGGCTGTGGTGGATTATGCCGCGCGGCCTCTAATGCGGGAATAATTTGATGTAGCTGCCAATCTGCTGCACTGGGCAAATCCGGCTTCGCTTCCCATTTCGGGGGGAAAAGTTATGCAGCTGAGCTCCAGGACTCCGAGCCCCAACCCCCCATCCCAACCTGCCCCCCACCTTCCCCACTCCGTGCCCCGCCCTCCTCCCCTGCTCTGACGTCCACTGTAATTCACCCCTGCGCACACACTTACTAAATCAGTGAGACAGGGCTCCTTGCAAACATGCTGCCAGCAGTTTAGGTTTATCTCTAACCTCCAGAGAACAATCATAAAACAAGATACCTCCCCTCCACCACCACTGTTGCTCTATTCCAATTAAGGCCTAATTTGCAACATGTGAGCTCAGATATAGTCAAACACTGCCAAAGGAGTGGATTATTCTATAAAAATGTGCTCTTAATGTCCAGTGAACTTCAGTAAGTAAAACATCCAGGCAGGACAGGACACAACGTGGCCTTTTCTTCAGTCCGGGTGTGATAATATTGAGGTTGGGGTTTAGGAATCAGCTTGATCACCAAATCACAGCCATTCAGACGCCCTTACTGTAAACCTACCCTGCTCTGAGTGAGGGACAGGATTAAGGCACACTTGACTGATCCTAATATATTTCAGGCAATACACATCAGATACTGTAGCCTGAAGTGTATAAATTGGCATTTCAGTGAAAGCACGACCATTTCGGCCGTAATGGTCAATTTTCTCGTTACACCCAAAGAGACTGCTCATGTGCCCTGAAATAATCCCTCATACACTACAGATCTGGGATAGTTATGCTGTTAGCAAAGGCACTAGCTCCATAAACTCCTACAGCACCACTCTCAGCTTGTTTCATGAGTTTTTCTTTGTGTAAAAGGAAGTAGGTTTGGATGGAGTGGGGCTTTGAATCTGTGCTTTGCCTACAACTGCCATTTATGCTGTGACAGAGCACCACGGACTCAGCTGTGGGATTAGGGGAACCAGCAGAGGGCAGTGTTGGGAGAGGGCATCACTGACAGGGGCTCCATGCCCCTTACTACCCCCCACACCTGCCTGGTGGAGCAGCAGACAGCCAATGGGAGCACTGAGGGCTTGTTAGGTTGGCTGAACAGAGCGATCGTAATCTGAAAGAGGTGTGGGGGGGCTCCTCCTTTTTAGCGTCGCTCGGAGCATATTTCCAAACTATCACTCAAGATGACAGAGAGGGCGGCCTTGGGGGTGACCCCTGAAACAATCCCACTCATTCATACCATCCAAGTCATCATCTCTCTCTTTCTCCCTCCCTCGCTCGCCTGCTTTCTCTCTCCTCTTCCTCAGCAATTAATCCCCCCACCAAACACGTCTGATTAAATCGTTTCAAGCAAACGCTTGGCTTCGCTTTTGCTAGTTCACTTCTTGTCAACATCCATTAAAATATGCCTTTAATTCTAAAGGCCGCCATCTTATAAAAAAAAAAAAAAAAAAAAACTAAAAAGGAAAAAAACCGGGGTGTGTGGGGTAGGGGGTGCCTTACTGATCTTGCTGTGTCCAACTTTAATCAACTGTACACTGGAACCCCCACCCCCCACCCCCACACCCCACACCCCACACCCCTTGAGCCCCCCTTCATAATAATGTTCTATTTAGAATTCAGGAGGCAGGCTCCACATCAGTCATTCGCCGTATTTCTTTCCACTGCAATAAATATGCAAATGAGGTAAGGCCAGTCACTGGCAGTTTCAAGATCAGCTCACGAGCGAAAAAAAAGGAGGGGGCTGGGGGACAAACGCCATTAATTGCCTGTGGCCGGAGGAATCCTATTACGTGCGGCTGTTGATTACGAAAGGGAAAAAAAATAAATATATAAAATCGTGTATGCACACACACAAACACACACGCACAAATGATTATTGTGCCGCTGGTAGACTTCCCAGCCCATGGTGGCAAAATACTGAACGGGGGAAAAGGGACCCCAAAATTATCAGACCTAAACAACAGTGTGAACCCTAAATCTAGGGCCAAATCTAGGGCCGTGGTGGAACTCCACCGCAGAGGTGTACTCCCGGAGGCCGGAGGAGGACATACTGGTCCTGTCCAAAGTGATAATGCTACACTGGCTGAGTAACCACACGGCTGGGTTTACAAAGATCACACAGCGCATGATGACCAAACTACCGGCCCTAAAGTCCCACAGTGTGAGAAACACAAGCACATTGACACGTTTATCCACATACAAACCAACAAGTAAACAGATACAACAGCTGACTGACTATCACATACATGCACACAATATATAGAAATAAGTCAAGGCATTTCTCCATGCAGATCAGGCCGTTCCTGTGGTCTCTATCATGGGTACCTCAGGGGAAAGCTATCCCAAAATGCACAGCTGTTTTCCCATAATGCAGTTCAATCAACCCCTGCAGCAAAGTATGCAGGGAGGCCCCATTCACATACGTGGGCCCTACACATAATGACCAAACATTCGGCTTGCCTCAGGTTCCACTTAAGTCACTGATTGATTAGCATTTAATTCAGCTATTAACTGAGCCCAAACCCCATTTCCAGTGCACAGCTGTAACCAGGCTGGCTAGTTCCAGGTGGCTGTTCCCTACATGTTTTTGTCAAACCCTGTGGACCGAATGATAAAACTGTGGACAGACCTGGCAATCACAGAAGTCAGTCTTGTCACTTCCCAAACTGTCCACTCAACTCATGCTGAAAATTTTCAGCAATATATGTCACAAATCCTGTGCTTACAAAATGGTGTTGCAGAAAGATCCAGGGCTGAAAACTAACATTTCTGGGAAAGTATGAATATTTCAGCATTAAACAAACCAATATTTTGACTTACCCCAATATAATTTCCTGCATGCCATGAAATATATTCTTGCCTATATTACAGATGTGATGTAGCAATCTTGTTTTTAATTTACTGAGCAATTGAAGGGGGCATGACTTTTACAACTAGTCCAGTGAACTACTGTGTCACCACTCTCTGCTTCCATTGAACATGAATGTCTTAAAGTATAATCAGGAAGCAGGTGACTGGAGTTGGTCTTTAAAATCAAGAATATAAAGAGGTGAGTAGCAAAGGCTGACGGCACTCAAAATTTGAGCTAATGCAGAACATAGCTTCCTCCCCATTCTCCTACCTGAGCTCAGAAGAACTGTTTAGCTGGGAGGCAGCCATGAAATGTGATTCCTCCAGTTCACATGACAATAAGCCCTCATTTCTTTCACAAGGCAGACGCACCACCAGTTACACACTGCCTGTGATGCCAGAGGATAATACAGCCAGCATGCACTTGGTCCGTGCATCCACTGGCACCAGGCTGACCAGGAGTGGCCATAAAGAGCCACGAGACAAACAAACCTAACCGGCGTAATACCCATCCCTCCACGGTGAGGCTGAGCCAATTGCTGCTTCAACAATGCGGACCTCGGGCCATAGCCAGTAATGGCACAGCTGGGACTCCTGCACCCAGTTAGAGGCCTCATGCTCGGTTCCCAAATGATTGTCTGACTGCATGAAAATGAGCCTCCCGGAGGCCTGGGAATGTAATTTTTGTCAGGGAAACCACAGCCTTGGACAGCCGTCAGGAGCCAGTCTAATGCAGCGCTCTGAGTCTGGGCAGACGTCTCTGCTCCAGCATGGAGACGTGCACTACAGCAAGGCCTGAGAGGCGCTGGGGCTTCAGGCTCATCCGGGGGCATGTGCCAGCCTAGCGCCAGCCCCTCTGTGAATATAGCTACAACTGGCCCGGGTCCAGTCATCAAACATTTATAGGTGGGGATTGGCATGCCGACAGTGAACGGTGGAGATGAAGCTGTAGTCCATTCCGTATGGACCATGGCATATGGAGAGGACTGAAAGATGTGACACTGAAACCTGAACGTCCTCTGCCATGAGTTCACTCAACTGGAGCAGGTAAACAGAACAAGTGAGGAGTAAAGGTGAGGGAGCAGCTGACCTGGGGCTGAACCTGGGGCACAGACACACATACCCGTGATGTTTCGGTTACTGTTCAATCACTCAGTAAATGCCAATGTTTGATTATGAAAGTTTATCATTTAGGCATGTACAATGGTGCCAATTATCATGATAGTTTCAACGAAAGAGAGATCAAATAAAATCAAATAAAATGTCCTCCTCGTATGCCGACACATTACTTTCTCACTGCTGGAATGAGGATTGTGTTTGTTCCAAGACAGCTTTGATAGAAAGAAAACAAATATAAGATTTGTTGGATTTGAGAGAGCCAAAAATTGCAGTTGGCTGAAACATGGTTGCTTGCTGTAACTAAACTCAAACTAACAGAGACAAAAGAAGACAAATAAAACATTTCATAAAAATATTCACCTTCAACATAGCTTTTTTCCCCCACAGACGTTTCATCTCATATAAATTACAGCTGTGGACTGCAGTGAACGGCCTAATTAATTCCTGTACTATACACAAAAGAAAATGCTGGGTGACAAATGGGAGCCAGACTTGAAAGCTGCCAGGTCTGCAAAACATTTTCTACTTCAATTTATAAGCAATTTCGCCGTAAATCATCCGGCAGAACTGGCCACTTTAGGAGGCAGTCACTGCAGCGTCGGGAAAACCCACAGTATTTCAGAAAATAAAAAAGAGAGAGGCGAAGCGGTTCTGCAGAAAGGAAGAAAAAAAAAAAGGAGAAGCAGTCGGAGGAGGAGAAAGGCTGAAAAAAGAATAAACGAGAAAAAGGAGAGGAAAGAGGGACTAATTTAAGTGGATGGAGCCTGGGACCAGTTGTGCGCTGGGGCAGGGGAGGAAGTGACGAAGCAGAGGCCCTCCCATAAGAGAGGCCTGTGTCTGGCTCTGATCCTAATGAAGCTCGGTGGTGGAGCAGGAAAGGTCTAATGGAGGCATAAACTCTGATCAGGCCGCACAGCCCAAGGAGACGCACAGCAGACTGCTAGCCAGACTGCTAATGCAGCCGAATGCTCTTCATGAGCGAAAGGGAATATTACCCATCACTTTACTCTATCAAGCTCAATGTGATTGAGGCAAACCCACAATCCCCCCCTGCCGCCGCCTGCCTCTTCCCAAGCCCTACTTCCTCTTGACTCACCTCACCCAGGCAGAAAACAACAAAAACAAATCAAGGCTCTTCAGACTGTTGTTGTGTGTGTGTTTTTTTTATCACACCAAACAGCAGCCCAAGTGGTCTTCACAGAGCTTTCCAACGGCCACTTCACAATTAATCAGCAGCCAGGAAGCGTGAGCATGCAGATGTGATCACAGGGTGGCGGGTAAGAGAGCACTCTTCCCTCACGCCGCTGATAATTTCAGTAAACAATCACAGCAGCGCAAAACAAACTGCGCAAATCACATGCATTTCAGCTCGAGAACACTCACTGCTCATCTGGATTTTTTGTTTGTGTGTGTTTTGTTTTTTTTTGTTTTTTATTTTAACAATTCCTGTATATATACATATAAAAAGCACAGAATACCTCAACAGCTTGTCATTGTTTTAAGCACAACACCCTGTCTGGGTAATGTCAAACAGTGCCACCGAGGGGCTGGCTAGAGTAACAGCGAAAAATAACAGGACCTAGCCAGATTCTACTAAGTCCTACCAAGGCACATTTATGCTTGATATAATAATATTATTGTAATTCTGAGCACAGGTTCCCTTTGCCATTCATCTGTCTTAACGTGAATAATTTTCAGAGAAAGTAATTCTCTGAACAAATGCGTTGCATTATGATATTTGGCAGAGATTAAAAAAGGGAGGAAGAAATTCCAGCCTAATTAATTATGTCCAGCTTTTGTTTCTAATTAATTGCTTCCCTACGCCGTGTCCTGGTGTTAATACAGGGAGTGCAGAACTTCAGTCTGACGGTGTCTGGATTATACTGAACACAAACACTGAATACTGTCCTTACTCCGATCATGTGACACATACCTGAGGGTTAGTGTTCACAACAAGTTATGTTGTCAATTTATTTTAAGGGATATTTCGCTCAAAATTAAAATGACATCCACTTGTGATGATTAAATAATTGTAAAACATTATTCAGCACAGAAGCCCATGATATTTGGCTAACAGCAACATTAGAGTGTTTCTGCGTATAAACCAAACATCCTATCTCCACGCCCTGCTTATTTTCTTCTGTGTTTTTGTCACAGACATTTGTTGTTACAAGGCAGACTATCCATGTCATCTTTTCCATTAGCTTAAATAGCCACGTAAAATAAATCATAAAACCAGGATAAGGAAAAGCAATCGAGTCCACAGAAACTGAAAAAAATCTATACAGTTGGCAGACAAGGACACACTCACTGTTCTTCAGTGCTCCAGCGAACTCTGGTCCACCTCTCCTCTTGAACTCTGGGAAGGACAAAGGCTGTGGAAGCTGATTGGCTGTCAGCAGAGCTTTTTGTAATTTGATTCGTCCTTCAAGCAGCTGATCCCACAAATCTGTGAGAGAGAGGTCAAAGATCCACAAAAATGACCAAAGGTACTGGACAATCTGTTGGAATTATTACAAAGAGCATTAGAAAAACTACAATGTTAGAAAAAAAAAACTGAATTAAACAAGAACGCACCAAGTTGATTTTTTACTGCCTTTCCTTTTTCAACTTCATCACTGACTTTTTCTTTTGAAAATGTCATCACAGCACCATCATCTTGTGTTTCATCCTCTTCATCCTCTTCCTCACTCCCATCTTCATCTTCCTCGCTTTCTCCCTCATCTTCTTCCATTTCTCCCAATCCATCATCATCATCATCATCATCATTATCCTCCTCCTCACTGTCTCCAAGATCATCCATTCCCTCTGTCAACTTGAAGAGGTCTGTCTGTTTAGGAAATGTGATGTCTGTCCCTTTCATCTTCTTCACCAGCGCCTTTATCTGAGAGACACGGTCATCATCACCATCAACACTGCTCTCAATCTCCTCATCCTCCAAAAGGTCCTCCTCTTCATCATCATGTTCTTTGTCATCCTCATCATCACCACCCTCTTCGTCATCATCATCATCTGCCTCAAGATCATCATCATCATCATCATCATCCCCTTCTTCTTCTTCTTCTTCTCCTGTAAACACATATTACACACATTTTTTTCTACTTTGCAATTTATTAACATCTATACCAGCGCACTCAAAAACAACAGCAGTATGGAATGAGCCTAGTAAATACATAGGAATGACAAAATAAATTTGCAAGAAAGCAGATAACTATGTGCAACAGAGCAGACGGGACATAGCATTGGTCGGCTGGGCCAACTAAATTGAGGACTCACATGCCAGATGAATTTTCACAAGCCTTGTGCGTGCTACCTCAGCCAGCCACCCTTACACACATTGCAAAACACAGTATCCCACACTGTACATTAGGTACACAGGAGCACACACTAAGCAGCAGGTGAGTAGATTAGCGTGTGCAGCAACCATGATCAAATATAAATTCAAATCTTTTGTGTGATCAATCTAAACTGATTCACTATTACTCTAGTCTGACTTTTAAATCTGCTTTAATCCCAGCATGCACCCTCAGTGGAGGAACAGGGATTTCTTTAATTAGAAGTACCTACTTCAGTGTTTAATTGTGCACTCACAACTCGCGTGCAAACAACAGGCAGTGCTAATGTTGAAAGAGAAGGAGTGATGAAGACATTTCCTTGCCAACTACATTCAATACAAGTGGGCAGAAATAAATTTATTCTGTAATTAATATATGCCAGAGGCTACGGTGTAAAAATCTGGAGAAATATTGACAAATGTTGCCTTAATCATCTGAAAGTCCATTATTACTCCACAGCAGTGTTCTTCACCATCTCTGGCATGGGAGTCAGACTATATTTACTGATGGAGAGTATGAGACTGCAGGATGGCCCGTGTTGTTATGGCACTGTTCCAGTGCGTGGATGAGCCCGCGATGTGGTAACACACCGTGACCACGCTAATGCTGCTGGGCCATGCAAAACTGGCTGTAGGGTCATCTCGAGAGGGACTGGAATTCCAGAGGAGATTCAGAGGAGAGCATGCATTCGCCTGCACTCTCCCAGACTGATTACCAGAGGTTGCAGCAATGAGCATGCCCCGTGACTATGATACCAGAGTGTTGAAAATTGGCCCGAGAAGTCGGGGGTAAGCAGAGAATCAGAATGGTGCATGCCAGCTAAACAATATAACACTTTAATATACTATTTATGATAGCAATTATGGAAAGGTTTAGTGCGAATATTTCTAAACCATGCAGAGGCATTCTTATAATACAGACAGCACTACCAGTTAGATACTAGCCCCTGGCACCAGTTACAAGTTTATTGGATATGAATAATGCTTTTTTCTTCTCACTGATAAAAGTAAAACCTATACTAAAGCATATGGTGGCCCACCAGCTATAGCCCTGTTTTTGGGCCTATAAATGAAGAATCTGTGCGCCCACTAGGGGGCAGACTTCTCAGAGTGTCTTGTACCTTGCTGACCACTGCTACCCTGACCCATGATCATGCAGCAAGTCATGCAAGGGTCATTTTACATTTGTGGAGGTCCGAAGAGTAGAGGAGAACTCAAACTGAACAAAAACTCACCGACACACGCACTCAGAACCATCTTACTCACCGAATTTCTCCAAGTCATGCTGGAGCTGCTTGCGGGATGTTTTCTTGCCCCGGTACCGACAGTCCATCTCTGACAGAGGAACTGAGGTGTGCCTCCGCAACCCGCCAATGGCTGTACCATCATCATCATCATCACCTTCCGCAAACTTCTCTATGACCTTGGCTTTGGTTTCTGACAGGATGCAAAAGCAGAAGAAGGTGAATACTGAGAGAATCGGTCACATGGACTAAGGACATAGGCTTACAACCTCAGTATTTTTGATTTCTGATTTTCTGGATACTATTGAGATTAATTTGAAATTGTGGTCTAGCATTTGCTTTTTTACCTAAAAGATGTGTTTTCTGATATTGGCAGCTATTCTTATGCTTATGAGTATTATGGAAGAGTTACCTCACATGCCAACATTTTGTATGTGGCATCAAGGGATAAAGAAAAAAAAATGAACCATTGAGCCCAGAACCAAACCTTTGAACCCAATGAAACCATCTTCCCCTCTAGTAACACAAAAATGAATGAACATCTGACTTCATCATGATATCACTGCAGAAGGTTTACCTGTCAGAAAACCTGTGTAGCACACGCAACCAAAAAGCTCAAAAGAGCGGCCTTCACTGAGAGACTGTGTACCACCAAATGGCAAACTCAACAAGCTGCTATAAAAGTGTTTATGATTCCAATACTAATGCCCTGTAACTATAATATCACCTCCAATCAAAACAGAGTTTGTTAAGAAAACACTATCAATTAAGGATTCAACTACTGACTGCCTAATTAATAATTTCTAAAAGTAGGACTGTAACCATGTAGCATACAAAAGTGTCATTTTTCATGAGGCTGCATTTAATTTAACAAATGGTGCAAAATACACTTTTGTATACAACTGCGTCCAAGCCAGAATGCTACTCACTTCTGTGTGCACAAACAATATTACCTCGGCTATGATTACTTCACCAGCCTGTCTAAAGTGTGAAGAAGTGTTTTGTGCTGGCAAGCAAATGCTTAAATCATATTTTTCAGACCTTCCATGTACAAAACATGAGCGTCGCTAAATATTGCCGAGACGACCAGTTCAACCTGTGTACTCATAATTACCAGCGTTTAACTACTAACGCTTACTATATGTTTGGCTGCTATATAATTCATCTGTTACCATATCTTACACTTACTTACACTTATGAATTTGAAGACGATGGTTGGCTTGCTACCCGTGACCATTTATTATGCACCCATGTAACCCAGCACTACTAAAACGCTATACACGTTATTCAGTTTAACTACACGTTTAGTAAAATGCAATGATATTACATTAAAGTACAAGTTAGCGTTGTCTGTATTACATGTTGATGCAAAGTCAAAGAGAGAGGATATCCTTCCTTACCAAGTTTATGTTTCTAGCTAAGCATAGTTTCTTGTGAGGTTTACACGCGCACAGTGGTTACAGCGAAAACAAACATGTTCCTATAGCTTCAAACAAAAAAAGTTAAGACAAAACTTGACCATTACATGACAGACATAACATGTATGCCGGATACCTTCATCTTGGTCGTCCTCAGGGTCGACAAATTTCGGCAAAGGGTTTAATAAATCCTCGAGCTGCTGCGATATGGAGGCAGCCATCTTGACACAACCGGCTCTATTCTTGCAAACGCATGGTGAGTAGTCGCATAAAACGTCATCAAGAAGCGCCTAGACCTTTCAATGTTCCTTCAATACAGTTAGCGTTGCACATCCGTGACAGACATGAATTGCACAGGACAATATGTGTATTATTCGTGAGTTATTGTAGAGCTGTGATTGCTGGGCATATATAAGTTATCCAAATTGTGGTTTCAATAAAAATAGCAGACTAATGCGCTATGGGGACAATTAGGTAATAGTCTATATTTATATCATTAACAAAATATTGGTGTTAGCTAACTAGCTTCGAGATGTCATTTATACATTAAATAGTGTAGAAATAGTGTATATACCTAGCCGCTAAAACTTTTTCGCACGCTCAAAATGCTGGAGGCAATGTAAACTAGTTGCCTGACACCTTTAAACAAATGCATTTCAATATGCAGTCTTGTAGCTACTATGTCCCTGAACCCTGAAAAACTTCCACAACTTTACGTTGTACTGTGAGAAAAGCCCTCAATGGCACAAGAAGAGGGACATTAACTTATGATGAAAGGGGAAAGGTTTTGATATTATGCAGAACAAATCTCTTGGTGCTATAGAACTGTTGATGGTTGTATTGCAGCAAGCGGTTTTATTGTACTATATCTAGTACTGAAAGGTTCACATTATGTTAGTCTACCATATGGTTTGTTAATGGTGTAGTACATAAAACCAGTCGTACGAGTAAAGAAAAAAAGCTTTTTTAAAGGGTAGGCCTATACTAGAATGTTGCAGGTTGAGCAACCGATAGTTATGCCACTTTAAATCGTGACGTTTAGTGCAAATTCAGCTACTTTTTTCTTTTTGTGATATTCTTGAAGACCACAGAAGAGCTCAAACTAATGGGACTACTTATTAGTATCAGCAAATTATTTGAATATTTAAAGGACCAAACCATAACTTTTCTAGAGCAATTAAATAGCCAACTACATCTCTGACATGAAACATAATTTAATATTATTCAATGCTGTAAAAGAAAATTAATTTGTATTTAACGCCTAACAAAGTAGGCTATGTTGAAATCAGCTGTCGATATTCTGTCAATACAAATTATAATTTAAACTGTTCATCCTTTCTTGATCGCGATGGCTGGACTCAGCAGTGCCGTTAAACCCCTGGAGTTTTGCGGGGGGCGCCCCAGGCAGAACAGGGTCTGTAGAACTCTCAGGGTCATGATTAATTCATCGATATCGGATAATGTGGTTGTGGGCGGTCGTGGTGGCACCTCTGGGCTCATTCGTTTAAAACTACCGGTGAAATGAGCTAAATGTTTTTCCCTCGTACTAATTTATGTCGCTGGTGCACTGGGCTGTTCTACGCTTCTCTGTGCAAAATCAATTTTTCCAAGCAGGTTTTGTGCAAAAATGTCATTGGTTTTACATGTTTGGTTTTCATATATAGCATAAAATACATTCAGTCGGTATAAAAACCTGAAATATGTCTTTTAGAAGTTATCATGTTAATGAAAACCGTTCTTTTTCAGGTAAGGGGACTTGTGTGGGGGCCGCTGAAATGCCGAACCCTCGTTGTGTCGGAATTAAATTAAAGGCTTCTGAATATCCACAGTTAGTGACCTACTCTCAGGACAAGAGGGTGTAAATGTTGGCCCTGCTGCATGTGTGTTCAATAGTGTGACAGGATTGGTCATGTTGTAAATTACATAATGCACATTAGAGATAACTTTTTTTTTTCTAATATCATCACTGTCCGCTATTTCAAAACAAAATCGCACGCGCGCACGAATAGGCTAAGTAACAAATAGCCCAATTTAAAGTAAGAACAAACAAGCAATTGATATGGTCACTGTGTTGCTGTCACGGGTATGTGTTAAATCAGTTTCTTAGGGATTTTGTCGAGGTGGAACTTTGTAGTGTAGGCCTCCTCAGTGTCATCTTGCTTTTTTTTTTACAGCATTGGTTTAACACTCCCAGAGTAACCATTTCGCTTTTGCGTTTGCGCTGAGATTAACTGTGAGGACGCTCCTATTGTTATCTACCATAAGATGAAGAATTTATTTCCACTGTATTTTTCCATTATACAACCAATAGAGAATACGCTTGCGTATGTGGTGCAGTATCATAAGTTAAATCACCAAGGACAGTATGCAGTGCAGAATGGCCTACTTCCTCGTTAATTCAATAACTCTTCGTTAAGACGGGAAAAAAAAACCTTCTCGCTATAAACCTTGTGTGAACGTATGGCTCTACGGAATCAAAATACAAGGCACTTTCAGCAGGTCCAATGTTTTATTTCAAGTGACGACAAGCCTCATATAGTTGAATCCGAATAAAAACACAAATTCGTTGCGGAAAATTATATACAAACGCCACTTATGTTAGATTGAAGAGAAGGCCTGTTTGACTTATTTATCACTGCAATAAAATGTAGGCGAAACCGTTTGGCAAGAACTGAATTATACAGTGGATGATCAAAAACCCACCACTCATTGTCTCCGGTCAATTGTCTCAGAGTTGTCTTTCCTGGGGATAAAAGATTGTCGTCTGAAATGCCGTGGTTCTTAATGGATGTGAAGTTAATGCGGTGTTTAATAATAATAAAAATAACTAAAAACATTAATTTACTCAGTCCATAAATGTATGAAGTCATTTGGAGGCCAGACTCCAAATATTGTCAGTTTGCAACTGAGATTAACAGACCTCTGTGTACAAGCAGTGCCTGTGTCCGTGGAGGTCACGTGTGAACAGCAAGGTAACCTAAATAATAAAAGCACCTAATATTCATCTATTTATCTTTTCAAATTTTATTAAAAACTCACAAATTTTTCAACATGTTGTACTTATACAGTGAATGGTCTAATATGCACTGGAGGTCACATAAGCTTAGGTTTATTAGAACAATAAAAGACATATCATGAGGGATTTAAGGAACATAGCAGCTGCTGGCTGCATATTTGACCATCAATGTTTAATAAGTTTGAATTTTAGTTTAAAGACACAAAAATAAAGCCTGTTGGTCTAAGTATGTTATATTAACAATTTGTATGAATGTTTTCCTCATCAGGCTAAAAAATTAAGAAGTTAACACTTCTTGACTTTTTTGAACACACTTTGACTTTGTTTGCACATTTTCAGCAGTTACTGGTGCAGAGCACTTTTACAGTATTTGTGCTATATTTTATTTGGCAACTGACTACTTTTGTTTTTTTTTTCTTTTTACATTTTTTTTGTAAACACCATCTTGTACAAACTAGCACAGTGAACCACGACCCCAGCAAACTTTTTTTCATCATACAATATAAATAAAATTAATACAAAAGTTTGGTTGGTTGCTTGAAACATTTTTTTCATCTGGATCAAGAGGTTCTAAAACATAGCTGATATTTAAACTCCTGAATGAAATATATTACGTAAACAGTTGACTGTTCTAAGTTCCTCTCAGACCCTTGTTTGTGTATTTTTAGAAGGTAGACTTCATTAAGCATTTCAAGTTCTTTTCCAATAAATAAAGGGTTTACAATCCATATAGTGTTTTTAAAGTTTGCCTTTTGAAGGCCAACTTCTCGGGATTTGGTAGAAATCTTTAAAGAAAAAGGACCAAAGCAAAAGGGGAAAAACCTAAACAAAGTCCAGATAGAAAAAAAAATCTCCTGGCCTTCATGAATGTGTTTAGTGTCAAAGAGGTCTTTAAGTGTCAATATGGCAGAGCCTGTGAAGGCAAAGAGGTCTGTTATGCCTGGTATCATAAACACATGAACTTGAAGCCTTTCAACTTTCCTGGAGTCAGTATCACAGATCAACTGTCCTAAGGCCAAGATTCAGTCTATTCATTGATTTAATCTATGTGTCATGAAATTGAGAGCCTTAGATGTCTTTTTTTTGTGCATCTTGCACATTTTCTTGTTATTGAGAGACTGCCAAACTACTACAGCTCTTGAAAGGGACAAACATGGGTAACACCTGTTAAAATTATTTTCTGGAATTTCCAGGTAAAGCTCAGTTCATTTAGATTGAATCAAGGCCTAAGTGTTCTGTCTATGAGATGTCTCAGTGTGATTGACAGTTGCTCGTGTTCTCATGTTTCATAAATATATAGTGGTTTTCTGTGTGGCTGCTTTCCCTAACCACACTGTGAATACCTATGATGGGGACATTGTTCTCCTCATGCAGCCTCATCACACCCAGCTCCTTGCATGGTCATTGTTGTTGGTATTATTTTATTTTGAAAAAAAAAAAAAAAAAAAAAGAACGTCAACATATTATAAAGGTAAATGTTTACAGCATGTCCATTTTTGCTGCTGTTTCAGTTTTATATATTTATATATAATATTTTTTTGTTTCCCCTCCCCCAACAAAATCACACAGGGTAAGGGAGGAATAAATAAATAAATAGAAATAACAAAAATGGAGAGGCTTCTGCTCCCTCTTCTCCTCTCCATCGTACTGCTTGTCCTTTTTTCTGTGGCTACCAAACCGTGCCTTCGTTTAGTTCGGAGGCGGGGTGGGACAGGTGGTTGTTGTATCCGTTGCTGTTGAGGGAGATCGAGGTGAAGGGCGGGCTGGGGCCGAACACCTCGGAGGAGATGCTGTGGAGGGGCCCTGGGACCCCGGGCTCCGGGCTGGGCGAGTCTCCGGGGTGGTGGGACAGGATATCGGAGAACCGCTGCACTTCGCTGGATGGGTGGTGCCCCGGGAGGGGATGGTCCATGCCCCCAAGAGGGGTGCCAGCGGGCCCAGAAGAGGGCACGAAGGCAAGGTCCACTGGGGTCTGTGCCTGGGAGGATGGTGGTCCCTGGGGGAAGTAGTCATAGTTTCCTCCCGGCCCAAAGTATTCACTCTGATAATCTACAAAGGGAGAAAAAGAGAGTTAAGTAAAAAGTAAAGTTAAAATACACTGGAAAAACTCTAAAATCCACAAACCTTGTATTTCGTTCTTCAACCAAGATTAATCAATGAAGCAGCTACTTCTGTGTAGCTTTTATCACATAGAAAACTTCACCGACTGAAATTACACTTCCAAACGTAGAGGGTAAAACCATTTCTAAGAAATTAATTGGTGGCATATTGGTTGTGGTTTTAGGCCTTGAGTTTTATTGTTTGTTTTTTTTTTCATTTCATCAGAGTTAGTTTGTTGTAAACTGGACCAGTCTTAATCTATGCCACTGGCCAGTCTTTAGCTGGACCAGTTTGCAGATATGCCAAGTTAGAATTGGAAAATTCAAGATGTAAAACCACTTACGCAAAACAAATATCCAATTTAACAGGTCTTCAGTTTTATAGAAACACCCCTGAATTTTATTTTTAAACCATTTGCAGGTCAGTACTGTACATTTCTACGTCATTGCCAGAAGTGAAACAAATTTCCCGCAGAAATGCAAGTTGTTTTTTATTATTATTTTTAGAAGATGCAGTTCTCTTCTAAAAATAATTCTCGTCTATGAATAAAAATCGTGTCATACACCAATATCACCCAATCGCATACTAAATACGGGCAGTCTTGCTAAATTCATTCATCTGTGATGACGGATTCACATGAAAATTAGAAGCTGTCAAGCGAAGGTTTTTTTTGTCTCCTCTGTAATTGATATACTTCAATTTTATGGATACATATTAACGGAACCATGCTGGACATTTAAGGAAAAAATTCGTCTTATTTAGATTAAACCTGTTTTTTTAAAAAAGTAAGATACTCAACTGATCACGCAACGAAATTGCTAGCAGCAAAAACTGATAAATCAACGCTAATATCTGGATTTATGTGTGTCAATAAATTAAGCTTTCTATCATTCCAAAAACGACACCTTTGTATACGTGTTTCGTAAATATATGCAACTAAAATAATCTATTCCATTTTTTTCTGCAAAATGCAACAACCCGGCGTAACTTTAGAAAATCACCGACAGTATTTCTTAATACTGCAGTTAATCTATCTTTGATCTTAACTTTAACTATCGTCAAAAACAATAATGCAAAGCAAGAAACATTTTGCAGGCACATGATAAGTGATTTAAAATATCACACTGAAAATGCAGGATGGCTCAGCGTATAAACTAACACAGTTGCTTATCTATAACACGTTTTAATAAAAAGGTCAGTTACAACATAAAGCATAATATATAGTACATAATTATCAGATATGAGTAGAGAAGTTGTCACGTGACCTCAGGTAATTAAATCAAAGCAAAACGAATGGGTTACCTTTAAAATTCACAAAGAACTGTCTTCTCATTGTCATTAAAACGGTTTTATTTATTTATTTTTAATAAAAAGCAAACATATATAAGGGCTACTAATAAAGAGAGTGACATTTAAGTTAGCCTATGTAGTTGTTAAACTGTTATCAATCCACTTTGGACCTTGAAGGAATCTTCATCTGGGTCTTCAAAGACATCCTAGGGCCGCTGGGCAAATGTTCTCACCATTCCGCAAGCACACATGGGTAATCGGCGTTTCATACAAATGTGTGAAAAAGATAAGCTCAGGAGAACACACAAGAAGCTTACCGCCATAGTATGAGAAATGGCCGTTCGGAATCAGTTCTCCGGGTTCGAGTCGGTCCACGAGCGTTCTCATTCTCCTCGGGCTCCGGAAAAACGCATGCCTTCTTGCGCCCAGTGCGCTTAGCTGCTTCATCCGTCGTTCTTTGGATCGCCGGTTCTGGAACCACACCTGCTCAACACAGATTGAGATGGGTCGGTTTTAGCCATTGAACTTCAAAGCAAACTGTCTTCCTCAATGACAAATGTTTGACTGAACTGTGAAACGATTCGTATGCAAATTGTACTCATAATATTGGCTATTTGTATTTCTTGTCCATACATGCAGGTGACAAAACAAGATGAGACTGTCATATACACCTTCACCCTTAACGATTTTAGCACTCCATTTGACTCGGTTATGGAGTACAACAGCAAGTACTTAATATCTCCAATTAATACTTAATAGGAGGGTTGTAACGGATGTATTAACTGGCTGTGTAGTGTTATCATTTTATAATCTATATATTCGTCGTTTAAATCACTGTCTTAATGATGCTGGACTCATCCTCTTTTAAATATCTAACCATAGAATTCTATTAATCTTGCGACCAATTTTTCATTTGAGCAGCCGTCCCATTTCATATTGAATTAAAAACTTTATTGCTCTTTTTTCAATGACAATCTAGCTCCATAGCTGTCTGGCTTTTTTTAAAAATGATTGTCTTCCTCGATGTTTGCATTTCTTTTTGTAGGCTTATATAAAGCAACAACTGGACATGCATATGTGAGTTCTACGGTGGGCCTAAAACGGATCCATTCAAAGTAAATCTAGGCAGATGTAATGATGTAACTTGTACAATTGTCTTTGCCTGAAAAGGAACTGAAGCCAGTAAAAAAGGCTATAATCTACGTCTGAAACATGTATTGCGCAATAATGCACATACAGTAATTTATTTAAATTGTATTGATGTCTTTATATCGGATATATTATTGTTTATGTAATCTGTAATGATAATAATAATAATAATAATAATAATAATAATAATAATAATAATAATAATAATAATAAAAACATGAAGACCTATTAACACTGCACAAGTATGCTCATGTTATCCTGAAAAAATGTAACAGATTTATCCGTTTCGCCTTCACTGGACACTGCAAGGCGAAAGCATAGTCTTAAAACGTGATGGTACATGCGTTGCCAAGACTCCCGCATATGCGCCAGTCTCGCGCCAGTTGGCATATCCTTCTAGCTGTCATTCTTGTCTGTCAACAGTGTGGCTGTTATTCGAAAAATACTAGTCATCAGGACGCCACTGTAGAGTATGCCACCACTGAAATAAGCCTCAAAGTTATAAGACACAGGTTTATCCACACATTTTCAAAAAGCGTCTTTAAAGGGGATGGGATGGCATTATAAACGTGTCTGTTTGTCAGTGTTTGTTGAAGCGCGACAGTGCGCCCTGCGCCCCGCAGGAGCCTGCGCCAGAGGATCCTCCGTATGTTCCCTTCGCCCTCTGTCAGTGGTGTGTTTTAATTGAAAAAATACAGCTTGCGTTCGTCTTTAGCTTTCACTTACACCAAGATCATACACAGTACAATTTTCAATGTTAATTCAGCGCCTAATATGTTAGTTTGTCTATCAATGTTGAAAATGCTCAAAGTGATTCCTCGGGTAGCATTTTATCTGCTCTGCTTTGTAGGGTAGCACTAATCTGCATCCAGCCAGAGTAGGTAAAATCTTTTTGAATGACTAATGCAAGCCAAACCGTTTATTAAAAAAAATATAAATGGAGACTTTGCTCCCCTTCATATACATAAATGAAAATGTATCAACGCCTCTTCAATGCGTTAATTCTCAAAATAATAATAATAATAATAATAATAATAATAATAATTTTAAAAAATCATTGAGGGCTCTGGAAATTGACAATTGCCTTACCTGAATGACTCGCATATTGAGTCCAGTTTCCTGCGCAAGCTGCTCCCTGATGTGTCTCGTGGGTTTCGGGGTCGCCGCGAAAGCGGCTTTTAGAGTCTCTAGTTGCTTGGCCTTTATGGTGGTTCGCGGTCCGCGTCGTTTTCCACCAAGATTCTGGTCGTCGTTTTCATTGTTAGTAGTTTCTTTGTCCGACAGATGTCCGGTTTCCGAGTCTTTACAATCGTCCTGCGGGTCTTGGGAATCTGGAGACATACTTGGATCACTGCACGCGGTAACTGTTGCAAACAAGTGAGAAGGTTCGAATTTAAAGTTAGATTGCTCTTTCATTAGCCTCTATATAAAAATGTGTATACGCTTGTAATATTTATGTAAAGGGAAGATTGTTTAATTAGATTAAAAACAACAATAAACAACAACAGCCATAATACTACTACTACTACTACTACTAATAATAATAATAATAATAATAATAATAATAATATAGTGGTGAATTTAGCATTGTCCGTAGTTTTATGAAATCTTGACATGATGATTTATTATCATGAAAAGCAATGTACACATATATAACCATTTTATTAATACATATTTTTAAAAAGAGTACATTTAAATTTAATCTTTAAGTTTTCTTATTCATCTGTGATTTTGTTATCACATAAATGTGTTAAATAATCTACCCAGTATTTATGGAATATGAAACATTTTGCAGCCCTCAATTAAATAGTCTGTCAGGAATGCATTGCACTTACTGAAAACATCATATTTTTTTATAACCTATGAATGCAATAATGTTTTAGAACAATCTGATTTTAATTGAGTTTGCTTGAATTTTAGGAAATAATTGTAGCCAATAAACGTATTTGACGAATCTATTTTAAATATTTTCTACAGTATGTTTACTAATTAAGCATTTTATATATTGATAGACTATTGTATACCTGTCAAAAATAAATTCTTGACAATTTTATTTGGTTTTATCTCTTAAAATACAATATGGCGCATTATTATATGTACAGTTACTGGAGGTTAATATCAATCATTGTGCTTAATATGTTCTTTTAATTGTAATGATACATGTTCAATACTGAGGTGACATCGAATAATTCAATATTTAGTTCAAATCCATGGCGTACCTGAAAGAAGGTTGCTGTCCACTCTTGAGCTGTTGCTCATGTAGTCGTCTTTACAAACAAATTTATTTTCGTCTATGATGTACAGTTCCTCCCCGGTAGAAAGCTGTTTGTTACACATCATGCACGTGAAACAGTTCAAATGGAACACTTTGCTCCTCGCCCTTCGGACCAGGTCATTCGGCGAGATCCCCTGAGCACAGCCCGCGCACTTCGTACCAAATCGCCTGTGAGCCAAAAGAGGGAAACCGCCATCATGAAAATCAATGTACATATTGTGCATTCTTACAAAATAGACAAGACAAACTTCACCTTGACATTTGCCATGTGGGCAGCATTTAGAAGCAATAAAGAAAATCATGCGGATGCGAACCTTTCTGTGCTGTCCTGCACGAGGTCTTGTTTTGTGCATTTGAGTGGGCACTGCAAGGTATTTGACTCGCTTACAATTCTACACGGTATTAAATTATTGGTTGTATTATGTGAGCTGATTTTTGTTGGTTATTTTGTGTCTTAAATACAACATAAATCACTACTATTACAGCTACAGTCAAATTATAGATATGTGAGTTATTCTGGTAACCGTATAGCAACTTGTTTCAGACATTAACTTGTATCCAAATGGATTATGGAATTTTGAAAATAAATGCTTAATGAGTAAAAAAAATACAGGCCTTTAAATAGTGTGGCCTGCAACCGTGTGAGCTCCCCTTGCCGCTGTCTTCAGGCAGTATAGAATGTCGACTTCGTATATCGTAAACTATTGCTGTTAGTGATTTAAAATAGGATTGCGTGATACATGTAAAATAATTAAGTGTATATTGCCATTTACAACTAGGCTAATTAAACTAATGTTAGTGATTTAGCCTTATTAAGAACACCGGCGACAATAGCAGCAATTGCAACAAAAAGGCTTCATTACAACGGTGCATTCACGTAAAGGGTGTGTATTCAAATTGTTTACAATTCTGTGCTGACTGCAAGTCTGTGATTGCCTTGTCTGTGGGTTTCCTCTTTAAGCTAGTTTATTATTCAAATCCGCTTATCACATCTCAACTTGAACCGCGGCAAACACGCGGTCTGCCTGCCCCTAGGGCTGGTAGCACTTCCTCCTGGAAACCTGGTGCAGTTCTGATCGCTGTGGCATCGCTGGCTGCCATTCCTTGTAAACAAAGAGCAATTTCCTTACAGCTTTCACGGAATACCAGCGCGCAGACCTTCCCATGTATCAGCTATTCGTTTAGCATCACAATAACGAAACGAATATGTAGCAAATGTAGGTTAACTTAATTACTATTAGGCCTGCATTAAACTAAAAGCGCATCCTTCCACATTAATTGAAGTATTTCCTTTGACTGTGACGGTCTACATGTGCTAAGGGCATTACAAAGTGTATATTGCAAGTCACTAGATTATGAAAAAGTAAGAGATTTATCAAACCGAGTAAGAGACAGCGGGTGAAAAAGGAGAAAAGGAACGTCGCTTATTTAGAAATAAGATGCCCCCTCAAAATGAAATGTACTTGCATTAAATATATAAATCATATAATACATGATTACAACTAACATATTAAGTTCATATCTATAGCCAGGACTTTTAATATTTCGCTGAAAAAAATGCACTTTGGAAATACATACGTTGCACATGTAAGGGGGCATAGGCAACTGTAACTTTTTTAGTTATAAAATACATTACATATTCTATAACTCTTTTAATTACCATTGAAACCCCTGTTGTAAAACACTGTAACTAAATTACTTAGGCTAAACCTGAAAAAATATTTTGGTAGCACAACTATTAAGTCACCGACATGACAAACAGATGCTGAGAATTTCACAATTTGTTATTTCTCACCACTTGATGATTCTGGGTTGTTTCACATAGTCTTGGGATTCATCTACGATAGACTAACCATCCGGTAGTTTGAATTTAGTACGTCTGAAAATATAATCGTTGGGAATGGGGCTTATTTGACAAGAACAACCTATGAATTCGATCTGCATGCCACTGAAGGAGCTGGGAAGCCTTTATTTCCTTCTCGTGCGGGGGCAACTATAGGACATATGTGCCATTCAGAGTCGTCCGATTTGATAAACTAATAAACATGAGCAGTGAATACATGATATACCCAAAGCCAGATAAACCATTTCCAAAAAAAAAAGTAGAACTACAAAAAATCCCAATAGATTCCTTCTCATTATGCTTACCTAAAGAAGTCATTTTTGCAGTACAGTTTCCCTTCTCGAGAGAAGCATTTCTCCGTTAAATTGCATTTACAGTCGCAGCACTGGACACACTTGACGTGCCACGCTCTGTCCAGAACGTTGAGCAAAAACCTGTCCAGTATAGGCCTCTCGCACCCAGCACAGTGAACCATCGTCTTTGGATTAGCCCCCACGATTCTAACGCTGTGTTCTCGTGCCTGGAATTTTTATCTTCTTTTTCGTGGACTCCTCTTTATATTTCTCCAGGTGAAGAAAAAAAACTTACGAAACGAGCTGTTGGTTCATTGTCCCTTTTTCAGATTCCCTAGTAGGCTTTTTTGTTAAAAATGAAATTGGAACCAACAGCGCTTCACCTCTCTCTCTATCTCTCTCGCTCTCTCTTGAAGAGGTCTCCAAGCAGATCCGTATAGCGTCCAAATCCAGGGTGTGAAATGAATTCTTTCAGGTGTATGAGGTAGCAGCCCAAGTCTCAAAGCCAAAAGAGTTCTCCTCGTTTCGTGTCCACGACGATGAAAAAAGATTGACTTAATAAATTATTGAAAAAGTAAACAAAGAAATAAATAATTTAATAAACAAAATAAACGGAAAATAAACATACAATCACCAACAAAATGTGAGCAAATATGAAAGCCCCATATTATTTTAGCGCTCAATGTAGGGTACTGGCAGATACCGATGAATCCTCTAATTTATTTGTTTAGGGGAACTGAGATAAGCGTGCCTACAAACACTGTAGCGCACTTCCTCATGACCGTTCCTCCACTGGCAAATTACCGTTCCTAAAAAGAAAAAATAAACCCAGCTGCTTCACGAAAAACACACGAGCGTTCCCTTCCACTTCAATATTTTTCTCTCTGTCTTCTTCAGCGCGAGATGCGATGCTAGTGTGGAGACAGTGCGTGTGTCATGTTTTTTTTTGCAGGACTGATGCTCCGCGACCAGCTTTCACTATTCTGCATGTTCCTGAAAGCACACGAGCCAGCCTTATGCACAGCTCCGTGACGTCACCAGGGACCACAACCAATCAGCAGTTTGTCATCCAAGTAACCATTACTATCCCCTCCAAGCTCTACCTGACCCACTCTGTACTATGCATAGGGAACAGAGCAAACCAATTGTTCAAGTAGGTATTATTAATACTAGAAGAAGTAATAATAATTTCGCTGGAATTTTCATGTCAGTGGATACGGCTTAGGTACACAGGTTCCTTCATGGTAACGCAGAATGTACGTACGTCTCATTTGTAGGGGCATCAGCGTGATCAGGCAGGTTATTTATGCGACCCTTTTTGACAGATTGTGCATTTCAGATAATTTAGTCAGCACATTTCTTGTAATTCCTGTATCTGGCATAATATCAATTATTTTCAATCACTAATGATGTAGCAAAGGTGGTTTTAAGGAAAGCTGGTTTTGTTTTTCAATATGCTCCAGCCAGTGTGTGAAAATCTTGGGAATTATTGATGCAGAGGTCTTAATTGTTTTTTCAGGAGATCATATTTAGAGGTAAGTGGGCCTACTCATCTCGACAAACGTTTCGTTTTATTTGACCTGACAGTTTCCTTACATCTAACGATTAGGCTAAAAACATTTGACCTGGATGAACTAAAATAATTTCGAGTAGATTAAAATATCCACATACGTTCTTAGTGTCCGTATTAGACAATCCGATGTTGATATGTCAATGTTAACAGCTGAGTTGATATGGTAGGCTGTGTGTTGTCGTAATTTCATTATGCACATTAGCACCAGCACTTTGTCGGCAAGACTTCAGTTTCTTTTACTCCTTTAAAGAGAGGAGAAAGTGAAAGACTAGGAGGCTTTAAAGTTCACGGGTGGTTAGTTCACCTTGACACTTATGAATAGCTTTGACGCCTGTTCCGAATGCTGAGGGCCTTCGAACCCATTCAGCTCAAATTTACCAATAAACATCCTTTGCGAACTGATCTTCTGGGTCTCGATTAACGCAGTAAAGATAACGATTAACTCAACAAACAAACAGGATCTCGTCTTTAAAATGATTAGGCTCCCGAGTCGTTGGATTTTATATAATTACTTAAAAAACAGAAAATGATCTTTCCCTGATCATTATTAAGTCATATTCAATAGGATTTCAAAGGCAGGTATTTTACATGCCATTTCCCGTAAAATCGATGATATATCAACATAACAAATAAATGATAGAATATGGATGATTATTTGTAACTGGTCGGCTTTATAATCAGTGAAGATAAGGAGTTGCATATAATCATGTTTGACTCTTATGTAAAACTTATGCATGGAATAAAATATTTCTGACTATAATGAAGATGATGGTCATACTAACGATCATTTTAAAAATATTTAATTTTACCTTACAGCAAGTGCCAAAACTGTTATCAAATATAAATATAATAATAACGAAATAATTTAGTTTGAAATTGCTAAGAGTACTGAAATTTGATTGTCTGACAGTAACATTATTATTATTATTATTATTATTATTATTATTATACAGATGTTGATAAGTGGAGAAAATGATGACAGCGAGAACAGTGAGGTTTCCGTGAATTTGTACACGTGGACAGAATGCCACACGCAGCCTCCGAATATACTCAACAAAGTTGGAGTAAAACTCAACACATTTCGCAGAGTGACGGGAGATCTTTGTAATTCGCCTACAGCTTAAGGGTAAAGAGGTCCACGCTTATTTGCAGCATTTAATCACATTATCCTCCATCATTGCAGGCACACACACACACACACACACACACACACACACACACACACACACA